>OZ012739.1:317733548-318283675 GCA_963859935.3 Lathyrus sativus
CGAAATCTTAGCACTGACTCCTAATCACATGTCAAGTCCAAAGAACCCAACTTTAGAGCTTAAAGAATTACCTAAAACCCTCAGGTACGAATTCTTGGACACCGAATTCAAAAGACCAGTGATAGTCAACGCCGATTTAGGATAGTCAGTGTCGCTACTGCGAAAATCGGCGCCGGCTGAACAGAAGAGTCGCCACCTTGCGTTATTTATCCCAAAGGAGGGAAAGGAAACGCTCGAAGTAAACCTACCGCAAAGACGGGAAAGGAATGGTCATCGCAACCAAATCCTGGATTCGGGAGTCGGTTACGCAAGGGGAAGGTATTAGCACCCCTCACGTCCGTCGTACTCGACGGGATCCACGCTTGTTTTCTAGTACGGATTGTTATTCTATCTATTCTACAGGTCTGGGGTTAAAGAAAATAAACTGACTCGGCAAAGTATCGCACTTTATGCCTACGTATTCCCGTCAGGAACGAGAAATCAGAGTCAACGTAGTTCGCCTACCTACAGGAAAGGAGGGGAAGGTTGCTCGCTAGGATATCGCATCCTATGCCTACGTACTTTCATACAACATGAAAGATCAGAGCAAACGTAGTTCGGGCCACGTACGACACAAGTCTGTCTTGATTGTTTTTTATCCTTCTGAAAAAGGTTTTCTCCCGATTACGCGTCCAAGCGGACAAAAATGACTCTTTGATTGGTTTACAGTCTTTTACGCAAGAACTGTTTTTTATTGATGTTTATCCTTTTATTGTATTTTTCTGGTTGTTTTGAGATAGAAGAGAAACTGCAACTCTAAAACCTATGGTTGAAAAGGGAATCAAAATCTACCCTAATGTTGTCATGCATGGGTGAAAGCCTAGTGTCTGTCATATTCCTCTCTTGCGCAGAGAGAAACAGAGATCCTAAGGGGATAAACGGAAAAGCAACAACATATATACAGTAAAGCAGTAAAATGCATGAATGCAGCAGTACAAGCGAGGCAAGGGAGTCCCACTCAACCTCGAACCTAGAAAACAATAGGCAAAGTGAAACAACTTCACTTCAAACCTAAGGGGAAAATTAACAAACAATACAGTCAAGAAACTCAAACAATACATCAACAGCTCTAAACAGCACCAACAACTCTAAACAGCAAAATCTGATAGAAACAACAACAAGTCACCAACACCTTCAAGCAAGATCTTCATCCATCTACAAGCTTCAAATAAGCATCCAATCTTCAAGAAAAACAGCAAGCTACAACAAGCAGAAACTCTAAATAGTAGACAGCATCAAACAGCTAAGCAGCAGTAAGTCCTACTTCAAACAGTTGCACAGCTCTGACAGCACCAGCTCCTTCTTCTAATAGTCTTCAAGGCAATGTACTTCATCCTCAATCTTCAAGGGATTCTTCAAAGCAAACTCTCCAACAGAGAAATGATCATAAGAGGATTTTGAATGTTAAACAGTCTGTTGAACACCAAAGGTGGCCTACAGAAAGTTAACATAATACAGACTGTTTCTCTCAAAGTTCTATCTCCTGGATACAATCACTAATCCTTCCAAAGGAGGGATGTGAGTATTAAGGAGAGACTTTTAATCATTGAGAAGAATGGAGGCAAAAGAAATCATCCATGTTTATGAAGAAAATTTCTATTCTAAGGCTCTACCTATACCCTATGTCCTATGGTCTTCAAACAACTCCAAGCAAGCCAAGCAATCTTCATCAAGCCTTGATTTTGATCTTCAATCTTCCTCTTTAATCCTTGCCAAGCTCCACAAGCTCTAACTAAGCCCACACCCCAAGCAAAAGCCCAAAAAAGCCCACACAACAAAATAAACCCCAAAAATGGGCAAACCAAACAATCACACAATTGTAAAATATACTAAAAATAGTAATATAATATTTACAAGTCTAATATTAATTCTAAGGGAAATAATATATCTACCCTATATACCCCATAGGTCCCATACTCTAATTCAATCTAAAAAACCCAAAATAAAATGTTCAAGTGCACCTATGTTGTGTATAAACCCTAATCTAACCATCCTAATATCATCTAATCAAAACTACCTAAAAAAAATCCTAAAAATTATGGAATAAAATCCAGGGGTACCTAATGTTTGTATCTAATCACCCTAAAAAGAAAGGCCTAAAAAATTAAGGGGAACTATCTAAACAAAAATATACAAAATTATGTACCAACTAAATTCAATGAAAAAACAACTAAATGTAAAATATTCACAAAAAATACAGAAAATACCTAAAATAATATTTTTATTTATGCATAATTTTCTTGAAACAAATATTAACCTATAGCAAGAATTCCCATGTCAAAATAACTCTTTTTCAATTTTATATGATTTTTCAAAGTTGTAAAATAAAATGAACAAAATGAAATAAAAAGGAAAAAGTTTGGTGTCAAATAGCAATTGAAAACAACATGAAACTCAACTGGGCCAAAATAGGGGGTGCGCATAGTGATGCGTGATAGGCCCATTGCTTGATCAGAAATAAAAACAAAACATAAAAATGTTGGTGCAGGAAGCAAGTAAAACAAGTGCAATCTAGTGGGCTTCCTATACTGGGGGTGTGAACATCAATATACTTAAGCCCATTACTTAACATAAAACCAACTGAAAAATAGCAAGAAAAATGAACAAATTTGTGGTGCATAAAGCAATCAGAACCAACACAATATATGATGGGCCACGAAATGGGGGTGGGAGTAGTACAGACCAACTTAAGCCCACGTTTCTACACTTAATGAAACGACAGAGTTTCACATTCTCAGCAAAGCCTTCACAAATGAAACGCGATGATAGCCACACGATCCATCTCTGGTCAATGTTTCCATCATGATCCAACGGCTGATACCTTGTCTTCCTCATTTTGAAAAAAATTGGAGCCAACTCCATTGATGAACACACTTATGAACTCAATCTGATCCTCACACGAACTTCATCAATTCTTGATCAAAATTTACAAATCAAAGCCCATAACTACTCTATTTTCTTCCCTAATTCTATCTATGACATTGAAATCCATTGATATGGCTTAAAACTCCAAACACGCATCTCATCTCCAAGACTTGGTCCACCCTCAATTGCCATCATTTACCAAATTAAGATGTCTAATCTCTTCTTTGTTCCACACTGGTCAAGTTATAACCAAAAACCTAAGGCTCTACCTCCATATCCACTGAGTTCTAGGTCCAAACAGAAATCATGTCAACCTACAAATTGTCACTAAATCGAGCCAAACTTTCCAGAAAGCATCATCTAACCACCTACTAAGTTTCTATCCTAAAGATTCATGATAATTCTATCTAATTCGAGCCATGGGATAGAAATTACTAACCTGTGAAATTGATGAAAACAGATGAGGAATTGCTCCAATCCAATGCTTGCAAAGCTCCAGATTCACTCAAGATGTTGATCTTTTGCTTCTGTATGCACTAATTCTTGCTCAAAGTACTTGAATCACCATAACAGAATTTCAGTTGCAATGTTGGAAGTGGAAACTCAAGAACTCGATCCAGCCAATAATTCTCTCAGATTTTGATTGCAATACACTCAGTGATGATTATGGAATTGAATTGAATCAAGAAATTGAAAGAATGGTGAAGAATTTTGAGAAAACGAAATTGAATTGCAATGGAAGAAGATGAAGTTCAATCTCTGAGTTTGGCACCAAATGAATCCCAACCCTGGTTTAGATCACTTCTAATGACTTTATAGAGGATGTTAGAAACTTCTAGAGATTGCTGGAATGATCCAAGGAGAAATTGGACATCTCATGCTATGATAAATTGAAATGGTAAGATCAACATATCAATTGAAGCTAGCTCTGTTACAGAACTTGAATGTGGCTTGAAAATCTCTCCAAATGAGAAATAGAAGGTGTGGGAATGGCTTGCTAGCTTGTGCCTTGATCCCTTGTTCATTTGGCAAGTGTAACTTCATTTACAAGCAACTAATAACAAGTCCAATTTCTTGACCCCAAATGAAAAATCTAATGATGTCAATGATCTCAAAATGTGTTTTCCCTTCAATTTGGTATATCACACGATGCATTTTGGCCTTGGATCAAAAATCCCCAATTTTGGTCACTTGAAAATGTACTTTTCCTTCCATATTTGGTCAAGTTTGTCATTTTGAGTTCCATGAATTTACAAACTATCATGACCTCTTACTTAGACTCAAAACATCATTTTGAGCAAGTTTGATGTTGAACATTTTTTCATTTGAAGTTTGCAAGTAGGAGTTTTAGGCATATGCTTGAAATGACCTATAATCTTACTTTCCCAAAATACCCCTGGCTTGTCAAGATCATAAGTAGAGTTCCACAAATCAGAATGAGGCATACCATACCTTTTTAGAAAGCTAAGATCATGAGGAACAACTCTCATGTTTACCAAAAATTCATTTGAAAACGCCTTGTGGGGAAAACGTGGCTTGGAAGTCAAGTAACTTTAACAGATAAATTTCAGTGTCCTCAGATAACCTGTAACTTGCAAGAACCATAACTTGAGTTCTATAAATCTCCTTGATGACTTCCACCACTCAAATTAAAGGTATTGAGATGCTATACAAGCTTCATGTTAGCCAAAGATCCATTTGAGACTTGTAGTTTGAATTATTTTGCTTGGAAGTTTGACCTAAATCAGGGGATTTTACACAGAAACCCTAATTTAGAAACTTCTCTTCTTCTTGATTTCTTTTGATTTCTCCTTGGCACAACACCACATCCATATCCACATATCAAATGATGAATCCCACATCCTTCAAATAGGCCTTTATGCCCTTCAATCAAGCATTATACCTATGGTTGACCCAGATGAAACCCTAGTTGACTGTCTTCAACTGTAGCTCTTGTAACCACACCAATAACTTGTCTTAATTTCAAAATGACCCTCTAGGTCCTCCCTGATGTCTACACACATTCCATGCCTCAGTTCATAGCTCACAACCTCTTTGATGATCTTCAAATACTCCCCAGATAGGATATAGATCTACTGCTTGATCTATTAACTTCTCAAAGCTTCACCTTCTTTCTTGGTGACTTGAATAGGCTTGAACTTGAATGAAAACCTTTTGGATATGCTTCTTGAGATGAAAATGGCACTTGATCCCTTGTTAGATGGCTGGCCCATGCTATGCTATGCAAATGAATGAACTATGTATATGATCTACTATGCAAATGATAAAGCTATGAAAACACAAATCAGGTAAAACAAGTTGGTCAAATTTTAGGGTGCAACAGCTGCCCCTATTCAAACGGCTTGGACCCGACTGGGTGAAACACCCGGAGCCTTCAGACAATCGAGGTACGAGACGGTTGAATACCAATAAACCCGGAAATTTGCCAACTGCAAAAAATAAATTGCGAAATAAACTGCACCACTACTTGGGAAACACTATCTACAAATCTGATTTCAACACTATCTTGTCAATATCGGAATAAACTTATTGACTTCACTGGGAGAAGTAATTTTGTCGTATATAAGAATGCAATTCTGTCTTGTCATGGGACACATACTATGTTCCTTACGGGGAATCATCCGTCTAGATACTGAGGAGTTCACCCGCCTATCTCTCACGGGAAACATGCATCGATTTAGTAACACTTCATCCGCCTATCCAATACGGGAACACTATTCTGTTTGCATCACAGGAAAACTTCATCCGCCTATCCAATACGGGAACACACTTCTGTCTATAGCACAGGAAAATTTTCTTCTGCCCATCACACAGGAAAATACATTTCTGCCCATCACGCAGGAAAATACACTTCTGCCCATCACACAGGAAAATACACTTCTGCCCATCACGCAGGAAAATACACTTCTGCCCATCACACAGGAAAATACACTTCTGCCCATCACGCAGGAAAATACACTTCTGCCCATCACGCAGGAAAATACACTTCTGCCCATCACACAAGAAAATACACTTCTGTCCATCACACAGGAAAATACACTTCTGCCCATCACGCAGGAAAATTACACTTCTGCCCATCACGCAGGAAAATTTCCTTCTGCCCATTACACAGGAAAATACACTTATGCCCATCACGCAGGAAAATTTTCTTCTGCCCATTACACAGGAAAATACACTTCTGCCCATCACACAGGAAAATACACTTCTGCCCATCACGCAGGAAAATTTTCTCGGACATAGCTTCTTTTCCTGTTCTTTGCATTAACTAACTCCACTGGGGATATTCCGAAAATAACTATCAAACACTCGTCTTGATAACAAGTGGATACTTTTGAACTTTGATTTTATGGAAACCTGAAACGCTGCCGCAGCAACCAATCTTAAAGAAAACATTCCGCTGGCCGGATACAATACCGCCTCAATTGGCAACTCTGTGGGGAAAATAATAAACTGAATCACATCATCACATGTCTCCCGGTGAGACCTCGATTGTCTGGTAATATCTGAGCTTTTAGAGCTCCATACTCCTATGGGGAACCACACCTGAAAGCAAAAAGTCAGCCAACCTGATCTATGTTTCAAAATGCGTATGTTTGATAATTGCGTAATGCTCCATACAATATGGAAATGCTACACGTTTTTTGTCTGGTGAATGCAAATATGACACTATATGCCGATGCAAATGCAGGCTCGAGCTGCTGGGATAGCTCTAACAAGCTTGCTTCATCAAGCTTGGCCGTCGAGGACAAATACCACCCTGCTGGGGAGTGAACGGGTATCACAAAGTATTCCGGCAAAATAAATGCCAGGACACACAACCAACTCTGTCGGGGAGAGTTTTAACCTTCGATTTCCACCGGGAGGAAAGAAAACACTTGCTGCAGAGAGAGAACTCTGCTGAGGACGAAACGACTCTCTTGGGGAAAATAAACTGACTCTGTTGGTGAGAATGAATGACCCTACTGGGAAGGGAATCTCTACTGGGAAGAGTATACTGTCTGGGTACAGCTCACAAGTTTGGAAATATTAATCTTCTGAGGCTAAACAACTATGCTCGAGATAGGGAATCCTTTCGGGGAACACCACACTGTCTGAATACAGCCTACAATCTTGGAATCACCAAACTCTGCTGAGGGTAAACGACCCTGCTGGAGAATGTCCTTCGGATAAGCTGCGACTAGTTGGGGAATTTGATCCTTCTTCAATAAGGAACATTGCCATCTCAGCTTCAGGGAATGAAGTGCGACCTGCATGGGGATTCACTTCACATAACGATCGAGTCTTTTCGTTACGAGCCTCTGGTTAGGACTGCAATCTTCTGATCGTCCACTTCGTATGGTCAAGAACCCTGCAATACCACAAACGAGACAAGACAAGTCTATACAACCAAATCTATTCAGGTTAGCGTTAGTGACATCATTTTCAGTCAATTCGAAGTTTTAGCAATTATTGGCAAGGGCCAGCAACGTTATGCACTTGCTAGTTTTATTAAACATTGGCGCTTTTACATACAAAACAGTAAAGAACAAGCATCAAATACTGAATAACATGTTTTATTAATGGGGCCCCTGAATGGGCAGAGTTTTGTACACAGGATGTAACTCCTGAAAAGAGGAAGTTACGCACCACAAATATACAAGTATGCACAGGAAGCATAAATACAGTGACAACTTAAATTTGTACATATGTCGGCAACGTGATGCAGACGAACATCATGAGCTGATCCTCCTATGACTCGCCTGACTCTGGCGCTTTCCCGGTATTCAAACTTCTGAAGAGATTGTATCTGATAATCAAACTCTCAGGTATATTCTCCCGCACCAATGTGCACCGTAGTATCAAATTCGGACCGCAGTCATCCGCTTTTTTAAATCCCTAACTTTTGCGTGAACCGCCCTTTGCGGGTTTTCAGTTCATCGGGATACCCTTTTTTGCCGAAGCCGCCCAGTGTAGGTTTTCAACTTCGCGGGTGTACATTTTTTCAATTTTATCCCTAGTTTTTGCCCGAACCTTTTATTCTGTTTTTGGTTCTCCAGGATGCCCCATTTTTGCCTGGACTCTCTTTTTTTCTGTCCAGCGGGTCGATTTCAAGCAAAGTATTTTTAACTGCGTCCGAATTCACAGGCGACGTAAAGTCTTCATCGTCCATGGTGGACAACAATAAAGCTCCTCCTGAAAAGAATTTTCTGACAACGTATGGCCCTTCGTAGTTGGGGGTCCATTTGCCCCTGTGATCAACCTGTGGCGGGAGAATCCTTTTCAGCACAAGATCGCCCATCTGAAAGCTCCGAGGATGTATCTTCTTATCATACGTTTTCTTCATTCGGCTCTGGTACAAACGACCGTATGCTAGAGAAGCTAGTCTCTTCTCATCCATTAAATTCAGCTGGTTCAATCTGTCTTTCACCCATTCTGCCTCGTCGAGTTGGACATCTTGTAATACCCTCAGGGAAGGAATTTCAACTTCCAGTGGTAACACTGCTTCCATTCCGTATACCAACGAGAACGGGGTTGCCCCGGTTGATGTGCGTACCGTCGTACGATAACTGTGCAAAGCAAAAGGTAGCATTTCGTGCCAGTCCTTATAGGTCACCACCATCTTCTGAACAATCTTCTTTATGTTCTTATTGGTCGTTTCAACAGCGCCATTCATCTTGGGTCGATAAGGAGAAGAGTTGTGATGTTCGATCTTAAAACTCTGACACAGCTCCTTCATCATCTTGTTATTTAAGTTCGAACTGTTGTCGGTAATAATCTGCTCGGGGATTCCACCTGCTTGGTCACATTTGCATATGATGCTGCTTCCACCCACTTGGTAAAATAATCAATTGCTACCAAAATGAAACGGTGTTCGTTATATGTCGTCGGCTCAATCTTTCCAATCATATCAATTCCCCACATCGAGAACGGCCACGGTGACGATATCACGTTCAGCGGACTCGGAGGCACATGGATCTTATCCGCATAAATCTGGCATTTATGACACCTCTTCGCAAACTTGAAATAGTCAGTTTCCATAGTTAGCTAGTAATAACCTGCCCGCAGCAGCTTCCTCGTCATATCATGCCCACCAGCATGTGTACCGAATGTACCCTCATGTATTTCCTCCATAAGCAACTTCGCCTCTTTCTCGTCTACTCAACGCAACAGCACCAAGTCATGATTCCGCTTGTATAGGACACCGTCTGGATTCAGATAAAAATTACCAGCCAATCTCCTGAGAGTCTTCTGATCGCGACTAGATGCCCCAGTCGGATACTCCTTGTTCTTCAGGAAATTCTGGATGTCAAAATACCAGGGTTTATCATCAGATGCTTCGTCGATGGCAAATACGAAGGCGGGTCTGTCAAGCCGAGAGATAATAATTCTGGGAGCCTCATTCCAGAAGTTGACTTTATACATGGAAGACAATGTGGCCAGGGCGTCAGCCATCTGATTTTCTGCTCGCGGTACATGATGTAATTCAACCTTGTCAAAGAAAGGCAACAATCTCCTCGCGTAATTCATGTACGGTATCAAGTTGGGTTGACGTGTCTCCCATTATCCTTTTATTTGATTCACCACCAGAGCTGAGTCTCCATATACATCCAGATTTTTGATTCGCAAATCAATGGCTTCTTCAAGCCCCATGATGCAAGCTTCGTATTCGGCTTCATTATTGGTAACCGGAAAGGTCAATCGAGCAGTAAATGGGATGTGCGACCCATGTGGAGTAGTGATGATTGCCCCTATTCCGCTACCATAGGAGTTTACAGCTCCGTCAAAGATCAACTGCCACTTGGAACCCAATTCTGGTCCTTTGTCCGGCAACGGTTCTTCACAATCTTTCATCTTTAGGTACATGATATCCTCGTCAGGAAAATAAAACCTCATCGATTGGTAGTCCTCAATAGGCTGCTCAGCAAGATACTCTGATAACACGCTCCCCTTTATAGCCTTCTGTGAGACATACTGGATGTCGTATTCGGTCAAAACCATCTGCCAACGAGCAATTCTCCCCGATAGTGCCTGCTTTTCAAATACGTATTTGATAGGATCCATCTTCGAGATGAGCATGGTTGTATGATTCAGCATGTACTGCCTCAAACGCTTGGCGGCCCAGGCTAGCGCACAACAAGTTTTATCAAGCATTGAGTATCGAGATTCACAGTAAGTAAACTTCTTACTCAGGTAGTATATCGCATGCTCTTTACGCCCTGTCTCGTCATGTTGACCGAGAAAACAACCCATACTCCCCTCAAGAACCGTCAAATACATAATTAAGGGTCTCCCTGCCACTGGAGGTATCAAAATATGAGGCTCCTGCAAATACTGTTTTATTTTATCGAACGCCTTTTGACAATTTTCATTCCATGTCACAGCCTGGTCTTTTTTCAACAGCTTGAACAATGGTTCGCAAGTAGCTGTTAGGTGAGAGATGAACCTAGCAATGTAATTCAACCTCCCTAAAAACCCTCGCACTTCTTTTTCTGTTCTAGGCGTCGGCATTTCCTGTATTGCTTTGATCTTTGCAGGATCGACCTCTATTCCTTTTTCGCTCACAATAAACCCCAGCAGTTTACCCGATCTCACCCCGAAGGTGCACTTGTTAGGGTTCAGTCTCAACCTGAACTTCCTGAGCCTCTTGAATAACTTCAGCAGATTGACCAAATGTTCTTCCTCCGTCTGGGATTTGGCAAACATATCATCAACATAAACCTCGATCTCTTTATGCATCATGTCATGAAAGAGAGTAGTCATTGCATGTTGATACGTTGCCCCGGCATTCTTCAATCCGAAGGGCATCACTTTGTAGCAAAATGTTCCCCACGGTGTAATAAATGTAGTCTTCTCCATGTCTTCGGGTGCCATTTTGATCTGATTATATCCCGAGAATCCATCCATGAAGGAGAAAACGGAGAACTGGGCAGTATTGTCGACCAGCACGTCGATGTGAGGTAGTGGAAAATCGTCTTTTGGGCTCGCTCTATTTAGATCACGATAATCTACGCACATTCTGACTTTACCGTCCTTCTTAGGCACTGGCACAATATTAGCGACCCAAGTGGGGTATTTTGTGACAGCCAGGAAACCAGCATCCCACTGTTTTTGAACTTCCTCCTTAATTTTCACTGCCATATCAGGTCTAGTTCTGCGAAGCTTCTGTTTAACCGGTGGGCATTCTTCTTTTAGCGGCAAACGGTGCACAACCATATCTGATCCAATCCTGGCATGTCTTCGTATGACCAAGCAAATACATCACTATACTCTCTGAGCATTTCAATCAACTCTCGCTTGACATCGCTCTGCAGCGCGGCCCCTATACGGATGTTCCTTTCAACCCCTTCCGACCCCAGATTGACGATCTCAATGACCTCCTCATGAGGCAGAAGGATTCGTTCTTCTTGTTTTACCAACCAGGACAACTCTTCTGGAACATCGCCATCTTCAACAATCTCTTCTTCGGCCTGAAATACCGGGTGCTCAAAGTCGAAGTGAGTCATAGGCGGTTCAATGATGTTATCTGAAAATGTTATCCTGCAAAAGGAATGGTTAAATGCTTCAAAATGTGTATAAAGCGAATAACCACGTGGCCATTTCATTGTAAAAAATAAAAACAGGAAAAAC
This sequence comes from Lathyrus sativus, assembly GCA_963859935.3. Lineage (NCBI taxonomy): Eukaryota > Viridiplantae > Streptophyta > Magnoliopsida > Fabales > Fabaceae > Lathyrus > Lathyrus sativus. The sequence goes on from OZ012739.1 coordinate 317,745,081, forward strand.
AGAGATCACAATATTTGTACATGAAAAACGCCTTTTGATTTAACGATTAAACAATGCAATGTACATAACAGAACGACCCTAAGCAAAATCACGATGCCCCGGGTAGGACACCGGATTGTTCAACAATTAAGAAAACAAAGTATTACTGTTTTGTGGTCACAGGAATAGTCTCCTGAATCGACCAGTTGCAAAGCCCTTGTCCTGGCACGCTCGGCTGAATCCAGGCGTCCATGTCGCAGTCACTGTCTCCTTCTTCGGAATCTGAAACAGCGTTGATGGTCTCGTGATATACTCCGCTAGCCGTGATTGTTATTGGTCCTTCGAAACGGGGTGCCCCTGCAGCAGGCGTTGATGATGAAGGTTGATACCCTAGCCCAAATCTGTCCATCTTCACGGGAATATCCAGAACCTTGCCCCAGCCCTTGGTCTCACCAATCTCTACTAGAGCCTGAGCCTCTTTGTATGACGATACTGCGACCTCTGATGCCTTACTCGGCCCTGGAACTTTGTCTTTAATGCGCAACCCTTCAAAGGCTTGACAGGGTGTCTCATGAATCTCGTCGTCGACTTCTACGTACTTGAATGACGACAAATGACTGACCAGTATATCCTCCTCTCCGCAGACTGTGACCACACTGTCCCCTACCATGTATTTCAGCTTTTGGTGCAAGGTAGATGTGACTGCCCCAGCGCCATGGATCCATGGTCGTCCAAGAAGACAGCTATATGCTGGTTGGATGTCCATAATGTAAAATTCAGTTTCGAAAATCTCCGGCCCCACCTGCAGGGGTAAAATTATAGATCCAAAGACTGACCTTCGTGTACCATCAAATGCCCTGACCACCAAGTCACTAGGCGTACAAATGATCCCCCTGATGTCCAATTTCATCATCGCTTTCTTTGGCAGCACGTTCAAGGAAGACCCGGTATCTACCAGCACGTGGGACATGACTGTACCCCTGCATTCAACTGAGACGTGCAACGCCATGTTATGCTCTCTCCCCCTCGGGGTCAAATCAAAATCCGTAAACCCCAAACTATGGCCTGCATCCACATGCGCCATCACCCCCTCTAACTAATTCACAGAAACATCTTGGGGTACAAACGACGTGTCCAGAATTTTCAATAACGCATTCCTATGGGCTTCGGAACACAATAACAGCGACAGTATGGATATCTTCGACGGCGTTTGTTGAAGGTGCTCAACAATCTTATAGTCACTCTTACGGATAAGGCGCATAAACTCTTCTACATCTTTCAGAGATGTTTCTTTTTCATTCCTCTGCACAGGGACATCCTCATTCATTTTTCCTTTACCTTTTGCCAATCGTTCAGCTTCTACCTCAGGCGATATAAAAATTCTCCCGCTCCTTGTCATCCCTCCGGTCCCGACGACATTGTCTACACCCTCAGCTGGCTGTTTACTGATATCGATTTTCACCCCATCACAATACGCTTCCAGCCCATAAGTCCAGGGTACTGCCTTAGTGCTCTCATAAGGTGTTGGCCCTGCCTTGGTGATAGTGATCGTCAGTCGTCTGGCTGGCGCCGTTATAGTTATCGTTTTTCGGGGAATTGTCACCGTAGCAACATCTCTTTGCTCATCAGCTAATACTTCTGCAGGTTTCTCAACTGCCGTTCTGTCGAATTGCAACGTGCTTTCATCTATCAAGGTCTGAATACCCTTCTTCATTTCAGCACATCCCCCAGCTTGGGTCCAACATTCTAGACAAAATTCATCGCAACCCGGATACACACCTCCTTTCAATAACTTGCTCTTTATTTCACACAACGGTGTTTTTAGTTCATCAACATTCATGATCAAGTTCAAACCCTCCTCAGTCAAAATAGCATTTGCCCCATGGTTGGGCATGGGCTGTTGTACTATGTTCGGACCTGCTTGTCCAAAATTTATGGCCTTGCTATCCAACAGATCTTGCACCACATGCTTGAACGCGTGGCAAGTCTCTATGTCATGGCCAGGAGCCCCGGAGTGGAACTCGCAGTGCTTATTCGTATCAAAACCAAACGGAGGAGTGCCCGTCATTGGCGCCATAGTCCTCTTTTCCACCAAATTCAAACCTAGTAATGTTTGGAGTAACTCTGCATACGTATAAGGAGGTACATCAAATACTCTTTTCGGCCTCGTATTAGGAAATCTCCTTTGTCCCTGACTTGGCCTCTGCTGCTGTTGTTGCTGCTGCTGTGGTGGTATCTGCTGTAGTGGTATTTGCTGTAGTGGTATTGGTTGTTGATGAAATGGAATTGTGACGCTTGCCACCTGTTGCGGATGATTGTACTGATTTCGTCATCTGCCCCGGCCTCGGCCTCGGCCCCCGAATACTGCACTTGTGTCACCCTGACGGCGACCACCAAAAGCTCTTCTGTTACTGCCAACTGAAGTAGATTCCTCAGCTTGGAATCTCCCCATTTTAATATTACTTTCCACCTTCTCGCCCATCAAGATTAGATCCGAGAAACTGCCCAAAGAAGCGGGAAACAGCTTATCATAAAACATACCGGTGAACGTTCCTATGAACATATCATTCATCTCCTTCTCAACCAAAGGAGGATGAACCCTTGCGGCCATGTCGCGCCATCTCTGCGCATATTCTTTGAAACTCTCATCTTTCTTCTGTGACAACCCCTGTAACTGGACCCGGTTTGGTGCCAAGTCACTATTGTACTTATAATGAGCCACAAACGCTTCAGCCAGTTGCTTTCAAGTCTTTATCTGAGCAGGCTCCAATCCCATGTACCATTCAAGGGAAGGACCAGACAAGCTGTCTTGAAAGAAATGAATCAGCATTCTTTCATCGTTCGAATAAGCCGACATCCTTCTATAGTATGACCGCACATGCACCTTCGGACAGGTATCTCCCTTATATTTGTCAAATGTGGGAGCTTTAAACTTCAGCGGTACCCTCAGGCCAGGCACCAAACCCATTGTGGTCATATCTAAACCAACAGCACTTTGATTCACGACACCTTTCATCTGCTCCTCGAGCATCTTGATTCGTTGAGTGTTGTCTACAGGACCTTCAAAACCTCTACCAGAGAAAGCATCTTCTTGTTGGTCTTCTATCCAATTACCATTCTCATTTCCGTACCCGTCATACCCATTGTTACGACCGAATCTAGTCTGATTCATCACAGGGCCCCGTCCCCTGTTACCATACCCTTGAGCGACCCCGGCAGGTCCAAAAGGCATCATTCCAGCACCATTTCTGTTACCGAATCCACCGTAGCCCTGATTGGCATTACCAAATCCATCATGTCCGAAACCCGGAGCGTTGAAGCCAAACTTCCCATCCTGGTTAACATAATCAAACCCCTGGTCGTCATAGCCAAATCCGTTGTAACTGAAGCCATTACCTCCAATATTATCACCGCCCAGATTGGCATCTCCGAATCCAACATTGTTAATGACAGTCTCATTACTGATTCCTGTATTACCGTTCCCGGCGCCAGCGCCATTGTTCATATTCACAGCAGGTATATTCGCCACAGGTGGAGCTACCGGTGTAGGAGTACCATCCCCATGAATGGTGTCAACACGTACAAAATTGTGGTTTTCGTGTCCATTCCCGACATTTCTCGCTAGCAATGGTTGCACCAGAGTTTGCAAGTTTTCCTGCCCTTTCACAATTGTCTCCATCGTCTGCATGAACAGCGCCAGCTTCTCACGCATGTCCTGCATCTCGCTCTGCACCTGATCCATAACTCTTTTGCAGTTGGTACGAGTAGAGTATCGGTGAGGACGTTGACTTTCAATCCTGGAAAAACCTGGAGAATGTAGGAAATGAGATACAGTTCAATAATCACCTGTAATGCAATATGAATGTGTATGCAAATGCAACATGTGTCTGTGCATTAGGGAATATCACTCCCCAATTCTAGTGCTAATGTGTCAGTGTGGTGACAGTGACAGCAATAAGAAGTTTGGAACCCAATCATAGAAAAACATCTCATACATTACAGAGAAACCCATCAAGTCAGGAATACAGTATTAATGAGCGTACAATAAGAAAGCATGACCTCAACCAACAATCCTGGTGATGGCCAGCACAATGCAAATAAAGCATACACATCAATACATGAAATAGTCAAGTGCAACCATACGCCTGGTACTCCTCTAATAACCTCTTAGTCTCGGGATGATTTGGTTGAGTAATCAAACCCTTGACAAGTAGATCTCTTCGCTAGAACACGTCGTAAATCACCAGCAAATTCCTCTCGTGCCCCTTCTCCGAAGCGATCCTCTAACTTCCGTTTCTGAGACACAGCCTCCTTCTTGCACTCAATGGCTTTGTTCAATGAGTTCTGAAGACTATATCTTGCCATAACCTCCTCTTCATACTTTCTCTTGCTAGCCTTCAACTGATCTTCGAGTTCAGAAATTTGCTGCTTCAATTTGTCTTCCCTCTTTTTGTTATTGGTGAGCGTAGCATTCCATGTTTTGTTGCACGAAGAGATCTCCCGGTAGGCGGCATCGAGTGACTTCTTCTTGGACTCTAACATATCATGAGAGCTTCTGAATTCTTTTCCCAGGTGTTCACACTTCTTTTTCTCTTCTGTCAGTTCAGCACCTAGCCTGTTTACTAACTCAGTCTGCTGTTGGAAGGAATACACAACTTTGTTTTTCTCACTCCGCATCTGAGCCAATTCCTTTTCTAACTCCTCATTAATCTTTATCAAGTCTTCTTTTTCTTTCACAACCCGCTCATAGACCTCAACAGCTACAGTAGTTGGTTCCTCCACTGGAATGGGAACAGGACGTGATACTGCTGGAAAAGGCATATGTACCTGTCTTACCCTCTCCTGAATCCACACCTTGTATGGCATATAGGCTTGACAATCATTCTTGCCTAACAATGGTTTTCCTCTTCCGCAGATATGATTCCAAGCATGCTGAAGCTTGGCCAATAATTCCCCACTCAGGTCACCGGTGAAATACAGAGATTCCTGTATTTCTTCCTCCTTTGGCGGGCTTTTCAAAGCATAACCGAATTGCCTGATCAATAATGATGGATTGTAGTTAATGCACCCTTTCCTCCCAATCAGAGGAACATTAGGATATCCGGCGCAGCTGTATATAATCTCAGATCCCAATAAAGTTCTTTCAAACCAGACAACATCTTCTGAAGAAAGTCCCATCAGGTGCTCAGACCAATCCACTGTATCTGCAGACTCAGCAAAAATACCCTTCTTGGGCAGGTGACTCTCAAACCACATATACAGCAAAGGCACACAACAAGAGACGTTCTTGCCCCTCCTATTCTCATTCTTATAATGCAGTGAGTGATAGAAATCTCCAATCAGGGTGGGCACAGGATTGCTTGAAGCAAAGATATGAAATGCATCCAAATCAACGAAGTCGGGCATATTAGGGAACAGTACAATGCCATAGATACACAAAGCAAGGATAGCATTAAACACAACCCAACAACCACTCTTGGCGTACTCTTGTGCTTTCCCAACTAAGAACTTGAGAGAAAAACCAGAAACTCCATTCCACGAGGTTAACAGCAGTTCTGAGGAGTCTAAGTGTAAAGCAACAGCCAAATCCTCCAGCTTGGGCTCAGCACCCATATGAATGAAGGGCACCTTGTTCTGAATAGTCAACTCCAAGATCTTAGCATATTCCTCCATGGTCGGAGCCAGAATGAAGTCAGGGAAAGTAAAACACCTCAGCAGGGGATCATAGAACTGCATCAGTGCGTACAATCCGTTACGCTCATACATGGATGGTTTAACAACCAGCCTGAGCAGTTTCCCATAACTCTTCCTGAAGCTTCTCTTCACCTCATCATCAGCTAGAGATATCAAACCAAGTAGAGAAGAAACATCGGGACTAGGAAACTTGTACGTAACAGTCTTCCTCAAAGTACTCATAATAACAAATGGAAGTCCGGAGCACTAGAATCGGGAAGTATGAAAATGCACCTGCAGCACAGACACACGTTAATGATATGCACATGATGATGCAAACAATGCAATATGCAAGCAATGCAACAAGGGATCACGTGCCCCTGGCTGAGAAATTCAATCCGCAACACTGGCCTCAAATAGACCCACAAACTGCTCAAGACCATCCACAATACTCCAACCTGGTCTCTGACAGACCTAATAACACTGTCCTCAAATACCACTGAATCTCAATCAAGAAAACCGGTAATCTGGAGGTCAAGTTACCTGCATGTCCCAACCCCTATCATAGGTAGGTGTCCTAATAACTGACACAAGGTACGGCATCCTATGCGGTCGTTGGCGTCACAGACTTTCAAGACCGATGATACGATACCCAGAAGGTGTGGCATCATCATGTCCTGAAGAGGCCTCACTTAGCCAACTTCTAAATGATCGGTCCCCGGAGTCGACAATCCAACTAACCAACAACCCCCTTAACCCAAAGGGTTGAAAAAGAAGTCAACCAGAAGAACCTCGTCCGAGCGTGGATTTCATGAGACACTAGTACATGCAAAGCATGCACGCGCCCACTAATTTCCACTCTAATTCTAGGTGCACTCAAGCCCAGGTCCGACTTATCTCTCAATCATAGAGCCCCCTCATACCCACAGCAATAATAACAATAATATAATGCTGAATGTAAAATACAAAAAACGTAAATCCATACAAAATCCTCGACGGGAAAACAAGCGCTAGGATTGACTCGCGTAGGAAACCGTTGGAGTCCCCAGCAGAGTCGCCAGCTGTCGCTACTGCGAAAATCGGCGCCGGCTGAACAGAAGAGTCACCACCGTGCGTTATTTATCCCAAAGGAGGGAAAGGAAACGCTCGAAGTAAACCTACCGCAAAGAAGGGAAAGGAATGGTCATCGCAACCAAATCCTGGATTCGGGAGTCGGTTACGCAAGGGGAAGGTATTAGCACCCGTCACGTCCGTCGTACTCGACGGGATCCACGCTTGTTTTCTAGTACGGATTGTTATTCTATCTATTCTACAGGTCTGGGGTTAAAAGAAAATAAACTGACTCGGCAAAGTATCGCACTTTATGCCTACGTATTCCCATCAGGAACGAGAAATCAGAGTCAACGTAGTTCACCTACCTACAGGAAAGGAGGGGAAGGTTGCTCGCTAGGATATCACATCCTATGCCTACGTACTTTCATACAACATGAAAGATCAGAGCAAACGTAGTTCGGGCCACGTACGACACAAGTCTGTCTTGATTGTTTTTTATCCTTCTGAAAAAGGTTTTCTCCTGATTACGCGTCCAAGCGGACAAAAATGACTCTTTGATTGGTTTACAGTCTTTTACGCAAGAACTGTTTTTTATTGATGTTTATCCTTTTATTGTATTTTTCTGGTTGTTTTGAGATAGAAGAGAAACTGCAACTCTAAAACCTATGGTTGAAAAGGGAATCAAAATCTACCCTAATATTGTCATGCATGGGTGAAAGCCTAGTGTCTATCATATTCCTCTCTTGCGCAGAGAGAAACAGAGATCCTAAGGGGATAAACGGAAAAGCAACAACATATATACAGTAAAGCAGTAAAATGCATGAATGCAGCAGTACAAGCGAGGCAAGGGAGTCCCACTCAACCTCGAACCTAGAAAACAATAGGCAAAGTGAAACAACTTCACTTTAAACCTAAGGGGAAAATTAACAAATAATACAGTCAAGAAACTCAAACAATACATCAACAGCTCTAAACAGCACCAACAGCTCTAAACAGCAAAATCTGATAGAAACAGCAACAAGTCACCAACACCTTCAAGCAAGATCTTCATCCATCTACAAGCTTCAAATAAGCATCCAATCTTCAAGAAAAACAGCAAGCTACAACAAGCAGAAACTCTAAACAGTAGACAGCATCAAACAGCTAAGCAGCAATAAGTCCTACTTCAAACAGTTGCACAGCTCTCACAGCACCAGCTCCTTCTTCTAATAGCCTTCAAGGCAATGTACTTCATCCTCAATCTTCAAGGGATTCTTCAAAGCAAACTCTCCAACAAAGAAATGATCATAAGAGGATTTTGAATGTTAAACAGTCTGTTGAACACCAAAGGTGGCCTACAGAAAGTTAACATAATACAGACTGTTTCTCTCAAAGTTCTATCTCCTAGATACAGTCACTAATCCTTCCAAAGGAGGGATGTGAGTATTAAGGAGAGACTTTTAATTATTGAGAATAATGGAGGCAAAAGAAACCATCCATGTTTATGAAGAAAATTTCTATTCTAAGGCTCTACCTATACCCTATGTCCTATGGTCTTCAAACAACTCCAAGCAAGCCAAGCAATCTTCATCAAGCCTTGATTTTGATCTTCAATCTTCCTCTTTAATCCTTGCAAAGCTCCACAAGCTCTAACTAAGCCCACACCCCAAGCAAAAGCCCAAAAAAGCCCACACAACAAAATAAACCCCAAAAATGGGCAAACCAAACAATCACACAATTGTAAAATATACTAAAAATAGTAATATAATATTTATAAGTCTAATAGTAATTCTAAGGGAAATACTATATCTACCCTATATACCCCATAGGCCCCATACTCTAATTCAATCTAAAAAACCCAAAATAAAATGTTCAAGTGCACCTATGTTGTGTATAAACCCTAATCTAACCATCCTAATATCATCTAATCAAAACTACCTAAAAAAAATCCTAAAAATTATGGAATAAAATCCAGGGGTACCTAATGTTTGTATCTAATCACCCTAAAAAGAAAGGCCTACAAAATTAAGGGGAACTATCTAAACAAAAATATACAAAATTATGTACCAACTAAATTCAATGAAAAAACAACTAAATGTAAAATATTCACAAAAAATACAGAAAATACCTAAAATAATATTTTTATTTATGCATAATTTTCTTGAAACAAATATTAACCTATAGCAAAAATTCCCATGTCAAAATAACTCTTTTTCAATTTTATATGATTTTTCAAAGTTGTAAAATAAAATGAACAAAATGAAATAAAAAGGAAAAAGTTTGGTGTCAAATAGCAATTGAAAACAACATGAAACTCAACTGGGACAAAATAGGGGGTGCGCATAGTGATGCGTGATAGGCCCATTGCTTGATCATAAATCAAAACAAAAATATAAAGAAAACATAAAAACGTTGGTGCAGGAAGCAAGTAAAACAAGTGCAATCTAGTGGGCTTCCTATACTGGGGGTGTGAACATCAATATACTTAAGCCCATTACTTAACATAAAACCAACTGAAAAATAGCAAGAAAAATGAACAAATTTGTGGTGCATAAAGCAATCAGAACCAGCACAATATATGATGGGCCACGAAATGGGGGTGGGAGTAGTACAGACCAACTTAAGCCCACGTTTCTACACTTAATGAAACGACAGAGTTTCACATTCTCAGCAAAGCCTTCACAAATGAAACGCGATGATAGCCACACGATCCATCTCTGGTCAACGTTTCCATCATGATCCAAGGGCTGATACCTTGTCTTCCTCATTTTGAAAAAAATTGGAGCCAACTCCATTGATGAACACACTTATGAACTCAATCTGATCCTCACACGAACTTCATCAATTCTTGATCAAAATTTACAAATCAAAGCCCATAACTACTCTATTTTCTTCCCTGATTCTATCTATGACATTGAAATCCATTGATATGGCTTAAAACTCCAAACACGCATCTCATCTCCAAGACTTGGTCCACCCTCAATTGCCATCATTTACCAAATTAAGATGTCTAATCTCTTCTTTGTTCCACACTGGTCAAGTTATAACCAAAAACCTAAGGCTCTACCTCCATATCCAGTGAGTTCTAGGTCCAAACAGAAATCATGTCAACCTAAAAATTGTCATTAAATCGAGCCAAACTTTCCAGAAAGCATCATCTAACCACCTACTAAGTTTCTATCCTAAAGATTCATGATAATTCTATCTAATTCGAGCCATGGGATATAAATTACTAACCTGTGAAATTGATGAAAACAGATGAGGAATTGCTCCAATCCAATGCTTGCAAAGCTCCAGATTCACTCAAGATGTTGATCTTTTGCTTCTGTATGCACTAATTCTTGCTCAAAGTGCTTGAATCACCATAATAGAATTTCAGTTGCAATGTTGGAAGTGGAAACTCAAGAACTCGATCCAGCCAATAATTCTCTCAGATTTTGATTGCATTACACTCAGTGATGATTATGGAATTGAATTGAATCAAGAAATTGAAAGAATGGTGAAGAATTTTGAGAAAACGAAATTGAATTGCAATGGAAGAAGATGAAGTTCAATCTCTGAGTTTGGCACCAAATGAATCCCAACCCTGGTTTAGATCACTTCTAATGACTTTATAGAGGATGTTAGAAACTTCTAGAGATTGCTGGAATGATCCAAGGAGAAATTGGACATCTCATGTTATGATAAATTGAAATGGTAAGATCAACATATCAATTGAAGATAGCTCTGTTACAGCACTTGAATATGGCTTGAAAATCTCTCCAAATGAGAAATAGAAGGTGTGGGAATGACTTGCTAGCTTGTGCCTTGATCCCTTGTTCATTTGGCAAGTGTAACTTCATTTAAAAGAAACTAATGACAAGTCCAATTTCTTGACCCCAAATGAAAAATCTAATGATGTCAATGATCTCAAAATGTGTTTTCCCTTCAATTTGGTATATCACACGATGCATTTTGGCCTTGGATCAAAAATCCCCAATTTTGGTCACTTGAAAATGTACTTTTCCTTCCATATTTGGTCAAGTTTGTCATTTTGAGTTCCATGAATTTCCAAACTATCATGACCTCTTACTTAGACTCTAAACATCATTTTGAGCAAGTTTGATGTTGAACATTTTTTCATTTGAAGTTTGCAAGTAGGAGTTTTAGGCATATGCTTGAAATGACCTATAATCTTACTTTCCCAAAATACCCCTGGCTTGTCAAGATCATAAGTAGAGTTCCACAAATCAGAATGAGGCATACCATACCTTTTTAGAAAGCTAAGATCATGAGGAACAACTCTCATGTGTACCACAAATTCATTTGAAAACTCCTTGTGGGGAAAAATTGGCTTGGAAGTCAAGTAACTTTAACAGATAAATTTCAGTGTCCTCAGATAACCTGTAACTTGCAAGAACCATAACTTGAGTTCTATAAATCTCCTTGATGACTTCCACCACTCAAATTAAAGGTATTGAGATGCTCTACAAGCTTCATGTTGGCCAAAGATCCATTTGAGACTTGTAGTTTGAATTATTTTGCTTGAAAGTTTGACCTAAATCAAGGGATTTTACACAGAAACCCTAATTTAGAAACTTCTCTTCTTCTTGATTTCTTTTGATTTCTCCTTGGCACAACATCACATCCATATCCACATATCAAATGATGAATCCCACATCCTTCAAATAGGCCTTTATGCCCTTCAATCAAGCATTATACCTAGGGTTGACCCAGATGAAACCCTAGTTGACTGTCTTCAACTGTAGCTCTTGTAACCACACCAATAACTTGTCTTACTTTCAAAATGACCCTCTAGGTCCTCCCTGATGTCTACACACAATCCATGCCTCAGTTCATAGCTCACAACCTCTTTGATGATCTTCAAATACTCCCCAGATAGGATATAGATCTACTGCTTGATCTATTAACTTCTCAAAGCTTCACCTTCTTTCTTGGTGACTTGAATAGGCTTGAACTTGAATGAAAACCTTTTGGATATGCTTCTTGAGATGAAAATGGCACTTGATCCCTTGTTAGATGGCTGGCCCATGCTCTGCTATGCAAATGAATGAACTATGTATATGATCTACTATGCAAATGATAAAGCTATGAAAACACAAATCAGGTAAAACAAGTTGGTCAAATTTTAGGGTGCAACAGTCAGAAACCAATAAACTATTAGAAGTCCTAAGGAAATACCCAACTACGTTAGGCTATAGTATAACTGACCTCAAGGGTATAAGTCCTTCTATCTGCATGCATCAAATCATGCTAGAGGTATAAGTCCTAAGGAACCACGCTGCCATTAGGTACCTAATAAGCAAAAAGGATGCCAAGCCGAGATTATTACGATGGATCCTATTGTTACAAGAGTTTGACTTAGAAATCAAAGACAAAAAAGGAACCGAGAATGTAGTGGCCAATCACTTATCCCGAATAGAAGGCATTAAACAAGAATTAGTGCCTATCAATGACGATTTCCCTTATGAACGCCTGATAGCTAGATTGGAAAGCGATATGCCACACTTAACCTCGGAAGAACCAGAATTAGAAAAAGCCGTGGAAGCAGTCTACGCACAAGTTACCCTGCCTTGGTATGCTGATATTGTAAATTACTTAGCCGTAGGCGTGCTCCCACCGGACTTAACTTATCAGCAAAAGAAGAAATTCTTCCACGACTTAAAGCACTATTATTGGGACGAACCTCTGCTTTTCAAGAGAGGAGCCGATAACATATTTCGTCGATGTGTCCCAGAGGAAGAAATAGAAGACATCATCTCTCATTGTCACTCCGCCCCTTACGGTGGACATGCCAGTACCTCAAAGACATGCGCGAAAATCCTACAATCTTGCCTATTCTGGCCCAGCCTTTGGAAAGATGTCCACGCGGCAATACTAAGGTGCAACCGGTGCCAACGCACTAGAAACATTTCAAGGCGCGACGAGATGCCCCAAAAGGGTATTTTGGAAGTGGAAGTCTTTGATGTATGGGGGATCGATTTCATGGGACCATTCCCATCTTCTTTTGGAAACAAATATATACTCGTCGCTATCGACTACGTATCAAAATGGATTTAGGTCGTTGCCGCTCCAACTAACGACACACGAGTAGTCATTAAACTCTTTAAGAACACCATTTTTCCCAGATTCGGTGTACCCACTTGTCATCAGTGACGGTGGTTCACACTTCATAGCGCGAATCTTTGACAAACTTCTATCGAAATATGGAGTCAAACACAGTGTTGCAACACCGTATCACTCGCAGACTAGCGGCCAAGTGGAGGTTTCAAACAGAGAAATAAAGCAAATCTTAGAAAAGACCGTTGCCGCCGCCAGGAAAGATTGGTCATCGAAATTAAACGACGCTTTATGGGCCTATAGGACTGCTTACAAGATGCCAATAGGAACCACACCATTTAAATTAGTCTATGGAAAATCTTGCCACCTACCAGTAGAGCTAGAGCATAAAGCCTTTTGGGCTATTAAAATGCTAAACTTAAACTACACTGTCGCAGGAGAGAAACAAATCTTGAATCTGCACGAATTGGAAGAGCTTCGAGTAGACGCATACGAGAACGCCCGCATATACAAGGAAAGAACCAAAAAGTGGCACGATAAGCATTAGTCAGAAAACAGTTCAATGTGGGAGACGTCGTGCTCATATTCAACTCAAGATTAAAACTTTTCCCAGGAAAACTAAAGTCAAGATGGTCAGGTCCTTTTGAAGTAACTAAAATCCTTCAAAGTGGAGCAGTCGAAATCAGCGATAAAAACAATACATTGTTCATAGTCAACGGACAACGTTTGAAGCACTACAATCAGATTGAACACAGCAACTGCGTGAACAGTCTAAAATTGTTAGAGCCTCCCGCTAAACACCCCAATTAGCTTGTCACCAAGCTATCGTCAGACTTTCGACGTTAAAAATAGCGCTGAATGAGAGGCAACCCATTTCTCCTTGTTCTTCCCACTTGATTTATTTATCTACTTTATGTTTTTCGTTTGACCTATGCTTTTACACTGCTTCCTTACTAACTTTCAACTTTTACTTTGATATTATTTTCTCCCTTTTATTTTTATTTTATCACCTTCTGTTTCTAAACTTAATTTGAATAAATCTGTTTTCAACTATTTTCAGGATTTTTAAGCCTTCCTACTCTCTCCTCTTTTTATCTGACTAACTCTCTAGCATGGCTAACATCGACTACATGGTTTCCGTATTTAGAGGACCAGCTCAGCAAGCCCGATTTCAGGCCCTGACACAGAGAGGCATCGCCTTAACCATTTACCCTGATACATCCACCATGGACCAACTAGGAATCCACGACAGCATCCTTTTTTTATATAACCAATTAGGATGGGAAAACGCTGCCCTGAAGACTCGATTTGTTACCTTTAGAGAACTCACTTTTAAATTCCTTAGTTCCCTAACATACATACCCGAACATGGTTATGGCTCCACCAAGGAACTGATTTGCTTTAGACTCTTTGGTACTAATTTCACATACAACCGTAAGTCACTAGCTGACCTCTTAGGATTTCCTAGCGGACCATTCGTGTATACCGAAACCCATGAAGCTGACATGGATATAGAGTTAGATTATTTCTAGGGAACAATCACAGGAAACTATCACCCTGAACAGGATGACATGAACTCTAACGAAATACATAATCCTGCGATCCGTTATTTACATAGGATGCTAGCCCATACCCTTTTTGGGAAGGAGGAAAATATCACCTCCATCTCTAAGGAAGAACTTTTCATTTTGTATTGTGCCTCTCAAGGTCGACCCATTAATGTCGTGCCTTTCATGATGAGAACCTTCGAGAAACTCAATCAGGATCCTAACCTGTCCATCTTAATAGGCGGCCTTGTAACCATGATTTCTAGTAAAATTGGCCTTAGGTATCAGATGAACCGAGCTATTCACTTTGGCAGCATCCGACTTATGGACAGAGAATTCTGCTTTAACCAACACATAGTTGGTAACTTAGGACCAGCACCATACCAGTACCTCATTGCTAACCAACCGTCCGATTTTTCACGCTACCTAACCATGAGTTGACCAGTGTCCATAACCGAAATAACTGGTTGTATGAGTTGAATGATCCTATGGGTCCGCCTTCACCTCATTCTACACCACAAGATTACATGTACGATGATGATCACATCTCTGAAGCACAGAATTTTATGTATTATGAGGACTATGTGTCAGAAGCAGAGACAGATCCCGAGACTCCGCCACACTACCATGATTTCCCTGAACTCAATCCTAACCAAACCACTGAAAAGTTGGAAAACATCATGAAAACCATGGATGAATTCAAGACGGAAATCACAACGGTAAAGGACAAACTGAAAACACTGCAAAAGGATTTGACAAGTTTCATAGACATAGTTGTCGAGCAGTTCGACTACATAACTCAAGAGTTCAACAAGTTGAAGAAGCAGAAGCAGTGATGCTTTATCTTTTATATTTTTTAGTTTTATTTTTACCGCAGTGGAACAATTTTACAACTTTCTAGTTTATGTCTTTTAAATTTCTGAATTTCCTTCGTTATTGTATTTGGTTGAACAATCGCATTATTTCTCATTCAATTGATATTTTGCATTTCTTTACTGTTAATTCATTTTCTCTTTAATTTCTATTTCTAATCGTTGTTTACCATACTGGCTTGCACTAAAATGTCAAATGTTCCAAATAATCCCAGTACAAACCCAACAACAATTTTTCTGCACTTGCAGAATTTGCTGATGTGACAATCATCACAGGCCCGTTACAAGCGTCACAGGTCTCACGACCGTGACACCCCTGTTACGACCGTCACGGGAAAAAAAACCTTATTCGGCTAACTCAGCAAAATATGACCGTTCCATATTTCTTTTCCCCCCTACATTCTGTAACCTCCCACTACCTCCATTTTCAATTCCTCATTCACTTCATTCAACCCCGTCATTAACCGTTCCACCCCTTCAACTTCCCGTCCTTCATTATAAATCACCCATTTTTCTGTTAATCCGTTTTACAGAAACCCACTCTCCCTCTCTATCCAATCTCTTTCCTACTACCCAACCACAACAATGGCACGACAGAACCGCAAACTGCCAGACATGTCCACAATCATTTTTAGAGATGGAGAACGCAGCGACCAACAGAGAACAAATTACGTCGCCTTCTATCAACGGTCAGTACAACCGACTCGCTACGTCCATGTCGCTTGTTTAACAGAGCTGGGCATTTTGGACGGCGTAACTTGGATGCTGCAGAATGCCGGCCTCTGGCATCTTTGCACGACACCACAACCAACATACGAGAAGCTCACCTTGGAGTTTTTAAGTTCTTTCTCCTACATTACCCCTACCGGCGAAACAAACCAACTCACCGGGGTCGTATGTTTCCAGATGTTTGAAAAGGAATACCGGCTGCCCAGAATCAAATTGCAGAAATGTTGCAGTTCAACCGCAGCGACGATGCTCACCGCAGAGTCCCCTCGGATCAATTCTTCCAAGAAGCATTCGCCCTCTAGAACCAGCTTACGAGTACCACCGCTGATGCTTGGGATAGCCTAAATGCTACTTACATTCACAATCCTGCCATCCGGTACTTCCATCGCGTCCTCGGAAATACTATCTTCGCAAGGGACAGTAACCACAAGGTAAATTCCAAGGAGCTTTTCTTTCTCCATTGCGTGTTCGCTGCTGAAGCCGCCAATGCTGCACCATTTCTGCTGGCCCATATTCAAGTCAACTGTGGTCGAGGTTCGAAACCATTTTACATCGGAGGCATCATTACCTCCATAGCCATAGCCCTCGGCCTCAGCGACCATCTATAGAACCTTCCCTCGCTGCCTCCGCTCCTACTTGACATCGACTACTGCCGATCCTCCCACCTCATCAAAGTTAGAGCCGACGGCAAATATCATCCGGTGGTACATAACCGTCCGCAGCATAATCATGCCTTGCCGTGACCGCACAAATCCGCAGGACCGAGTAAATTGACTCTTTGATCTTTCTGCTCCTGAAGCTAATGCAGCTGCTCCTCATGTTGAAGCCAATAGGCCCGCGGATGAGATGGAAGATGAAATGGACCGAGCAGCACGCACCGAGACACAACCACCAACTGACGAAGGCCCGTCCTCCCAATGCCGACGTCGCCATGAGTCCGAGGTAACAAATGAAGAGATCCTTCGCGGCATTTAGCAACAAAACAAGACGGACGTCCAACTCGAAGTTCGTCACCAAGCACAACACCAACAGATGATGGCACTTTTGCAGCAAATCCACCAGGGACAGATAGCCTAGGGTGAACGCCTCGACAACATCATCGATGAGATGGCTTCCCTCACCATCCGTGTGGAAGGCCTAAGCGAATCTATTTATCACACCGACGCTCTGAACCCCGTGACACGAGGAGGACGACATCGAGGCAGAGGCAGAGACAGAGAGTAGTGTTCTACATAGCCATCCTGTTGTTATTTTATTTCTTGCAATTTATTTCTTGTTGTTGTATCCCTTCCACAGTCGTTTCAAACCAGTGAGAACACTGCTTGAGATGGTGTGGGAACGACATTTTATTTCCTTTCACCTTTGTTATGTACGTTTTCCTTTCAACTATTTTAATCCAGTTATTTTGATTTAGTATAATAAAGCGCATTTATGTATTCTTTTCCGTTATGCGAACTCCCCCGCTTTACCCTTTTTACTCAAGCTATACAAAAAAATTTCCAAAACCGATGCACCACCCGACGCGCCAAGATAAAGGCCGAGTCAGGGAACCTCGAGAACTAATTCTAACGATACCAATACCGCTTTGACACCTTAAACCTCCGGTTTATGCGAGTCAGTTCCACTACCTACTGTACCAAAACCTCAGGTTCGAGCACCAAACGCAGCCCTAGTAGTTTATACAAGCAGTCAGCACCGCCTTAAGCACATACCACGTGGAAAGCCGATTCAAATAAGTGATTGGTAAGATCATAAAGAAAAGAATTGCTCCGCAACCATGTAGTGATTATCTACCTCTGATATCTCGGAATAACAAAAATAATAGCAAAGAAAAGAAGTCCTCTGTCAGTTGGTTCATAGGTCTCCTGAAAACTATTTTGAAAATATTAAACCGCATCGGTGACATGTCGAATTCCTGAAAACTAAAGTATTTCATACCGATTTCTCTTATTATTATTTTAAAAAGCCTTATAACTTTCCCTTAATTTAGCCTTTAATTTCGCACTTACCTACTTGAAACCTTTTCCGACTTAGCTAAACATAGTAACGCTCGATAGCACTAGATTGATTACGAGCCCTTCTGGGATCGATATCTTTATTGCTACGCGATAGACTGTGCACTTGTAGTTAGTTCAGTTAGACTCATAAAGTCGCGATCATAAGGCCACCTTAACATCTTCCCCCTTCAGAGACGCTGGAGCCCTAGCTCCGGTCGTCTTCTCCGGCCAAACCTTTGCTGGAGCAACCACCAACCATCCAGAAACAAGAAAAAAGACTCTTATCCCACTCCAAATTTCATGTAGGTTCCAAATCCACCTTAGTTTTAAAAAATAAACATGTTTTCATGGTGAATCAAAGGAGAAAAGTTTTGAACATGCAATCTGAAACTCAACAAAACAACACAACAAGCTATGCATGTAAGAGCAAGAATTGTCTCTACATGATATCTCTATGTTTTGATGATAACAATTAAGTATTTATGAAAGAATCATTTTATGTTCTAATGGTTGTTGTGCGCAGATCATTAAATAAATATATCAAATCAACAAACAATATCAAGAAGTACATGAAAGCCAATATGAAATTACTTTGTGTGACGTGACTTAAAGCATAGTTTTCAAAGTAACTCTGAATGAAGAACAAAGTGAAACTCTGAGTGAAGTACCATGTGATATTCTGGAGAAAGAATTTAAAGCGCCTACTCAAGAAACAGTTTGCCACTGTATCTGATCATAATCAGAAAGATCCAAAGATGTTGTATATTGTTGTTGCAATGCTCTTGTGGATTCTGTTCTGAGAAGTGTATTTGATCTGAAAGCTATCAATGCATCTGAGATGTAGTCTTCTGAAGAACCAAGCTTTGAAGACTCTGATGACTTGAAGCTCTGAAGACAGAATACTTTGAAGACCAAGTGCAGAAAGATTCTGAAGACTTAAGGGTTCTGAAGATCAAGACTCTGAAGAAATAATCTTCTGAAGAATTACATTCTGAAGAATCTAATGACTTGAAGTTCTGAAGGCTCTGAAGACCAAGTGCAGAAAGACTCTGAAGACTAGATTCTGAAGTTGAAGATTATGTAGCAATACCCAGATGAAGAGGTGTTAATAAACTCTAGTAAACAAGTTCTGAAGTAAGACTCTGATGTTATTACACTATCATACCAAAGTAGTTTCTGAACTACTCATCAGATACATCATCAGAAGAAGTTAAGCCAGAAATTGATTTGTACAAAAGACAAAATAAGTGATGTCACTATACTTTCCAACACGTGACTATTCTATCTGTTGGAGATATGACAGTTGAAATATTTGAATGGACATCTCTGTCCTCACAACGTATCTCTTGGATACACTATAAAAGAAGAACATTTGAGTCATTCAAAAAGAGACGCTGTCGTGGTTACAGTTGACGTTGTTCTTGCTGCTGTTTTGCTATAATCAGTATGCATAACCAAAGGAAAGCTTTTACGCTAAGAAGTCGCGGTGCTCACCTATGAAAGCTTTTAAGCAATATGGAAACTACTGTTCTTAATAATCTCCTTGAGATTCATCCTTAGATTAGTTTATATATTAGAATGCAAGGAGCTGTGGCTCAATACTTGCTCTGCACTAAATTAGGAGTAACCTGCTTATCAAGAAGCACTCATGTAATCTCCTGCAACATAAATTCTATTTTTAGAATTAGTGGTTCCTCAAGTGATCTTATGAAGATCAGTATACTTGAGATGACAAGTGACAGTTGTCATTTGTGGGATCAATGAATGTTATATCCTTAAGGGATCCCTGAACGTGTCATTGTTCATTTGTTAGTTACTTGCAGTTAGCTTGTGCATATATGTAATCAGTTTGGTTATAGTGGATTAAGTCCTGAGTAAGGCGAAATCACCTTGGAAGGGTGGACTAGATTAGCTTAAGGGTTGCTCAAGTGAACCAGGATATATCTTGTGTTCTTTACTTATATCATGATTTATATGCTTCCGCAACGCAAAGAAAAGAATACTATAGAAAGCAACTTAAAAGAAAAAGATTAAAAGTTTCAGTAAAGGAAATACCTAATTCAACCCCCTCCCCATTTCTTGTGTATTTTTCACACCTTCAATGTAGACATGGCCTACCATGAGTAAGGCTTCATATGTACATAATATGAACCTAACATGGCCTCTAGTATGAGAGAAAAATGGAAGAAGAAAGTTACCAAAACTAGAGATCTGTAACCTCTAAGCTCGCTTGAAAAATTCACAAAACTCCTCTTCTTCCTTCCTTTGAGCTTGGAGAATGATGTCAGTGATGAAAGGTTGAAGGAAACAGCTTGTGGGAGTGACGTTCAAAGAGAGAGAAATCCTTGAAAAAAACAAAGTTGTTTGCTCTGATTTTTTGTGAAAATGAGGTTGCCTCTCTTTTTTAGGGTTTCTTGGTTTACATATGAGGGTTATCTGGGGTAAAAAGGCTTATTTACTGAGGTAAATGTTGTTGTTAGTGATTTTGTGAAAAATGGAGGGTGAGGTGAGTGGTACGAGCCATTACACATGTGAGGTTTGCTATGATTTCATGTGAGTGGGAATAAGGATAAGAATGAAAATGGAACATGAAAGAGTGAATGATGAGGCAAGGTTCTGATTGTGCATTCCTTCTTTCTTGTTTTAGTAAAACATTCCAAAATGATACATTAAGAAATGGATTGTGTTTGGTTGTTTTTGGCAACATTCCTTGACAAGAAAAAAATAGATTTATGTGTGTAAAAGTGACATGAATCCATGGTGAAAAAGTTGGTTCATGATGTGCACAAAGAATGGTGAACTATGATGTATGAGAACATGTCCACATAACTAACTTTAAATCACCATAATTCCATGATTAAAGCTTCATTTCATGAGTTCTTTGGCTTGAGAAAAAGTTGAGATCATGGTGAGCAAATTTGATGTTCAAAGAAAGTTAAAATAAAGCTTGTAATGATGAGAAAAATAGGTTTGAAAACATGTCCAAAACTTGTCCCATGATAACTTAGAAAAATTCTAAGTTTTGAAACTCTTGGCAACTTTGAAACCTTATCTTTGAATCTACATACTTGAGGAATTTTAATCCAATGGAGATGTTCTAGTAATAGATAGAAAACTTGATAATTATCATCAACTTTCATGTTCAAGGGAAATTGATTTGCATTCAAGAACTTTGTGAAAAATGCCTTGGAAAGTAGCCTCAAAAATCTGCCTAAAAATTGTCCACTCTTGATAACTTTGGAACACTAAATTGGAGAGATCATACTTCAGTTCTACACATCCAATGAGGGATTTCTAGTACTCAAAAGAAATCTTGGAGGATGCTCTATAAATTTCATGCTAAAAATATAATTGAGATCTATATATATAACCTGTTGCAAATTGTTTTTACAAGAGAAGCAGTAGAAATCAAATTGTCAATCCTAATCATTGATGCTAAACCTATGTCTTCTCTTCCTTGATTCAAGATGAATCAAGTTCTTCAATGTGATGAGTAAACCTCTGATTATGCCACCACCTTTGAACAACCCAACGGTATTCAAATCTTGTCACGGTTGATTTTAAACACCCACATTTCGAACCCAAACCTTCCTTCTACAATCCTCTAGTTAACACTACTAAATTGACAAAACCTTTCGTTCTTCAATCACCTTCGCTCGGTGAATCTATGAAGGAACGATTTGTACAAAACCCCCAAAATCCAAGATTCTTGGAGGACAAAACCCTAACGGTTTTATTCAAGAAAACCCCACTAATTTCTCAACCCAAACCCGATACACCGATCCTATATTTGGATGTTATCACCTCAATGATGCAGAATGCACAACAAAAATGATTATGTGTATTTGTTAAGAAAATGCAAGAAAGAGGATGAAGATGATGAGAGAGAAATCAGTGTCTATTTTCACTTTTCTTGTTGTTATATGAATAATGAGCTAAAATATATATATTCAAAGCTTTGGCCAAATAACCAACATAACAGACACTTTGAAAGGACACTTTGAAAGACAAACGTAACAGAAAAGTAGTGTGAAACGAGCGAACATTTGACCTAAAGAATAGGGGGTTGACCTGTTCTCTTCCGATTACAAAATTATGCAGAAAAAGACTTTTTGCATCGACCGAAACAGGTTCATGCATCGATGCAAGACAGCCCCGTTTTGACAAATAGAAATACACATAGTATGAGTTAATCGGAGGGTCGACATGAGCTCTCCTGAGAGCAATTCATAAGATTTCACTCTGTATGAGTCGACCTAAGCATGCTTTGAGTCGACTCAAAGACTCAGAACTTGCAAAAATGATGAGTTTGATATATCTTTCTATTTCTAAGTGCTCCTAATGCATATCTAACTCAACCAACATGATCAAACTCGCATAGAACATATACAATGCTTTTTCTATATGAACGGACACATGTTTTTGATAAATGCTTAACATGAGAAAAACAACGAATGCATATGCAACTTGATGATACCGTCCAAAGTACACATTACTAACTAGATATGTTTTGACATCATTAAAACAATTATTGAGACAACTTACCCTCACAAATACCCCGCACATTCTCATTGGAATTTATATTTCCCAACAAGTCATTCTATGCAGTTGATAATGATAATCCTCGATAGCTTTTGCTCTTGTTGCTCCCCAAGCAGAGGTTATCTTAGAAAGTTTCTTGCAAGCTTTTGCCATGCAGAACATGGATAGCATATTTCCTTCGACAGAAATCTTGCTCAACTATTTCCCCCAGTAAACTTATCGCTTGAGATACTGCTTTGGTATCATTGGAGAACCTTAATGGATAATGTACTGCTTCAACCACCAGAAGAATCTCATTTTCTCAAAGATACTACTTTGGTATCATCAGAGAACCTTAATGGATAAGGTACTAAGAAGATTTTCCAGGTTATGGCGTACACTGATGCTCAGCAGGTGCAGTTTGGTACACATATGCTAGTAGAAGAAGCTGAGGACTGGTGGGATAACACTCGTAAAAGATTGGGAGGTGTTGGAATTGCAATAACTTATACTGTATTTAAGGAAGAATTTTTTAGGAAGTATTTTCCTGAAGATGTTCGGGGCAAGAAAGAGGTGGAATTCCTTGAGCTGAAGCAAGGGAATATGACTGTGGCTGAGTATGCGGCAAAGTTTGAGGCTTTTGTGAAGTTTTGTCCGCATTACAATTGTACTGACATAGAGATGTCGAAGTGTCTCAATTTTGAGAATGGATTGAGACCAGAGATTAAGCAGGGAATTGGGTACCAGCAGATTCGTCGGTTTGCGGAACTGGTAAACAAGAGTAGAATTTATGATGAGGATAGCCGAGCTTGATCTACTCACTACAAGTAGCTGAGTGAGAAGAAAGAGAAAGGAAATTATAGATGGAAATCGTATATGACTTCTGGTGATAAAGGGAAGCATAAGGCTTTAGATGGGAAAAAGTCAAGTGAAGGAGCGACTACAGCTCCAAGCAAGTGTTATAAGTGTGGTGATCAAGGTCACCGTGCTGAGGTTTGTAAGGTGCTGAGATGTTATCGTTGTGTCAAGATAGGTCATAGAATTACGGACTGCAATGATGAAGCTCCGACTTGCTTACACTATGGAGAGAAAGGTCATATCAGTACCTAGTGCCAGCAGTCGAAAAAGACTGCTATTGTTGCTCAAACGAACGGCAGAGTGTTTGCTTTGAGCGGTGCAGAAGAACCCAAGACGAATAACTTAATCAGAGGTACTTGCTTTATTAATGATGTTGAATTGATTTCTATGATTGATACTGGTGCTGCCCATTCATTTATTTTGCTTGAATGTGCTGCGAGATTAAATTTGAAGTTATCTTCTATGGTTGGGAGTATGGTTATCGATACCCTGGCTAATGGTTCTGCCATTACTGCATTAGTCTGTTTGAGCTGCCCTTTGACTATTTATGATAATAATTTAGTGATGGACTCGGTCTGTCTACCTTTGCATCAAATTGATGTTATTCTTGGAATGAACTGGTTGGAGTTCAACTATGTTCATATCGATTGCTACAGCAAGACTGTGGGGTTCCCGGAGTTTGGTGATTGTAGAGAGTTGATGTTTGTATCTGCTAAGCAAGTAGAAAAAATCTTAGAAGATGAGGCTAAAATGTTTGCATTGTTTGCATCACTCCAAGTTAATTATGAAGCAGTGAGCATGGAGCTACCATTTATTCTGGAATTTCCAGAGGTGTTCCCAAACGATGTAAGTGACTTACCTCCTGAGCGTGAGGTAGAGTTTACTATGGACTTGATATTAGGCACTAGTCCTGTGTCGATGGCTCTTTATCGGATGTTTGCATCTGAACTAGGAGGATTGAAGAAACAATTGGAATAATTTCTTGAGAAGAAGTTTATTCGACCGAGTGTTTCTCTGTGGGGTACTCCTGTGTTGTTGGTGAGGAAGAAAGATGGTAGTGAAAATTCTGGTCTGCCCATGATGGATGTGTCCTAACAGAGGTTATAACATCCACTGTGACATTCACTACAGATATACTATTATGCAGTAATAACAAGGCAGTAAATAACACAGTTAGTTTTTGACCCAGTTCAGTGCAACACACTTACATCTGGGGGCTACCAAGCCAGGGAGAAATTTCACTATCAGCAGTATCAATTCAGAGTCAAACCTCAAGTTTACACTCTTCACTTAATCACTACCCAATAACAATTTAACCTAGAGACACTCTAGACTTGAGTATACCCACTCACTCCCTACAATCACACAACAGTGATAACAAGTTACAATTTAAATTGTAGATTGAAGAGACATTTCACTTGCACACACACCCTTTGATCTTTGCTTCAAAGCTTTGATCAAGGAACACTCACTCTTGCTTAACAGCTTCGAGTGTAACACAGTCTAGAAACTGCCTAACCAATGCACTCAACAATTGCTTGGGTTACACGTATTCCTAAGACACAAACGTGAAGAACAACCTCTTCACTTCTAAACTACTATGGTGATTTCTCTGCTTCTCTATCTTCAACAGCTGCCTTCTAGGATTGCCTCGCCTGGTATTTGTAGCAGCAGATCAGTTCTTGGGCTTGGGCGCATACATTAGGTTTTATCCATCATAAAACCTCACTTATGTAATCTGCACGCTTGCCTCTTTAATCAGGTACATTTTAGTTCCCCTAGGGCGTCTAAAATTTCTCCTGCATTCCAGCATGAGCTTCTGAGTTGTTTCCTGAGTTATAGCTACCAGAAAAACAAACTTCCGCTTGATGTCATACGACCTATGTCATAACATTGAGTATGACATCCAGCTTAACTTATAGTTAGCTTAGTTAACTTACCCTGCACAGTCCATATTATGAATGTAATAACATCAAGCATGACATTCATATATGTACTTATATTTTGCCACAAAATGCAGTTAATCAAGAGCACTTACAAACTCCCCCTTTGGCGAATTTTTGGCTAAAACACTCTGTACTTACATCAGAGATTTCCTACACAACAGAAGACTTAACAATGGTCCTGTCATGCAGGTAAGTCACTTGCTTCTTAAGCTCTCAGAATCCTCACAGTTGGCTTTCAGCCCTGTTAGCACTCACTTTGTTAACACTCTGTAGACTTCTACTACAGATGTCACTCTTAGCTTGTTTGAGTAATAGAGTTACTCCCCCTCAACTGATGCACTTATCAGCTGGGCAATATCCAATTTGAACTAGATGCTATAACCTTCAGCATGACCTTTAGATGTCACACATTTGTGCTACTCCCCCTGCAGGGATGCATTCTGTTCTTTACACAGAATTCCTAAGCATCTTGTTAGGATCACCCATGTTAGTACCTACAGCATGTCAATCCTAGTTCTAACATACATGGCATACATATCATATCTATAACAGCCCAAACAGTTGTTATCACACACAAATCTCATCAGTCAGCATCACCTGCACACTAATATCATAAGCACTATGGTGCATATGCATATCACAATTACTTCTCATGGCAGTCTTGTTCTTCCACCTGCATCTGTTGCTACCACATAGCCTGTGGTACTCATATTGGTTATCCAACTATTTATCCAACTATTCTTCCATCTGTTGTACCTGCTCATGTTTATATCTAACATTCTCTCCCCCTATTTAGCCACAAATTTAGATCCAACTAACATCTAGCATAGATCATAAATTGTTCCAATACATGTGTTTGGGGTTACAAAAAAACTGCTCAAATAGAGCATAACAAAACAAATTGTCTTAACAGTTCTCACACCAAACTAACAAAACAAATCACACCAACACATCAGCAATCCAGCTTCCTGCACCACCTCAGCCAGCAGTGGCTTGAGCAATAAGGCATTAGTCTTCTTCTACAACTGAGTTGGACTTGTCTTCCTCAGTCTCTCTAGAGCCTTCTTCCTCAGCATCAGTGTCTTCCTCAGCAGCATCTTCTGTGTCTACTTCCTGACTTTCCACTTCCCTAGTACCATCATCGTCCTTTGTGGCACCTTCTTCCCTTGTTGCATCCTTTGAGCTGTCAATATCCTCATCTAGCTCAAGGGATTGCAGCAGTTTTTCAAGTGTTTTCTTTCTTGCATCCAGTTCCTTGCATGTTTCTTTAATGATGGTTATCACTTCAGCCTTTTTGGCTTTGGAACCCCTTTTTGATGTCTCAGTGGATGTCATGGCAATATCTAAAACATGAGTTCCTTGAAACAGTTTGTGATGAAAGGCTAAGGGAGTTTCTCTTTTGCTTGCTACATCACTGGTCTTGAGGATGTTTAGAAACTATGCAAACATTATTCCACAGATGAAGGAAGGAAATGCTATAGGCCCTTTGATGCTATAACTGCCAGCATGCTTCATTGTTTGATCAAAGATGTATGTGCCATAATCCATTTTGGTCTTGGTTCCCACATCATAGATGACCCTCCCCAGGATGGTGGCTACTGATGATTTGTGATTGGTTGGCACCCAGTTTGCAGCACCAATCTTGTGAAGCAAGGCATATTTCATGCTCAGCTTACTGGTAGCAAGCTTCCCTTTTGATGGCCATTTCATTTGATTTCCAGTTATCACTTGACATATTCTGTTGTCAGAGATGGTTAACTCAGGCACAACCTCATTTGTTCTCTCAAGGAAGTTGTTGATGATGGTGGGAGTGAAGACAACACCATTTCCCCTGACAAAAACTTTCCCAAACTCAGACGATTTTCTATCAGCACATTTATCAAATAAGTTAACTATGAATTCTTTGACCAGAATTTCATAGCATTAGGAGAACTGAGTAACAGTTTTCATCAAGCCAGCTTCACATATAAGGTTCACAATCTCCTTGTTATCCAGAGCATTTTGAGCAAGCTCTCTCTCTCTAGGGTCAGCCTCTTTTGGTATACATACTTCCAGCTGATGACACCTGAGGGATAGTGGAAGGAGATGTTGTCCAGGGGTACTTCAGGAACACTTTCAGCCAGCTTGCTTGAAGCAGGTTTCCTCTTTGTTAGGAGGTCTGTGACATCCATCTCAACATCCGAATCTGTTTCTTATTCTGGTCTCGATTCAATCTTTCTCTTCTTGATGGTCACCTTGCTCCATCCTTTGGAGGGTCCATCCTGAGTACTTTTTGTTCCAATCTTCTTTGTGGTATCTCCTTGCTCAGTAGTCTTTTCAGCATCCCTTTTCTTGGGTGAGCTTTGGTTAACTATCTTTTTCCCTTTCCTCTTCATCAATCTTTTGGCAATGTTTGGATTGATCATTGCTATAAGGTCATTGCCTGAGTACTCGTCTAAGTTGCCTACCTCCGCATCTTTGGCTTCATGCAAATCATCATCCCTTTTATCAGACTCTTCATCCTTATTCTTCTCTTCTGGGGGGTTGTTTTCCAATGCTTTGACATTGTGTGGGACATTACTTTGATCACCTTGCTTAGGTTCAGTCCCCTTAATGGGAATGTTGAGGGTACTAGCAACCATTGCAGCAATTTCAAGGTGCGTTCGTCTTGCTTCTTCAGTATTTAGGTCACCAGAAGTAGTCGTGGGAGTATCTTGCCTTGAGCCAAGGGTTTTTGCTTGTTTTGCATGCTTCCTGCTAGGTTTCTTTACCAGCACTTCTTCAGGAGTCATCATTCGTAGTGGAGCAATCTCTAGAGTCTCATTAGGGTTCGCTTTATCTGGACTGATGTTCATTCTGGAGGTTGGTTGTGCCATAGTCGTTGTCGTTGAAGACGATGAGGGAACCCTTTTTTTCTTGTTTGAGATGGTATGGAAGTTGGAGCGTTTGTGAAGGCACCAAGAATAGAGATAGTGTGTTATGTACGTGATAGTGAGGTAGGATTGCCCACTAGGAAGGAACGTACCATTTTGACTTATCATTAAATGACTTAGTATCAAAATGTAATTCCCCATTTCCCTTAATTCCTATAACTCTTTATTATAGGAACTCAATCTTCATTGCTCAATCTTGCCTTGAACTTCCTTTATAATTTTTGAACCCCTGTCAACAATACTTAGTACATGGTCCCCGTAGTTTCCACACGTCATTGTCTATCTACATACTCTACCATTGAGCATTCCCCTCTTGAGATCAGCAGACCTCTCTTGGATGACTCCTTTGATGTTACAGAACAGGGTCATAACATCAGGAGTGACATTACTTCTCTTTTGCAGAGTATCCTCCAGAGACTCCATTAAGTTCCAATATAGCATATCTAGCTTTACCTGATGGCTAATCTTAGGGTATCCCTTCTTGTCTAGCCTTCCTACCTGACTTTTCTTGCACCCAACCCTTCTTTCTGAAGCATATTTTGAGACTCCTTTTGTTGATGATTTGGACCTGGTTCTTTTCTCTAGTCCTAGGTGATCCTTTTCTTCATTCACCAGTCCATTTATGTTACTTCTGGGCTCCCATATGTAACAGTTGTTCTTGGATCTAGATCCCCTCATTTCTTCCTTACCTTCTTCATTGGTCACCACACACTTGTCTTTGGAGAAGTGTACTTTTAAACCTTGATCACATAGTTGACTTATGCTTATTAGATTGACAGTTAGTCCTTTAACTAACAAGACATCCCTCAGTTCTGGAGCTTTAGGACTGTCAAGTTATCCAGCACCTGTGATTTCTCCTCTAGCTCCATCCCCAAAGGTTACATGACTAGATGAATGAGGCTTGAGTTTGATCAACAGATCCTTAATTCCAGTCATATGCCTGGAGCAGCCACTGTCAAAATACCAATCCTCATTGGTTGGCATTCTTAGGGAAATGTTGGCTATTAAAGCTACAGCCCATTGTTCTTGCATCTTAGGCACTTCCTTCTTTCTGGATTTTGCTTGATGCTGTCTCCAGCTCTGGTGGGCATGATGATACCTTTGTCCATGATGTTGTCCTTTTCCCTGCTTACCCTGATTATCACTTCTTTGCCTTGGAAATCCATGCAACCAGAAGCACACAGCACGAATGTGTCCAAGCTTTCCACAATGGTAACATCTATGCCTTTGGAATTGTCTCTTGACTTGATTCCAATTTCTGTGGGGAGGATGTTGTAACTTTGGCTATGACATCCTTTGTAACTTTTGGATGTCAGGCTGCAACCTCTTGAGTTTCAAGATAGGATTTTGTTTTTCAACAAATCCTAGACCAGACCTATTTCCTGCAGTCTGACCACTCTGAAGAATCTCCTCTAGCATGTCAGATCCAGAGTTGAGCATCCTTATGGATTTTGTCATTTGCTCCTTTTCTCCTTTCAACTCATTTACCTCTCCTTGGAGTGAGTTTATAGTATCTAGATGCTCTCTCTTTTCAGCTTCTAGCTCTTTGATGAGCTTCTTCAGATGCTCTCCTTGCTGGTACAGTTCTGTGCTTTGGATGGATAACTTCTTATATGATTCAACTAGTTCATCATAAGTTAGCTCCTCTTCACTTGAGTCTCCATCAGATACACATACACTGTTGAGAACAGTTACATGTTTAGATGATTCCCCTTCTGATCCATTGTTAGAATCTTCATCATACCAAGTGACTGTTAGACCTTTTCCCTTCTTTTTGAGGTATGTGGGACATTCCTTCCTAACATGTCCATATCCCTCACACTCATGGCACTATACTCCTCTGCTTTGGTTGGCTTTATCTCCAGTTTTTTCTTTGTCAGCAGACACCATTTTGAAATAGGGCTTAGACTTAGTATCTATCCTTTTGGCCAGTTTGTTGAACTGTTTTCCAAGCAAGGCTATTGCCTCTGATAGATCTTCCTCCCTTTCATGCTCTGAAGTCTCAGCAGTGTTTGAGACAAGAGCTATACTCTTGCTCTTTTTCTCCACAGCCTGACCACACATCCCCATCTCAAAAGTCTGAAGAGATCCAATGAGTTCATCAACTTTCATTTGGCATATGTCTTGAGCTTCTTCAATGGTTGTTACCTTCATTGCAAATCTTTTAGGTAGTGACCTTAGTATCTTCCTTACAAGCTTTTCATCAGCCATCTTTTCTCCCAAAGCTCCTGAGGTGTTGGCTAGTTCAAGAATATTCATGTAGAAATCACGAATGGTCTCATCTTCCTTCATTCTTAGACTTTCAAATTTTGTGGTTAGCATTTGAAGTCTTGACATTTTAACCTTGGAAGTTCCTTCATGAGTGGTTCTGAGAGTGTCCCAAACATCCTTTGCTAGTTCACAGTGGTAGACCAGTCTGAAGATGTTTTTGTCTATACCATTGAAGAGTGCATTCAATGCTTTAGGGTTTCCAAGAGCCAATGCCTCTTTCTCTTTGGTCCATTCCTCTTCAGTCTTTACAGGATGTTCCCAGTCAGAGTTTGCAGCTCTCCAAGCCTTGTTGTCTAAGGACCTTAGGAAGGCAATCATCCTAGGCTTCCAATAGTCATAATTTGAACCATCCAGGATTTGAGGTCTATTGGTGAATCCAATATCTTTATCCATAGTACCAGAATTTTATTTCCCTAGATCTCACCCAGTAATAAACAGGCAGGGTGCCTGCACTGATGCCAATTGAAAATTCTGGCCTGCCCACGATGGATGTTCTAACAGAGGTTATAACATCCACTGTGACATTCACTACAGATCTACTATTATGCAGTAATAACAAGGCAGTAAATAATACAGTTAGTTGTTGACCCAGTTCAGTGCAAAACACTTACATCCGGGGGCTACCAAGCCAGGGAGAAATTTCACTATCAACAGTATCAATTCAGAGTCAAACCTCCAGTTTGCACTCTTCACTTAATCACTATCCAATGACAATTTAACCTAGAGACACTCTAGACTTGAGTATACCCATTCACTCCCTACAATCACACAACAGTGATAACAACAAGTTACAATTTAAACTGTAGATTGAAGAGACACTTCACCTACACACACACCTTGATCTTTGCTTCAAAGCTTTGATCAAGGAACACTCACTCTTGCTTAACAGCTTCGAGTGTAACACAGTTTAGAAACTACCTAACCAATACACTCAACAGTTACTTGGGTTACACGTATTCCTAAGACACAAACGTGAAGAGCAACCTCTTCACTTCTAAACCACTATGGTGATTTCTCTGCTTCTCTATCTTCAATAGCTGCCTCCTAGGATTGCCTCGCCTGGTATTTGTAGCAGCAGATCAACTCTTGGGCTTGGGCGCATACATTAGGTTTTATCCATCATAAAACCTCACTTATGTAATCTGCACGCTTGCCTCTTTAATCAGGTACATTTTAGTTCCCCTAGGGCGTCTAAAATGTCTCCTGCATTCTAGCATGAGCTTCTGAGTTGTTTCCTGAGTTATAGCTACCAGAAAAACAAACTTCCGCTTGATGTCATACGATCTATGTCATAACATTGAGTATGACATCCAGCTTAACTTATAGTTAGCTTAGTTAACTTACCTTGCACAATCCATATTATGAATGTAATAACATCAAGCATGACATTCATATATGTACTTATATTTTGCCACAAAATGCAGCCAATCAAGAGCACTTACAGGTAGCATGAGATTGTGTGTGGATTACCGACAGTTGAATAAAGTGATGATCAAGAATAAGTATCCACTTCCGAGGATTGACGACCTGATGGATCAATTTGTGGGCGCTTGTGTGTTTAGTAAGACTGATTTGAGGTCTGGTTATCATTTGATTCACGTTAAGCCTGATGATATTCCGAAGACAACATTCAGGACGAGGTATGGTCATTATGAATATACGGTGATGTCGTTTGGTGTATCTAATGCACCTGGTGTATTCATGAAGTATATGAATAGGATTTTTCATCCTTATTTGGATCAATTTGTGGTAGTATTCATCGATGATATCTTGATATATTCGAAGTTCGAGGAGGAACATGGGTGACATCTAACAGTTGTATTGTAGGTTTTGAGGGACAAAAATCTTTATGCCAAGTTGTCCAAGTGTGAGTTTTGGTTGAAGGAAGTGAGTTTCCTTGGCCATGTGATTTCTAATGGAGGGATTTCTGTTTATCCATCCAAAGTTGATGTTGCGTTGCAGTGGGACACTCCAAAGTCTGCTACGGAGATTCGAAGTTTCCTTGGGTTGGCTGGTTATTATCATAGGTTTATAGAAGGATTTTCAAAGTTGGTGAAGGTAGGAAAAACACTTAGAAGGGGGGTTGAATACGGGTTTTAAAAACAATTAGGATGATAGAAAATAACAAGGTATTTTTATCCTGGTTCGTTTGAACTCAAACTAATCCAATCCACCCTACCAAGGTGATTTGCCTTTCTCAACAAGGACTTAATCCACTAAATCAAACTGATTACAGTGTTAACCACTAAGACAACTATCTTAGTCTTCTCAAGATATCTGACCACGCTTGGTCTCTTAAGGAATCTTTTACAAAAGATAAACTAACAATGTGTTTATGATGTGCTTCTAAAAAGTTATATCACAATAGTGATTTTTACACAAGTTTAAGAACGAAATAAAAACTATTCATCTTTTGAAGAAAGTTTGTATGAGTTGCTTGTTGAATAATTTGTCAATAATTAGTTTGAAGTTTGTTAGCCTTTGAAGTGATGCTGAGACTTGCTTTTATAGTAATTTGAAGTCCATTTCTTAAAGACTGTGCAACGCTGTGCATTCTATTCTTTTCGTCTTCTATTGACTTTTCCTTTCTCAGAAGGGGAATGTTCTGACATATCCTTTTTGTCTGAATTCCTGTGTCATGCACGAATGAGGAAAGAGCCGTTTAGATAAGGACAAGGGATATGCTAACGGATCTTTATTTGAACAACATCTTCTTCAACTACTTTGGAACGTCTTGCATCAGAACTTCTGATGATGTTCCTAGTTCTTCAGATTAGAGTTAACTCAGTCAGAGTTTCTCTATCAGAGTTTGCAGCAAAGTGCTTTAAGCTTGAAATTCTTTATTAGAGCATACTTGCTTATCAGAGCCTCTGTACTTGCAGCGTTAAGTACTTCCAGAGTCTTCTGAAGCTTTACGTATGTTCTTTACTCAAGTTCTTCTCAGATTCGCTCAGAGTCATTTGTAGCAGATCAGAGTCTTCTGATGTATTGCTTCTGACGCTCAGAGTTTTCGCATTCTGTAACGTTCAGAGGCGTTCTTGCTTCCAGAATAATATTAATTTTGATATCTGAAACAAATAAACACTTGAACAAAATTAGAGTATATAAATTCTCTATACAAAATTTCATTAATGTTATCATCAAAACAATGAGATATATTAAACACCAATCTGTGTTCTAACAGTCTCCCCCTTTTTGATGATGACAAAAACTATGGGAAATTTTGTTTAAATAGAAAAGAAATATCTCTCCCCCTGAAATGAATACTTCTGAAAAGATTAAATACTTCCCTTTCAGCTCTTGTATTCTTTTCAGCGTCAGAGCACACTTGTAGATTCTCATATTATAGTTCAGAGTTAATTCTTAGAATTTTATCAGATGAGAATTATTAGCTCTGAAACACTCAAAAAATATGATTAGATAAGATATATCATGTATGAGTTGCCTTTTGGTATCTATTTAGGTGAATTATCAAAATTACCATTTTCTCCCCCTTTTTGTCATATCAAAAAGAAAATCTGATTAAGAAAAACTTTAAGACAGAAAAAAATAACAGAGGAAAACAATAAATCATATGATAGACATAGTTGGAAAAACAAAACATTCAGATGCATTGATAAACATAATCCAAAACAGAAACAAACAGTTAACACATAAGTAAACAAACAACAAAGAAATTAAGAAGGACGGGAAGCCAAAATCCTCAGAAGATTCGTTATCTCAGATGTTGACTCGTCTTGTTTCGCCATCCAAGTCTTGATTTCTTCAGTTGTATTTTCCTGCTTTACCATCCAGGATCTTATCTCAGTGTTGCTAGCCTTGAGTTCAGCAAACTTAGCATGCAGATCTTCGTCTTCTTTCTTCACTTCAGATGACTCAGAAGCAGAGGCATCGTGAATAACCAAAGAAGCAGATGCATTCTGGACAATCATGTCAGAAGGTTGAACAGGGTCAAGAGTTTCTTCAGGACCAGGAGCAGAAACTTCTGGAACGACTTCTTCAGGTCTAAACAGTTCAGCAGTCTCAGAAGCAACAAAGTCTTCAGAAGGAAGGCACACATCCTTTGCAGGTGTGTTTTCCAGAAGCAAGGTTGGATTTCTGCTAACACTCAGAAGAGTGAGTCTAACAGCTTCAGGAAATCTGACCTTTGCATCATCAGAACAAATCTCTTGAAGATTTGAAGCAATAGAATTGAATCTATTTTTGAATTTCTTCTAGATAGCTTCAGAATAATTAGGATTCATACTTGAAAGGCATTCCTTCTTGACAGAAGATAACCACATATTTATTTCTTTTTCAAAACCAGCAAACAAAGTACCAACATCTAGCCTAGGTTTGGGTTTCAGGTAGGCTTCTAATGATGGTGTTTTGGTGGGTGTAGAAGTGGAAGGTATGGAAAAAGAAGGAATAATGATAACAGGTGGGTATGATGAAGATGGAATATGGACAGATGAAGGTTTCGCAATCTGAGGTTCAGATGGGGTTGGTTTAGATGAGAAAGTATCATCCTCAAGGTCAGATGGGATAGAAATAAAGGGTTTGAAAAATATGAGATGACATCTGATCTATCATAATCAATGGAATCAGATGAATCAGAAGATTCAGATGATCCAGATGGAACTGGATAGACAGTCGTGAGAGGTTGAAGATCAAGAATGACTGGTTCAGGATCAGATGGGATGGTTTCTGGTTGTTGTGGTTCAGATGTTTGATTTTTAGATGGTGGATTTTCAGAAGGTTGGTTTATATAAGGGTTTGGTTCAGAAGTTTGTGGAACAGAAGATGGGGTTTTATCAGACGTAGTTTTCTGATGGATATTGAAGGAAGGTGTGGATGGTACAGATGTTGTGTGTTCAGATGGTTGTGGTTGAGGTTCAGAAGTTTGATGTGGTTGAGGTGTAGAAGGGGTGGTTGAGATTTTTGTGGTTCAGATGAAATAGGTTCAGAGTTGTGAGGAAGAGAAGGTGTGAGAATTGGGTCATAAAGAGGAGGAGGTTCAGATGTTAGTACTTCACTTACTTGTTCTAAAATGGAAGATAAACTTGCAGAAGGATTACCTTTCTGCTTCTTGATGCGTTTTGGCTTTGTAGAAGATGATTCGCCAGAAGCTTTCCTCTTGGGCTTAGAAGATCCTTCTTCTGAGACCTTTCTTTTCTTCCTCTGTTTCTCCCCATAGAGATTTGGTCTAGGTTCATTTGTTCTTTGGACCAAATTTGCTGGCAAAGGAGTTCCATCTGCTAAGCATTCAGCTATGTAGTTCAGAATGACTTCCTTTGGTTCGTCAGCATAGAAGAGAGGAAAATCATCTAAAGGAATTCTTCTCTTGCTTACTTCTTCAGTGTTGAACTGAACTGGTGCAGAAGTAAGTTCTTCCACTATCCTCATCCTCTGCATACTCTTTCCATTTAGAGGTTTTCCAACAATTGAAGCTAACTCTTCTTTCATACCAGCCTCTGTCAGATGACCAACTAATCCATTTTCACTCAGAACATTTGAGATCAGTCTTCCCATAAGGATCCAGTTTCTCACCTTCTGATGCTTTGTTTTGACAGATTCTCTGGACATTTTTACATGTCCCCACAGATGAGTGAAAAGTAAGTAAGGCAGATCCACCTTGATACCTTTACCCAGACAGTACATGAAATACATCTGATCTGAGTTGATGTAGTCAGGAGAATTCGTAGATTTCCTGTCATGTATGCAGCCTAAGAAGATCTTAGCCCAGATCTTGTATTGAACCTTTAAATCCTTTATCTTGCTTGAAGCTTCCCCAGAAGTGAAAACTTCACTATACACCTCATTCATATTAATACAACTTGCTGGCAGATGAGTAACACCATTTGTTTCTTGATATCCTATCAACTTGTGAATCAGATCTTCAGTGATAATAATCTCTTTACCCAGAGTTGAAGAAACAATGAATTTGGGGGAAAACTATTGCATGAATCCAAAACTCTTTGACCAAGCAAGGATAAACTGGACCTATCAGTCTATCAAAATACTTTGTCCATCCTTGTGATGACACAGTTGGACGCAAATCATAACCATTCACAGCAATGCATTCAAAATCAACCAAGAACTCACATAAGACTTCCAGCTGATCAACAGGTGTGAGGAGAGTTCTTACAGGTTATTTGAACGGAGTAGGACCTATAGTAGAAGATGAAACCGCAGCCATTGTTGATTCAAACTGTTGAGAGGTTGAAGATGAAGTTGCCATTTCTAATCTTGAGAGATAACGAGTTCTTCTTTGAGATTTAGGTTTGGAGGAGAGGAAGAAGCAATGAAGCAAACAGAAATGCATAAAAGGAGTGAAAAGTGTGATAAGTGTTGTGTTGTGGAATATATAGGGGCAAAAAATTAGGGCACACATTCACACGTTCAGCATTTAATTCAATTAATTTAAAACAAAAAGTCACATAAAAAAGAATAATGATTTAAAAGCATTAAATGATACTAACAAGCATGGGGAGAAAAACGAGAAATTGAGAATTCAAACAGTACCTCAAAACGGTGTCTCATTGAGTACACTCCACCTTTTCAGATATTATGTGACACGTGTTTGATGTTGATGTGCCTCTGAATCTCTTTAGAATAAGAAACGTTAAACAACGCTCAGATCTTCTAAGACTTGTTAGATCAGAGTTTCACAAAAATAAATAATATACCAAAAGAAATAATCAGATGAATTACTTCAGAGTATAGATATTAATCATATTTCATCTTAATAAATTTGACTCTGAATAATAGTTTTATTCTAGACAAAAATCCATACTAATATTCTTCAGAATAAATTTAAACCTATCTTCAGCAAGGGGTTTTGTGAAGATATTAGCCCATTGATGGTCTGTATCAACAAAGTTCAAACTTATAATTTCCTTCTGAACATAGTCTCTGATGAAATGATGCTTAATTTCTATATGTTTTGCCTTAGAATGTAAAATAGGGTTTTTAGAAAGGCAAATAGCAGAAGTATTATCACAGAAAATAGAAATGTTACTCTCATATATCTGATAATATTCTAGTTGACTTTTCATCTAGAGCATCTGTGTGCTACAACAACAGCAGCAATATATTCTGCTTCTGTTGTTGATATCGCTATTGTGGGTTGCTTCTTGCTGAACCATGAGATCAGATGACTTCCTAGAAACTAACAGCTTCCAGAAGTACTTTTATGTTCTACTCTGTCTCCAGCATAGTCAGCATCACAAAATCCAACTAATCTGTATTCATCAGATCTTCTGTAACACAAACCCATGCTAGTAGTACCTTTCAGATACCTCAGAATTCTCTTAACAGCTGTTAAGTGAGATTCTCTAGGATCTGATTGGAATCTAGCACATAGACAAACACTAAAGAGGATATCAGGTCTAGAAGCAGTCAAGTACAGAAGAGAACCAATCATACCTCTGTAGAGCTTCTGATCTACCTTTTTACTTACCTCTTCTTTACCTAGAGTGCTTGTTGGATGCATTGGAGTCTTTGCTAGCTTGCTTTCTGTCATGTTGAATTTCTTTAGAAGCTCCTTTACATACTTTGTTTGATGTATGTAGGTGCCTTATAGAGTCTGATTCACTTGAATTCCCAGAAAGAATCTGAGTTCTCCCATCATGCTCATTTCGAATTTTGCCTGCATAGATTGAGCAAACTCCTTTCCAAGCGTAATATTGGTAGTTTAAAAAATAATGTCATCAACATAAATCTGACAGATTAAAATGTCTTTCTTAATTGATTTATGGAAGAGAGTAGTATCAACTTTTCCTCTGATAAAATTATTTTCCAGAAGGAAATTACTCAGCCTCTCATACCAAGCTCTAGGAGATTGTTTTAAGCCATAGAGTGATTTCTTCAGTTTAAAAACGTGTTCTAGAAATTTTTCATTTTCAAAACCAGGAGGTTGATGAACATAAACTTCCTCTTCTATGAAACCATTTAAGAAAGCACTTTTAACATCCATCTGATACAGAGTGATGTTATTCTGTGCAGCAAAAGAAATAAGCAAGCGAATAGATTCTAACCTTGTCACAAGAGCATATGTCTCTGTGTAATCTATACCTTCTTGCTAACTGTATCCTTGAGCAACCAGCCTAGCCTTGTTTCTGATAACTTCTCCTTGCTCGTTCATCTTGTTTCTGAAGATCCATTTTGTTCCAATGATGTTGAATCCTTTTGGTCTTGAAACCAGATCCCAGACGTCATTCCTTGTGAATTGGTTAAGCTCATCTTGCATAGCAAGTATCCAATCATTATCTTGCAGAGCCTCATCCATAGAAGTAGGTTCAATGATAGATACCAAACCAAACAATGACGTTCCAGATGATTTGAGAAATGATCTTGTTCTGATAGGGTCATCCTTCTTTCCAATTATCATTTCCTCTGGATGAGAGGCTTTGATTCTGGATGATCCTTTAACAGTTGGTTCTTCAGAAATTGTCAAGCTATCCATCTGAGCAGTCAAGGGAGTAGCATCTGATGTTGCTTCTGGTGCTTTTGCTTGAGCTTTGTCTGCCTCTTATTCTTCAGAGTCTGTGAGAAGGACTTCTCTATCTACAGAAATTTCAAGTTGCTTTGGCTTTTGATTGCCAAGCTTATCATCAAATCTAACATGAATTGATTCCTCTATAATTTGTGTCTCAGTATTGTATACTCTGTAGCCTTTAGAGCATTCAGAATATCCAAGCATGAAACACTTATGAGCTTTAAAATCAAACTTGTTCATATTTTCCTTAGTATTTAAAATAAAACAAACACACCCAAAATGATGGAAATAAGAAATGTTGGGCTTTCTATTCCTCCACAATTCATAAGGAGTCTTTTCCAAAAGAGGTCTTACAGACACTCTGTTCTGAATATAACAAGTTGTATTCACTGCTTCTGCCTAAAAATGTTTTGCCGTGTTAGTCTCGTTGATCATGGTTCTGCCCATTTCTTGCAATGTTCTATTTTTTCCTTTCTACAACTCCATTCTGTTGAGGAGTTCTAGGACAAGAAAAATCATGTGCAATGCCATTTTCTTTTAAAAAAATTTCAAAGTATTTATTTTCAAACTCTCCACCATGATCACTTCTGACTTTAACAATTTTAAATTCTTTTTCGTTTTGGACTTGTTTGCAGAAGTCAAAGAATACAGAATGTGACTCATCCTTGTGTTTCAGGAATTTTACCCATGTCCATCTGTTGTAGTCATCAACTATGACTAATCCATAATTCTTGCCTCTGATGGATGCAGTTTTCACTGGTCCAAACAAATCAATATGAAGCAGCTCTAATGGTCTAGAGGTAGAAACAACATTTTTAGCTTTGAAAGAAGATTTTGAAAATTTTCCTTTCTGACATGCTTCACAAAGAGCATCTGAGTTGAACTTCAACTGAGGAAGTCCTCTGACCATATTGAGCTTATTAATCTGAGATATACGTCTCATACTAATATGACCCAATCTTCTATGCCAGACCCATTGCTCATCATTAACAGACAGAAGGCATTTTACATTCTGAACTTTTAGTTCTGAAAGATTCATTTTGTAAATGTTGTTCTTCCTTTTCCCATTAAAGAGGATTGAACCATCTTTTTAACTCACAACTTTACAACATTTTTGATTGAAGATTATAGTATAACCATTGTCACTTAATTGACTTATGGACAATAGATTATGTGTTAATCCTTCAACAAGTAAGACATTAGATATGGAAGGGAGGTTACCATTACCAATAGTTCCAGAGCCAATGATTTTTCCCTTCTGGTTCCCTCCAAACTTCATGTCACCTCCAGATCTAAGTTCCAGGCTTTGTAACATAGACCTTCTTCCCGTCATGTGTCGCGAGCAGCCAGAGTCCAGGTACCATGATTGGTGTCTCAACTTTGCTGCTAAGGACATCTGCAACAAAAATTATTTTGTCCTTAGGTATCCACATTTTCTTGGGTCCTCTGGGGTTAGTAGGTTTGAAATTCTTTTTGAATTTCTTTCCCTTAAAAGCATCTTTGTTCTGATGAGGTTTTGGTTTATTAAACACAGGTTTATTCTGATCAGAACGTGTGTGCTTAATATCATTTAAGTGACCATATTTGAAGTGGGTATACAGAGGAGAATACTTAATGATCAGTTTATCAACAAGTTTTGGATTTAAATCCTTCCCAGAGGGTGATTCATATTCAATTCCTCTTCTGTTGTTTCTGCTTATGCCATAGATCATGGAAGCCATTTTGCTTCTATCTAGGCCTCTGGACAGAAACTTCTGAAAGCTATAATCATACTCTTCTAAAATGTTTTTAGAGCATGACATAGGATCTGAGTCAGACTTTTGAGCTTTTTCTAAATCATTTTTCATTTTAAGATTGTTTGCTTTAAGCTCAGCAACTTCTGATCTCAGCTGATCATTCTCAGATGCAAGACAGCTTTGAAGCCACTTATATTTGAGTTTGATCTTGTTGTAGCTTTCAAGAATTTCAGATAAACTTTCAGTAAGTTCAGCTCTAGAAAGTTCAGAAAATACCTCTTCTGAATCTGATTCTAATCCAGATTCAGCAGTTTCTTCGTGGTCCTCCACGTCAGCCATCAGTGCCATATTAGCACATTCATCTTCTGACTCTGATGAAGATTCAGAAGCATCTGAATCATCCCACATGGCCATTAGAACTCTCTTCTTCTTTTCAAACTTCTTTCTGGGTTTCTCCTTCAGAAGTTTGGGACATTCATTTTTATAGTGGCCTGGCTCCTTGCACTCGTAGCACACTACATCTTTCTTTCCAGATTTCTTATGTCTAGAAGATTCGCCGCGCTGATCAGATCTCTTGAAGTTTCTGAACTTCTTTTGTTTGTGCTTCTAGAGTTGGTTTATCCTTCTGGACAGCAAAGACAGTTCATCTTCTTCAGAGGAAGATTCTTCAGAGCTTTCTTCAATTAACTACAAAGCTTTAGCAGATTTGTTAGATTTTAGCGCAACAGACATACCTTTCTTCTGAGGTTCGTCTTCTTCCAACTCAATTTCATGGCTCCTTAAGGAACTGATAAGTTCCTCCAGAGTGATCTTATCAGATCCTTTGCAAGCTTCAGCGCTGTCACCATTGGTCTCCACCTTGTTGGTAAGCTTATGATTATCTTCTTGATGTGATCAATGGTAGAGTAACCTTTGTCCAGAACCTTCATACCAGCAGTTAGAATCTGAAATCTTGAGAACATAGCTTCCACAGATTCAGATTCCTCCATCTTGAAGGCTTCGTATTTCTGAATGAGTGCCAAGGCCTTTGTCTCCTTTACTTGGGAGTTTCCTTCATGCGTCATTTTTAAAGATTCAAACATATCAAATGCAGTTTCTCTATTTGTTATTTTCTCATACTCAGTATGAGATATAGCATTTAATAGAATGGTTCTCGCCTTGTGATGATTTCTAAACTCCTTCTTCTATTGATCAAACTAGACTTTCTGTCAACCTTTTTGCCTTCATCATTTGTAGGATGAATATAACCATCAGTTACCAAATCCCATAAGTCAGTGTCATAGCCTAGAAAGAAACTTTCTATTCTATCTTTCCAATAATCAAACTTCTCACCATCAAACATGGGAGGTTTGGTGTTGATTATGTCTCTATCATCATATTTATTATTGTAAGAAGTTGAAGCTTCAGCCGTGATAAATCAATAAAAATAGATCAAGAGTTTTTCCCAACAAGATCTTTTTCTGTCACGGTTAAGTGATAGCACTTATAGAACCGGAGCTCTGATGCCAACTGAAGGTAGGAAAAACACTTAGAAGGGGGTTGAATAAGGGTTTTAAAAGCAATTAGGATGATAGAAAAATAACAAGGTATTTTTATCCTGGTTCGTTTGAACTCAAACTAATCCAGTCCACCCTACCAAGGTGATTTGCCTTTCTCAACAAGGACTTAATCCACTAAATCAAACTGATTACAATGTTAACCACTAAGACAACTGTCTTAGTCTTCTCAAGAAATCTGACCACACTTGGTCTCTTAAGGAATCTTTTACAAAAGATAAACTAACAATGTGTTTAAGATGTGCTTCTAAAAAGCTATATTACAATAGTGATTTTTACACAAGTTTAAGAACGAAATAAAAACTATTCAGCTTTTGAAGAAAGTTTGTATGAGTTGCTTGTTGAATAATTTGTCAATAATTCGTCTGAAGTTCGTTAGCCTTTGAAGTGATGTTGAGACTTGCTTTTATAGTACTTTGAAGTCCATTTCTCAAAGATTGTGCAACGTTGTGCATTCTGTTCTTTTTGTCTTCTATTAACTTTTCCTTTCTCAGAAGGGGAATGTTCTGACAAATCCTTTTTGTCTGAATTCCTGTGTCATGCACGAATGAGGAAAGAGCCATTTAGATAAGGACAAGGAATATGCCAAC
Organism: Lathyrus sativus; assembly: GCA_963859935.3. NCBI lineage: Eukaryota > Viridiplantae > Streptophyta > Magnoliopsida > Fabales > Fabaceae > Lathyrus > Lathyrus sativus. The sequence continues at coordinate 317,787,839 of OZ012739.1, forward strand.
GGATCTTTATTTGAATAACATCTTTTTCAACAACTTTGGAACGTCTTGCATCAGAATTTTTGATGATGTTCCTAGTTCTTCAGATCAGAGTTAACTCAGTCAGAGTTTCTCTATCAGAGTTTGCAGCAAAGTGCTTTAAGCGTGAAATTCTTTATCAGAGCATACTTGCCTATCAAAGCCTCTGTACTTGCAGCGTTAAGTACTTACAGAGTCTTCTGAAGCTTTACGTATGTTCTTTACTCAAGTTCTTCTCAGCTTCGCTCAAAGTCATTTGTAGCAGATCAGAGTCTTCTGATGTATTGCTTTTGACGCTCAGAGCTTTCTCGTTCTGTAATGTTCAGAGGCGTTCTTGCTTCCAGAATAATATTAATTTTGATATCTGAAACAAATAAACACTTGAACAAAATTAGAGTATATAAATTCTCTATACAAAATTTCATTAATGTTATCATCAAAACAATGAGATATATTAAACACCATTCTATGTTCTAACAGTTGGCACTACCGTTGACTCAGTTGACTCGAAAGGGTCAAGCTTATGTGTGGGATGTTGCTTGTGAGAAGAGTTAATCTTGCCAAGTCCAAGTGAGTCTTTTGTAGTGTATTGTGAAGCATCGAAGATGGGTCTTGGTGGCGTACTGATGTAGAATGGGCAGGTTGTTGCTTATGCTTCCAGACAACTGAAGGTTCATGAAAGGAATTATCATACGCATGACTTAGAGTTGGCCAATGTGGTGTTTATGTTGAAAGTTTGGAGACATTATCCTTTTGGGTCCAGGTTCGAAGTGCTCAATGATCACAAGAGCCTGAAGTATTTGTTTGATCAGAAGGAGTTGAATATGAGGCAGAGGAGATGGCTTGAACTTCTAGAGGATTATGATTTTGAATTGAGTTACCACCCTGGTAAGGCTAATGTTGCAATTGATGCATTAAGTAGGAATTCCTTACATATGTCGATGCTTATAGTTCGAGAGTTAGGACTGATTGAACAATTCAGAGATATGAGTCTAGTGTGTGAAGAGACTCATAACAGTGTGAAGTTGGGTATGCTAAAGTTGACTAGTGGTATTCTCCAAGAAATCAGGGAAGGTCAAAAAAATTAATTTAAGTTTGGCGGATCGTCTCACGTTAATAAACCAAGGTAACGAGGGTGATTTTCGGGTCGATGAGAATGGTATGATGAGGTTCAGAGATAGAGTGTGTGTTTCAGATATGCCAGAAATTAAGAAGAGTATTCTTGAGGAAGGTCACAGAAGTGGGTTAAGTATTCATCTGGGTGCCATAAAGATGTATCAAGACTTGAAGAAATTATTTTTGTAGCCAGGTATGAAGAAGGAAGTCGTTGAGTTTGTGTATGCTCGTTTGACTTGTCAGAAGTCGAAGATTGAACATCAAAGACCGTTAGGTCTGATGTAACCGTTGAATATTTCAGAGTGGAAATAGGATAGCATTTATATGGATTTTGTGACATGCCTATCGAAGACTTTGAAGGGATGTGATTCAATTTGGGTGATTGCTGATAGATTGACCAAATCGGCTCATTTTATATTGATGAGGATCAATTATTCATTGTAGAAGCTGGTCGAATTGTATATTGATGAGATTGTGAAACTGCATGGTATTCCTTTAAGTATTGTGCCTGATAGAGATCTGATATTTACTTCGAGGTTCTGGGAGAGCTCGTAGATAACGTTGGGTATTAAGCTGAGGTTGAGTTTTGCTTATCATCCGTAGATGGATGGACAGACGGAGAGAACTATCCAGTCTTTAGAGGATTTACTGAGAGCTTGTATGTTGGATCAAGGTGGATCATAGGATAGTCATTTGTCGTTGATTGAGTTTACCTACAAAACAGTTACCATTCTAGTATCAGAATGGCACCGTATGAGGCATTGTATGGTAGGAGGTGTAGGATTCCATTGTGTTGGTATGAGTCAGGAGAGAGTGTTGTACTCGGACCTGAGATTATGCAAGAAACGACTGAAAAGATCAAGATGATCCAAGAAAAGATGAAAGCATCGCAGAGTCGTCAGAAGAGTTATCGTGATAAGAGAAGGAAAGCACTTGAGTTCCATGAAGGAGATCACGTGTTTTTAAGAGTTACGCCGGTAACTAGTGTTGGCCAAGCTTCGAAGTCCAAAGAGCTTACACCGTGTTTTTTTGGCCCGTATCAATTTTCATGATGTGTTTCACATGTCTCAGTTGAGAAAGTACATTCCAGATTCATCATATGTGATTCAAATGGATGATGTACAAGTGAGAGATGATTTGACTATTGAGGCATTGCCAGTTCGGATTGATAAACGAGAAGTGAAGCAACTACAAGGTAAAGAGATTTCCTTGATAAATGTAGTTTGGAAAGGACCAGCTGGAGGAAGTATGACTTGGGAGCGTGAGGATCAGATGAGGGAGTCGTATCCGACTTTGTTTCCTTGAGGTAATTTTTGAGGGCCAAAATTATTTTAAGTGGGGGAGAGTTGTAACACCCCAAAATTCTTGGAATATTTAATTTATTTAAATATGAATATTCGCATTTTTGGTAAATTTTGGTGGTTGGTGTGAATATTGGGAATTATGGATTTTGAGTTATTTATTTAAATAATAGTATATAATATGAATATATTAGTACTATTATTAGTTTAAATAAATATAAGTGAATTAAGGGCAAAATGGACTTTGAGGAGGAGTTAGTGAGGGTGAAGTTGGAAAGCTCAATTTTAAGGCCCAAAGTTAAGTTTAACAAAAAGGAATTTTGAGAGAATTAGGATTCATTCTTGTTAGACCGTGAAAAGAGAAGAAATAGAGGCCAGAGCTCTGAGGAAGAGGTTTGAGGAAAAAGCTTCACAAGGTTTCCAAGAATCAAGGAGAAAGGCTTAGAGTCGGCAATTAAGGTATGAGGAGTATTACCTTCATTATTTTCAATATGTGATTCAATATGTTTAAAGTTGATTTAAGGGTTTAGGGGTTTTTGATTGAATTGTTGTTGCCTTTTTGATGGTGAGTTCATGAGTTTGAGGGATTTGAACTGATGGTCTGATAGGTTTGAGGTTAACTTGAGAGTAAAGGAAATTAGGCCTTCGTGGGCAAAATCTGTTGTTGAGATTGGTTAACCCTTAGGATAAGTGATTTGTGATAACTCTAATGACTGTGGGGGTATTTGTAAGAAATTAGGGGAATTAGAGGCGTAAATATCATATGAGATTGGCCTAATAAGTCGTAGATCTTGTGCCTTATCGTCGTAATACCTTAAGAATGATTTAGGGATGTTTTTGGGGCATGGGGAAGGAAATCGTAGAGGCTTTTGGGCTGGTTTTGGTGCTGGTGCATAACAGTGATTTGCTGTAATCGCGAGTTAGCACAGCGAAGAATTCTTCGCACATCGAACTTGCTAGCGAACATAGCAGAGTTTCATGAATTCTGATCTTGTGCAATGATGTCTTGAGGTTTTGATGTTGTGATTTCTTTGATGAATTACCATGAGTATGACTATGATTCTCCTGTGATTAATACATGATTGTATGATGATTCCTATGAGTAATGATGATGAGTTATGATGTTGATTCCATGAGTTTTGATGATTATATAATGACATGATTATTATGATGATTTTGATGAATGATGATGCACCTAATGAGTTTATTATGAGGATGATATTGATGTGTGCATCATGCATTCATATGCATCCGGACTTCGGTTCAGGACCTTGATTTTTGTGGCTTCAGTCCCATTATGCGGATGTGAGGTATTTTGTTGTGCTCTGGTTCTCGTGTAGAATCGTTCCTACTGTTGTGGATCTATGGAGGGTTCATGGCCCAGTGTCCATCGAATTATGTTGATTGGTACCACATTCATGAGTCTTGTTGCATTTGCATTTATGTGACAGTTTGGTGTAATTTATAATGTTATGGTCTTTGATGTTCCTTGATGATTACGATGATGTTGAATATGAAAATGACGCCATTTTATATATTGATTCCTATATTGATTATTATGAATCGTTTTACTCACCCTTCCTGTTTGAATGTTGCCTCCACGTGGGTAATGTGCAGATGACCATGTTTAGTCGTGGACGTCGTCGAGGATGTTTGAAGTTTTTGGGTTGCTGACCATTATGGTTGACTTAGAGGGTCTTGCTCTGATAGTGTAACATCGAGTTGGGGTCTTTGAGTTGAGTTTTGTTATGTTGATTGCCTTACGGTGCAAGGAAAACTTTGGATTATTACCTTTTTGAGTTCTGCTGCCTTTTGAGTAAATTTGGGAAAACCCGTTGTTTACGGAGCATTGACTATATTTAAATTTTTGAGAAATGTGCGCCCTTTTGAGATGATTTTATTATGTTCAATATTTTACTCTGATAAATATGATTGATTTGCCATTATATTTATGGGATAGAAAAAGGGTGTTACAAAAAGGATTTGGATAATGAAATGGAATTGGATATTGAAAATGAAACAAAATAAAAGTGAATTAAGTGGATTGAGAAATAGATTTTGGATGATGAAGTAAATAATTGGAATTAATAATGGATATGATTTTGTAACACGCATCCACAACACTTAAAACCTTGATTGCCACAAATTCTGAGCTATATGACCAGGACCTTGCAACCTGACTTCACCAAATGAATTAAATCTGACATTGACCCTGATCTGATCATCCTCAACTATGCATCACTGATCTAAATCACACTCAACTTGAGAATGAAAACAAACCTCTTTCTTGGCTCAGATCAACTCAACATCCACAGAAATTAACTAAATTACGCACACATTTAGCCTGCTTACCTCAGACGAAACTCAACTGAACATCATTTGCCTGACTTAAACCCAAAGGGTGAGAAACTCTAATCTTCGCCTTGAGTGTATACTAACACAATGACTTGATGGGATCCAAAATCCTGGCTCAAAGTATTTCCAAGCAAACCAATGATGAAATCCTAAACAAACGACACCCTTGTGGCAACTCAGAGAAATTAATGTCATGCCTTGATAAACCTCTGATAGGCACAGCTCGTGACAATTGAAAATTCAACACTTCTACCTCAAACTTGAGTACAATAACTGAAAGAAAAAATTTCTGACCAGAGGAAATCTACCTCATCAGACAACCTCTTGCCCAAAACCCTAATTTAACCACCTTTGAAGCTTCTGAAGTCCAACCCTGGTCCATAAGTGAAGCACAACAAACAAAAGTTGATAAACTGGTTAATTATGCAATATGATTGACCTAGAATGCTTATGAAAGATCAAAGAATCTAAGGGTAAAATTTAGGGTGCGACAATCTTCTTGAAAGAAGACTCCTAATCTTGTTTTGTGTGGATTATTTTATAGTGAGAAAACTCCAATGTTTTGTGTGGATGATTTTCTAGTGAGAAAACTCCAATTTTTTGTGTGGATGATTATCTAGCAAGAAAACACCAATGTTTTATAAGGATGATTTTTTAGTGAGAAAACTCAAATGTTTTGTTCGGATGATATTCTAGTGAGAAAACTCCAATTTTTTGTGTGGATAATTTTTTAGTGTGAAAACTCTAATGTTTTGTATGAATGATTTTCTAGTGAGAAAAATCCAATGTTTTGTGTGGATTTATGTGGATGATTTTCTAGTGAGAAAAATTCAATATTTTGTGTGGATTTATGTGGATGATTTTCTAGTGAGAAAACTCCAATATTTTGTGTTGATGATTTTCTAGTGAGAAAACTCTAATGTTTTGTATGGATGATTTTCTAGTGAGAAAACTCAAATGATATTATGTAGTAAGAAGACTCCCATGTTGTCGTGTGAAAGATCTTCTTGTAAGAAGACTCATGTTTATTCTTGTCTTGGATAAATTCCTTGTCAGGAATCTCCAAAATCTCTGTTTGGATGAATTTCTTATGAGAAATCTCCAGAAATGTCGGGTATATTCTAAAGCGTCGGGTCATGTATGGATCTATTAATAAAACATATTTTGAATATTCCCCAGTGTCTTCACCCTTTGTCTTTCACATCTCATGTGGATCACCGCTACCATATGTCTCAATCATTCCCCACAGGTATGTCATCATCCATCGTAAAAAAATCATGCTAGGGTTCATCATATCCCCAGCAAACCAAAAAGAAGTCCTTCAGCTTATACCTGAGTGAATCACACACTCAAAGATACAACAGAGTCGCCACTGAACTTTATTTAGTCCCAAAGGACAGGAAAAATATCGATAAAACCCAAGGGAAAGAGAAATGGGAAAGGAGTCGATTATGCGAAAGGAAGGTACTAGCACCTTAAGCATCTGTCGTACCCGATGGGAACTGTCTCGCTTGCTTCTAGGCTTTAATGGGTTATCTATCTAAAGGCTTCTAGCTAAGAAAGAAAGACAAGGAGAGGGAAAGAAAAGAAAGAGAGAAAAGAAAGTGAGTGGAAAGAAAAGAAAGTGCTCGAGGAGGAATGGGGCCCTCGCCTATGTACCCTCATAGTGCAATGAGGAAGTCAGAGCTCCGTAGTTCAACGAACCAAGGAAAAGAAATAAGAGGATCTGGATGGACCAGAGAGACAGAAGAATGGAAGAAGACAAAAGAAGGTGGTTCGCCAATATTTCGCAATATTGTGCCTACGTACCCTTATAGTGCAATGAGGAAATCAGAGCCTACGTAGTTCGGGGAACTACCGCTGGGAAAGAAAACAAAGACGGTGTCAAAGCCAAAAGAGAAAGCAAGATCCATTAGGGGATGCAAAAGAAAGCGGTGTCAAAACCAAGAAAGGAAATGAAATAGAGCTATGCTGAGGAACACAGAGAAGCAAGGCAAAAACTTCGTGGGGACATGCAGGAGAAAAGAGATAACTCCACAGGGGATAAAATAAGAGAATGGCGACGGAGCCAGGGAAAAAAGAAGTACAGGACTAGAATAAAAGTAAAGATGAGATCCACGGGTGACTCTGTATATTAACTACAAACAGTGATTAACCGAAGAAACTTGTGAAGCTTTGTGGGGAGAGTAAAATGTTAGGTGTCGACAGACGGACTGCAACAAAACAAAAGGAAGAGAGAACTGAAACAAAGAAAGGTGTTTGACTCGGAGCGTAAATCGGTATATTAACTGATAAACAATGGTTAACTGAAAAGATAAAGGAGCTGGTTTTGACCGATGAACGGTGATCAACCAAAAGACGGGTGTGAAACCAAGCAAAGGTTGTAACCCAAAGAACGACACATTGACTGAACTAACAACACTTGGTCAAAGGGAAGGGGTGTTCGAACCGAACAAAGGTTCCTAACCTAAAACTGACAGTTTTTGAACCAAAGAAAGGTTGTTAACTGCGAGGGTCCGGTGTTTAACAGACGGATGGTGATTAATCGAAAAGAATGAGTAATTAACCAAGAAAAGGTGATTAACTCAAAAGAAACTCAGTATCTTAACAGACGGACTATGGTTAACTGAGGAAAAGGGTGATTTATCCAAACAGGCGGACTGTGATTGACCAAAAGGCGGGTGATTAACCAAGAGAATGTGATTAACCCAGAGAAAAAGATGGTTTTAATGGGCGGACCGTGATCAACTGAAGAAAAGAGGATGTTGGTTTTTAATTGTTAATAGTGATGACCCAAACAAGAAGGAGAAAGAACCAAGAGAAGGTTGCAAACTCTGGTGGGGAATAGGATAGAACAGGAAGACTGTGTAAATTAGAGAAGAAAGATTGACTTCTCTAGGGAAAAGGAAATTAGGTTTAAACTGAAGGACAGTTGATCAACCAAGGAAAATAGTGATTACGACTCTCCGGGGAAACCAAGAATGGTGATTGTCTGAGAGAGAAAAAAGTGTTGAATTGAAAGTGAGAAATCACTTCCAAAGGAGAGGTAAGGGTGCAAGTAATCAAAGGTCGACTCGACTGGAGAAAGAAGGATACCACAGTAAGGAGATAAAGGTGACTATTTGTTGCACCCCAAAATTTGCCCAACATTTCTTCACCTAGCTTGTGTTTCATTTCATTCACATTAGCATTATCATTTGCATTTCATTGAAATGTGTGCAGGAGATCAAGAGGTATGAGTACCAATCAAGAGCTATACAAGAGTTTGAAGCTAGCTAAGAAGTCTTATTCAGATGTTCAAAGGTTGATATCCTTGTCAGAGAAGTTAAAAGATCCCCAGAGAGAGAGGTTGAAACCAAGAGTGTGTGCCTCCTAACTTGAGAGTTGTGGGAGCTCCTCAGATGATTCTGAAGCCAGGAATGTGGACTTGAAGCCTTGAGAGAGCTTATGAGATGTCTTGAAAGCAATCATGAGGCCTAGATAGGTCATTATGCAAGATTAAGAAGACTCAGCCATGAGTGGTGCAGTTAGGGTTTAACTGGGTCAACCCTAGGTCAATTGATGATTTGAACAAGGTTGAAACCTAATCCAAGATCCATGTGATCATGGATTGATACATTGATATGCTATAAGGATGATTCCAAGGTCAACTCATCATGATTGAAGAGTTTGAGAAGTTTCAAGCTAGGGTTTCTAAGGCTTGACAATGTAAAATCCCCTAGTTTGACCCCTATCTTCAAGGCATTTTAGCTCAATATGTGACTGTCATCTCATCTTACCCCCAACATGAATGTTGTATAGCTTGCTCTTAGCTTCAATTTGAGTACTATAAGTCCTTGATAGGATTTGTAGAACTCAAGTTATGACTTTGACAAGTTACAAGTCATCTGAGGTATGTGAATTTGGAGCTTGAAAGTTGTCCAACTTGCATCAAACTTTTGCCCTAGAAGGATGATTCCTATGAACTTTTGGTCAACATGAATGTTGTTCCTTATCCTCTTAGCTTTCTAGATAGTACTAGAAGTCCTTGATAGGATTTGTAGAACTCAAGTTATGGCTTTGACAAGTCAAGGGTATTTTGGTCATTTGGAGATTATAGGTCATTTCAACCATAAGGCCATAACTCCCATTTCCAAGCTTCAAATGGGAAAATGTTCAACATCAAACTTGTTCAAAATGATGTTTTAAGGCTGGTCAAGAGGTCATGAGATGTTGAAATTGCTTGTAGCTCAAAGTTGCAAAAATGACCTAAAATAAGGGTATAAGTTAAATGAACCAAAGTTGGAAATTGATACTTTTGATCTACACATCCAAACCAAGGCATGTAATAGGTCATTTTGACTCTAAAAAACATTTTAAAAACTTTGGTTTAGCCACATTTTTGATTTGAAGTTTAATTTGTGGACTTGCTTTGAAAAGTAGTTACTTACATCATAAGTAACATTTGCAAAACTCAAATTCAAGGCATGAGCAAGATCCCTTGCAAGCCAAACACCTTCAAAATGTCACTAGGGGAGAAATTGGAAGAGAATGGGGTTGGTTTCAAGCTACAAACAAAACTATGCACACCATGGCATATAAGTGAAATTCTCATGACATGAGAGATTGGATTTCTCATTAGAATGATCTAGAGGGTTCTAGATCACTCATACATGTTCTATATATTGAGTAGAGGTGATCCAAAGCAGAGGTTGGTGTTGATTGAGAGAGAAAACTGAGATTGCACTTTGAGATTTCACATTGCAAATCCAAATCGGTTACAAGGTTAGAGGCCATTTCAGTCCAAGAAATTGATCTCAATAGCTTGCTCAGAGGTTGGTGATCAATTCCAGATCAAATTCAAGGCACTGTGGTGGAAGGATCGTGAAGCATCCATTGGAGAGTGAAGCTTGCAACTTAGAATCGGGTTTGATGATTCAAGAAGATTCAACTCTTTTCTTTGCATACAGAAGATTGATTGTGATTCAGTGAAGGATTCTGCAAGTTCTTGAAGGCTGAGTTGAAGATTCTACCCTTCTGTTCGTTCAAATTTATCAGGTTGGTAACCCTCAATCTCTAACTTAAATTAGGTAGAATTAAGATGAATTAGGGTGGTAGATGCATCATAGAACGGTGTAGGAAGGTTTTCAGATAGTTAGTTTGGGAATTAGTGACCAAAATAGGTTGTTACCATTTTTGGTTGAGAATTGGTTATGGCGAATCTTGAGGTTTCAGAGAGAATAAAGGGCATGAATGAGTTCGTGAGGAAATTTGAGACAAGTTTCATGTACAGACCACTTGCAATGGAGGATCCTAGAGAGAGTTAGGGTTGGGGACGATGACCGGAGCACCACCGGTGGTGGCCGGAGCTGCGCGCGAGTTTCAGAGGTTTGAATTGGAGAAGATGACTTGATAGCCATCAGATCAAGGTTTGACTTGGACTAGGACCCTCATCCAGCGGCCACGTTTTAATTTCAATTTGTGAAGGATTTGAGTTAATGAAACGCATCGTTTCATTTGAGTGCTGATGTTGGGCTTAGTGAACTGGCTGATATCCACACCCCCTGATGGCCCAATCCATTATATGAACTGATTTTGTTTACTACTTGCACCGAGCATTTGCCTATTTTATTTGGATTTTCTTTATTTGTTTCATTTTATACATGGTTCTTGATAAAATCATATAAAATTGAAAAATAATCCAATTAACCCCATTCTTTTTGCATTATATTCATGATTGAATCTAGTATTTTTAGATAAAAAATATTTTTATTTCATGCATTTTATGATTTTAGGGGAATTTTTACATTTTAATTGATATTAAAATAGTTATGTTTGATACTTGATTTTGTGGAATTTTTTGGGATCGTGTGATGATGATTTTGATCTTGATTTTTTGTGAGTAGTTAGCATAGACATGCATGCTCCCCGTAGAATTTCCTCACATTTTTGTGATGAACATAGGTGGTAGTTTAGGTTGAAACCTTTAGGAGCTCCATTTTTAGGGTTTATGGTTGATACCTTTGGATTTAGGACTTAATTTTAGGACTTAATAGATGATTTAGTCCCTGGTTTTTGTATGAGGCATTCTTAATTGAATTAGGATCCCTTAGAAATTTTTGTAGAAATTTACAAGATAGTTTACTATTTTTGATTAATTTTTAGTTTAGGTGCTGGTTTTAGATGATTCTAATGCACTAACTCAACTAGATTAACATCTTTAGTTCCCTTAGATTAGGGTTGTGCTTTGCTTGTTCTTGGATGATGATGAAGGAAAGTTGAATATGCATTGGATTTCTTGAAGAGGCTTGGATTTGAAGATCTTCCCTTCTTGTGGTGTAGTTTTGATTAGGTTAAGATTAGGGTTTTGTAGGCAGAGCTTCTAGATAGTTCTCTTCCTTCATAAACATTGAATATGTTGATCAATTCCATTCTTCCCTATGATGTAAGGTCCCTTGTAAAGGCCTCATCCCTCCTTTGGTAGGATGTGTGGCTCTTTGCAAATTTGTAGAACCTTTGAGGGTCCCTTTCTCTGATGACAGGATGCTTAGTGGTGACCTTTGGTCTTCACTCTGCTACCAATCATCCCAACTTTACTCTTGATAGATGCATATTTCTCCCCTGTTAGAGGATGGAATTCCTTGCTTGAAGAAGATTGAAGGATGAAATTGATAATTCCATGTGATTGAAGACTACTCTGAGAAGCTGAAGCTTGTAGATGAAGAGGAAAGCTAGTTGATACTGGAGAGCTGAAGCCAGAGGATCAAGTTGATACTTGTGAAGAGGATTCAATTGAGATTGAGTGAAGAGCTGAGGCTTGAGGAATAAAGGATAAGTTGACACTTGCACTGATGCATTGGGAGCCTGAAGGAATCAAGTTGATACTTGTAGTTAGGAGGGAAGCCTGAAGGTTGAATTGACTGTGAAGCTGAGGCTAGAGCAAGAGAGAATAAGTTGATACTTATGTTTGATGGGTTAAACTTTGGAGGAGCAAGTTGATACTTTTCATTGAGGATGATAGCCTTGAAGGGTGATTGAAGTCTGAGGACTGAACTGCTGTCAGAAGATTGCCTTGCTGTGAAGCTGTATGGGTGGTTGATCTGCTTCTTTCCTGTCTGCTTTCTTTTCTGTATTGCTATGATTTGTTTGACTTGCTTGATGCATTAGAATAAGTCCATATGTAGACTGATGTAATCTAGGAGCATGATTGCACTAGAGGTTGAGTTGCTCCCTCTGCTTGTATTTTTACTGTATGGCTTTGCTTGCGGGTATTCGGTAGAGCCCAGCTCCCTTGCCTATGTGGTTTGTGTTTGCTTGATAGCATTTCATTTCTTCTGTATGATTGCAGTTACTTATTTTGCTTGATAGCATTTTATTTCTGTATGATTGCAGTTATTCATATCTGGCTTGAGGTTGAGATGAGCTTGTGGAGGCCGATGCCCCACACACATTTCCTCCCTCACTTGCATTGCATGCATTTTACTGTCGGTTACTGTTTACTGTTTAAGCTAATGCTTTATCTGTTTCTGTTTACCATCGACATGATCCCCTAGGAATCTCACTTCCTTTGACAAGGAAGTGATGATAGAACTTTAGGTTGAAACTTATGCATGATAACTTCTAGGAGTTCCCTGTTTCAAACTTCAACCATAGGATGAATCTTTGGCATGACAACATTAGGACTTGATAGTCTCCCTTTAGTTGAGCCCCTCTCTCTTCTCATCTCAAAACAAATGAAAATACAGTAATCATGAATGATTTCTTTCGTACGTTATGAGCCTTAAGCTATCTGAGAAAGGATTGTTGGAGAGCTCTTTTCAACAGTCTGGATGTTTAGTATGGCACCCTTTGGGTGACATGCGACGCATTCACTCTCAGGTCATAGTCTTTAGTGCGATTGAAATTGCAAACACCATAAAAAACAGTTCTTTCGTAAAAGACAGAAAACAAACTTCAAACCTTTTTGCCCCGTGGGCCCGTAAGTCAAAGGAAGCTTTTCTAAAGAAAAGAGTGTCGTTAAACTTCAGCGCCACCGCAAACAGGCTTTGTCCCTAACTGCTGGAACTGCTGTTTAACCCTACTCGATAAAACAGATGAATCTGAATTCCCATAATCCGTATTATCCTGAACTATGTAAGCTCTGATCTCTCATACCTGTTGAGAGTACATAGGCACAATACTGATGTATTGGCGAGCCACCTTTCCCGTAACCCGTAGTAGGTCGAACTACGTTGACTCTGATTTCTCATTCTCTGATGAGAATACGTAGGCATAAAGCGCGATGCTTTGCCGAGTCATTTTCTTTTCTTTTTAATCCAACCTTGATAGGTAGATAGATACAACCAACCCGTCCAGTAAACCAACAAGCGAGGATCCCATCGAGTACGATGGACGTGAGGGGTGCTAATACCTTCCCCTTGCGTAACCGACTCCGAACCCAGATAATGGTTGCGATGACCTTGTCTTATACCTTTTCGTCAGGTTTTTTCGATCGTTTCCTTTCCCGCTCTGAGGGATAAATAACGAAAGGTGGCGACTCTTCTGTTTTGCCGGCACCTTATTTTCGCGGAAGCGACAGCTGGCGACTCTGCTGGGGATCGAACCCAGAGTCTCTAGTTCTCTGGTTCCCTATGCGAGTCAATCCTAGCGCTTGTATGATTACTTGTTGGGTTGTGTTTATTTATCGCATCTTTATTTCCCGCATTTTATTTTCAGTATGATATGATTATCTATGCTGTTGTGGGAGGGGCATTCTGATGAGTGAGAAGTCAGACCCAGGCTTGAGTGAACTTAGCATTAGTTGTGGAAATTAGTGAGCGCGTGCTTGCTTGGCAGGCACTAGTATCTCATGAAATCCACGCTCAGACGAGGTTCTCCCGGTTGACTTCTTTTTCAACCCTTTGGGTTGAGGGGGTTGTTGGTTTGGAGGATTGTCGACTCTAGGGACCGATCATTTGGGATTCAGACGAGTGAGGTTGCTTCATGAGCTGGTGATGCCACACCTTCTGGGGTATCGTATCACCCCTCTTGAATGTCTGTGACGCTGATGACCGCATAGGATGCCGAACTTGTGTCAGTTTAGGTCCATACCTGTGAGCAGGGTTGGGTTTGTTGCAGGAAACCTTAACCTTCAGACTTCCTGGTTTTCTTGATAGTGAATCAGTTTTGTTGGTGTCAGAGGTTCTCATCATCAGATATGTGATTGTTCTTGACAGAGCAGAGTTATGGTCCTGTATCAGAGGACCTTATATTCAGAGATGTGTATTTGTTCTTGATAGAGCAGGTTGGTGATTGGGATCTGAGGATCTCATCTGCAGATGTATGTTTGTTCTTGATAGAGCAGAGTTTTGGTCCTGTATCAGAGGTCCTTATTATCAGATGTTTGTTCTTGATAGAGCAGAGCAGAGTTTTGGTCCTGTATCAGATGTTTGTTCTTGACAGAGCAGATTTATGGTCCTATGTGTGTGTGTTCTTGACAGAGCAGATTTGTGGTCCGATACCGGGGTTTTCTTATTATCAGATATAGTGGTTGTTCTTGACAGAGTAGTATCGTGGTTTTGTTGACACAGAATATCCACAGCACAGTTGCCTTGATCTCCTGCTGCATGATTGCATTTTAAATTCCTTTGCATACCCATTTGCATTTCATTAACGTGTGTCTGTGTTGCAGGTACCGTTTCCCCCTGATTCAGGATTTCCGGCCTTGTGTTGCATTGTTATGGGTTCTCTGAGGAAGACCGTGGCTTACAAGCTCCCTGCCCCTGATGTTGTTCAGCTGACTGGTTTGATTGCTTTAGCAGATGATTCTGTGAGAGATGAGTTCAGAAAATCTTACGGCAAATTGCTCAGTTTGGTTCGTAAACCTTCTGCGTTTGAGTTGAATGGGTTGCACGCCTTCCTGTAGTTCTACGATCCTCCATTGAGATGCTTTACTTTACAGGACTTCGTTCTCGCACCCACACTAGAGGAGTATGTTGATTTGTTAGGTGTGCCTATCAAGAGTCATATGCCCTTTGTTCATATGGATGTTGAGCCTAATCTGGCTAGTCTGGCTCCTTCACTTCATCTGGATGCCTCTGAGTTGGTATTGTCTAGTTGGAACAAGGTTCTCGGTTTCTCCTTGCAGTTCTTGGTGGGAAAAGCTCAGCAGTGCGCCAAAGACGGATGTTGGGTCGTGTTCAACACCATTCTCGCTCTGTGCATATATGGCATCATTCTGTTCCCCAATATGCCCGACTTTGTGGACTTCGACGCCTTCCACATCTTTGCTTCGGGGAATCCAGTCCCTACCTTGATAGGAGACGTCTACCATTCCATCCACTACAAAAACGAGAGCAGGAGGGGTAAGAATGTCTCGTGTTATGTGCCCTTGCTTTATAAATGGCTTGATAGTCATCTACCCAAGAGGGGTCCCTTTGCTTCGTCTGCAGCCACAGCTGAGTGGTCCGAGCGTTTGATGAGTCTATCTGCAGAGGATATTGCCTGGTTTGACAGAGATAGGTTGGGTACTGAGATTATCTTCAGCTGCAGCGGGTTTTCGAACGTGCCTTTGATAGGCAGGAAGGGCTGTATAAACTATAATCCGTCTTTGCTGGTCCGACAGTTTGCTTATGCTTTGAGAGCTCCGCCGAAGGATGAAGAGGTACAGGAATCTCTGTACCTCACTGGTCTTCTAGAAGGAGATATGTTATCTAAGCTTCAGCGCGCTTGGAATGGTATCAGTAAGAGGGGAAAACCATTGTTGGGGAAAAGCAATAGCCAGGCCTACACTCCGTATGTGACTTGGATCAGAGCAAGAGCAGATGCTATAGGGATGCCGTTTCCTCCCGCCAAGCCAGAAAGTTCTCCAGTGATTGAAGAGCCTACCACTGTGCCTATTCAGCAGCATAATTAGGTGTTAGCTGAGAGAGATGAACTGAAGCAGGCAAATGAAGAATTGGAGAAAGAATTGGCTCAACTCCGAAGCGAGAGAAACGAAGTCGTTCAGTCCTTCAAGAGGCAGATAGAGCTGGTGAACCAGTTGGGGACAGATCTGACTAAGCAGATAGCTGAGCACGAGCGCATGGGTCGAGACTTCAAAGCTGTCAATGATGTACTGGCCACGAAGAAGCAACACTTGGATGAGGCGTATCGGAGGATATCCAAGTTTAACCAGCACTGGAAGGCCTCCCTAGCCAACAGGAAAGAGCGGGAGGATAAGCTGATGCAAAAGATCTCCAAGCTGAAAGCCCAGGTAAAGGCTAGTGAGAAGAGGTTTGATGAAGAAACCGCTCGTCGATATGCCGCCGAAGGCCAGCTCAACAAAGCTCTTGCTAACCTGAAGGAGCGCAAACTGACGTTTGAATCCAAGAAGCGGAATCTAGAAGATTGTTTCGGCGAAGGAGCATGGGAAGATTTGGTCAAAGGTCTTCAATACACCATTATACAGAGGGAGTTACTCGTCGAAGGTTTACTCACTCGGCCTGATCATCCAGAAACGAAGGGGTTGTTAGAAGAGTTTCGCGCCCGTGGCCGTGCTTGACTATTTGTAATCCTTTTGTTTTGATCATTGTTGTATGCTGACCATCACCAGGCTTGTTGGCTGGGGTCATGCTATTGATTCATCTTGTACTCACTGACGTTGTGTACCTCCTTGATGGGCTTTCTTTATATATATGAGATGTTATTTCCATGACTGGACTCAGACCTGTTATTATCAGCACTGGCACTCAGGCACTGGGATCGGGGGATATCTCCCTAACGCACAGACACACGTTTGCATTTGCATGAAGCATTAGCATAACAAGCACTTTGTCGTTTTTCCTAACCCTTTTGTGTTTACAGGTTGTTTCAGGTTGTTCCAGGATTGATCAGAGACCAATCCACCGCTATCCGACCAGAGCAAATCAAACCAGAATCATGGAGCAAGTGCAAACTGATGTTCAGGAACTCCGCGAAAGAATGGACCGCTTCATGGAGCTCATGCAAGCGGTCGCCAATGGCCAGGATCAGCTCAGAACCTTGGTTCAGCCTCTGATTTCAAGGGTTGATAGCAATGGCGTACTCCATGGTGGGACCGTGCCTACCCCTCCACCAGTTGAAACTCCTCAGAATGGCGTTCCTGTGACCGGGGGGAATGGTAGTGCCAACGGCAATGTGATAGCTAACACGGGACTCAACGGTAATACGATGGGCGTCGGTAATGGGAATTTTGAAGCTAACGTCAATGTTGGGCCGGGCAGCGGCAATGCAGGTGTTGGGAATTTGTTTGGGCCTCACCCATGGTTAGAAGATTGTCAAGACGATGTGTTCTCTCAGAGAGGTGCCGAAGGTGAGCTGACTGCTGAAGCACGTCTAAGGTTCAAGGCACTCGAGGATAAGATGAGGAATATCGAGAACCAGAACACCCTGGGCGTTGATATGTCCAAGTTGGGACTGATTGCTGATTTCAAGGTGCCTCCCAAGTTCAAGGTACCTGACTTTGAAAAGTACAAGGGCACCACTTGCCCTCGCGTCCACCTGAGATCATATTACAGAAAAATGTCCGCTCATTCTAAGGACGAGAAGTTGCTGATGCACTTCTTTCAGGACAGTCTGTCCGAACCCTCCCTCGAATGGTACATGAGTCTGGAACCTACCAGTGTGCGCACGTGGAAGGACCTTGCTGAAGCATTTGTGCACCACTACCAATACAACAGTGACTTGACCCTGAACCGAGTCCAACTGCAGAATCTGCACAGAGGAACAATGAAGGGTTCAAGGAATACGCCCAGCGGTGGTGTGAGTTGGCAGCCAGGGTTCAGCCGCCGATGGTTGAACGTGAGCTTGTACAAATGTTCGTAGCCACCCTTTCAGGGGTTTACTATGAGAAATTGGTCAGCGGTATGTCTGGAACCTTCTTAGATCTCATTATCACGGGTGAGCACATTGAAAATGGGATCAAACTGGGGAAAATTCAAGGTTATTCATCCTCAGCTGGAGAAGGAGGCAAGAAACCTTATAGTGGCAAAAGACGGGAAGGAGAAACGAGCGCCGTGACCAACACTCGAAGGAAGGGTAAAGGCCCTTACCAACAGGTGGCCAGCATAACTATCCCGGCAGTTCAACAACCACAGCAGCAGCAGCAACCGAATCAACAAGGGTACAGAAAATATCAGAACAGGGCACCTCTGTCGAGCCGTCACCTCGAGACACCGCCCATGTCTTACGCTCAACTATTGCAGACTCTGCTCCAGTTACAGTTGATCCAGAAGAGGACCCTAGCTCCCTTGACAGGGGCACCTCCGCCAGGTTATGACGCAAATGCAACTTGTGAGTTTCACTCAGGGGCACCAGGCCACACAATAGAGAATTGTAAAGCCTTCAAGCATAAGGTGCAGGACATGGTGGACGCTAAGATCATCAACTTCTCAGATAATGTGCCAAACGTCACAAAGAACCCTATGCCGAATCATAGGGGAGGTGGAGTAAACGCCATTATTGAAGACGAGAGTTTGGATTTGTTGACTGACGTCAGAGATCTGAAGACACCGCTTAGCTTCGTTAAAGCTAAGCTGATGAAAAGAGGTTTCTTTCCAGGTTGTGGAGAACTGTGCATGGGTTGTGCGACAAGTCCTGATGGATGTGAACAGTTGCTAGAGGGGATCCAGAGTCTGATGACTGAGGGAATCCTGCAGTTTATCCGGAGGGCCGAATGCGGATCGGGAGAGGTAATGCTGAAGCAAGGTGATGAGGTTGCCACCATCACCATCCCTCGCCAGACGATAACTATTTCCGCACCCAGGCCGCCCACAATTACCATCAC
Source organism: Lathyrus sativus (assembly GCA_963859935.3). Lineage (NCBI taxonomy): Eukaryota > Viridiplantae > Streptophyta > Magnoliopsida > Fabales > Fabaceae > Lathyrus > Lathyrus sativus. The sequence goes on from OZ012739.1 coordinate 317,806,388, forward strand.
CAAAGTTGGGCCGATATCTTTCGTGGATCATCTCCATCAAACACCCTCAAAAATTTCCATCCTGAATCTGTTGCTGTGTTCTGAGGCACACCGCAACACACTGCTGAAGGTGTTGAACGCCGCATATGTACCGCAGGAAATATCGGTAAACCAGTTAGAGAAGGTCGTAGCCCACGTGAATGCTGGAAATGGGTTAGAGTTTACTGACCTAGAGCTGACGCCGAAGGGAAGAAACCACAATAATGCTCTGCACATCTTGATAGAGTGTAGGGGAACGATTATGTCCCACGTGTTGGTGGACACAGGTTCATCACTCAATGTTCTTCCGAAGAATGCATTAATGAAGTTAGATACTCGTGGAGTGATTTGCACACCCAGTGATCTGGTTGTGAAAGCGTTCGATGGAACCAAACGCCATGTTTTCGGGGAGGTGACGTTGCCAATCCAAGTCGGGCCGGAAACATTCGACGCGGTCTTCTATATTATGGACATCATGCCTGCCTACAATTGTCTCTTGGGCCGGCCATGGATCCATTCCGCAGGTGCTGTGACCTCCACGTTGCACCAGAAACTCAAGTATGCTGTCGGAGGTAGTATCGTGACCGTATGTGGCGAGGAAGACATAATGGTGAGCCATTTGTCGTCCTTCAAGTATGTTGAGATGGATGGGGAAATCCACGAAACTCTATGCCAAGCGTTCGAAGCCGTTAAAGTCAAGGACGTAGCTCCTGTGGTCACTGAAAAGCCAGAGATGACTCTCTCTTCCTTCAAGGAAGCCCGGGCCGTTGTCCAAGCCGGATCTACCCCAGGCTGGGGGATAATTTTGGAGATACCTAACAAGCAAGACAAGTTTGGGTTGGGATATTCTCCTGCGGCTGAAGCCTCCTCTTCTTCTAGCAGTGCGTTGCGAGGTAAAGGGCCGATCCAGTTTACCAGTGGCGGGGCGATATTTGAAAGTGTCAACGCGGTGTCTGAAGACAGCGGAGATAGCGACTGTGACATAGACTCTTGGATCCAGCCAAGCAAGCCGGGCGAGAGCCTCAACAACTGGTCCGTCAAGGATATCATCCAGATGACAAGTGAAGAGTAATGATTTACTTTTTCCAATCGTTGTACAACCCTATGTCCTGCCCGGGGCATAGTGGTTTTATTGGCAGGGCCTCGTTTGATTATGTACATGCATTTTATCAATAAATCAAAAGGCGTTTTTCTTCGTATTCAAATATTGTGATCTCTGTTATTCATGTTTTATATTTGTTTTGAAAAACAATAAAATGGCAATGAGGTTTGTGCTAACCTGCATATCCTTGTTTTAAGCTTAACCCTTGTTATTGCAGGATCCACGTGACAGATGACATCGACTCTGGACCTTCTACGACTCACTTCGACTTCGATTGCCCGATATATCAAGCCGAAGAAGAGATTGATGAAGATGAAGACCTTCCCGAAGAGTTGGCCCGCTTGTTGAAACAAGAAGAGAAAGTTATTCTGCCTCATGAGGAAGAGATTGAGATCGTGAATCTGGGTTCTGAAGAACTTGTCAGGAACGTCAGGATAGGGGTTGTATTGCAGAGTGATGTCAAGCAGAGATTGGTCGAGATGCTAAGAGAGTATAGTGACGTCTTTGCTTGGTCATACGAAGATATGCCCGGACTTGATACTGACATCGTGGTCCACCACTTGCCGCTGCGAGAAGATTGTCCTCCCGTTAAGCAGAAGCTTAGAAGGACGCGACCAGATATGGCCGTTAAGATCAAAGAAGAAGTGCAGAAGCAGCTTGATGTTGGCTTCTTAGCGGTCACCACTTACCCTCCGTGGGTCGCCAACATAGTGCATGTACCAAAGAAGGACGGTAAGGTACGAATGTGCGTCGATTATCGGGATTTGAATAGGGCGAGCCCTAAAGATGATTTCCCGCTGCCTCATATTGATGTGTTGGTCGACAATACAGCTCAGTTCTCCATATTTTCATTCATGGATGGCTTCTCCAGCTACAATCAGATCAAGATGGCGCCGGAGGACATGGAGAAAACTACGTTTATTACACCTTGGGGAACATTTTGCTACAAGGTAATGCCTTTCGGTCTGAAGAACGCAGGGGCCACTTACCAACGAACAATGGTTACTTTGTTTCATGATATGATTCATCATGAGATTGAAGTCTATGTTAATGACATGATTGCGAAGTCCCAAACGGAGGAGGGACATCTGGTCAATTTGCTGAAGCTTTTTGAGAGGCTTAGGAAGTTCAGGTTGAGGCTGAATCCTAACAAGTGTACTTTCGGAGTACGGTCTGGAAAACTACTGGGGTTCATCGTGAGTGAAAGAGGCATTGAGGTTGATCTTGCGAAGATTAAAGCCATACAAGAAATGCCAGCACCAAAAACAGAAAAAGAAGTCCGTGGTTTCCTGGGCAGAATAAACTACATTGCAAGGTTTATCTCTCATCTCACTGCCACGTGTGAACCGATGTTTAAACTGCTAAAGAAAAATCAGGCGATTATCTGGAACGAGGATTGCCAGAAGGCATTCGATAAGATAAAACAGTATCTACAAGAACCTCCAATCTTGATACCCCCAGTGGCTGGACAACCCTTAATCATGTACTTGACAGTTCTTGAGAATAGTATGGGGTATGTTCTCGGTCAGCACGACGAGACGGGCAGAAAGGAGCATGTCATCTATTATTTGAGTAAAAAGTTCACAGATTGTGAATCTCGTTATTCGATGCTGGAGAAGACGTGTTGTGCACTAGCCTGGGCTGCCAAACGTTTACGACAGTACATGCTCAATCACACCACCATGCTAATTTCGAAGATGGATCTGATCAAGTACATCTTCGAGAAGCAAGCGCTGTCGGGCAGGATTGCCAGATGGAAAATGGTGTTGACGGAATATGACATTGAGTACGTTTCCCAGAAGGCCATCAAGAGAAGCGTATTGTCTGATTACCTTGCCGAACAGCCGATCAAGGATTATCAGCCGATGAAATTTGAATTCCCTGATGAGGATATCGTGTTTCTCAAAGCGAAGGATTGTGATGAACCGTTGCCCGACGAGGGTCCCGATAGGAAATCCCAATGGAAATTGATATTTTACGGGGCGGTTAATTCTTATGGAAGTGGCATTGGGGCGATCATCACAACTCACCACGGATCCCACATCCCGTTCACTGCGAGACTGACGTTTCCAGTCACCAATAACGAAGCGGAGTACGAAGCATGCATCATGGGTCTAGAAGAGGCAATTGATTTGAGAATCAAGAACCTAGACGTATATGGTGACTCGGCGCTTGTGATCAACCAGATTAAAGGGGAGTGGGAGACTCGTCAATCGAATTTGGTGTCGTACATGAACTATGCCAGAAGGCTGCTTCCATTCTTCGATCGAGTGGAACTCCATCATGTGCCCAGAGCTGAAAATCAGATGGCTGATGCCTTAGCCACGTTGGCTTCAATGTATAAAGTCAATTTTTGGAATGAAGCTCCGAGAATTGTCCTTTCTCGTCTTGATAGACCTGTATTCGTCTTTGCAATCGAGGAAGCCTCTGATGGCAAGCCATGGTTCCATGACATCCAGACCTTCCTTATGACTAAGGAGTATCCTGCAGGAGCGTCAACCCAGGATAAGAAGACTCTGAGGAGGCTGTTTGGAAATTTTTATCTCAATCCTGATGGAGTTTTGTATAAAAGAAACCACGATCTCGTGCTACTCAGGTGTGTAGATGAGAAAGAAGCAAGTATGCTCATGGAAGAAGTCCATGAAGGCACATTTGGTACGCACGCCGACGGGCACGCTATGACAAGAAGAATCCTGAGAGCAGGATACTACTGGCTGACGATGGAGTCGGATTGCTTTAAATTCGCGAAGAGATGTCATAAATTCCAGATTTATGCTGATAAAGTTCATGTGCCGCCATGCCCGTTAAATGTCATGTCCTCCCTGTGGTTGTTCTCCATGTGGGGCATCGACATGATAGGCAAGATCGAGCCTACTGTATCTAACGGTCATCGCTTCATTCTAGTAGCTATCGACTACTTCACCAAGTGGGTGGAGGCAGCCTCATACGCTAATATGACCAAGCAGGTGGTGGCTAGGTTCATAAAGAGGGACATCATCTGTCGTTACGGAATTCCCGAGCGGATCATTACTGATAATGGTTCAAATCTGAATAACAAGATGATGAAGGAGCTATGCCAAAGTTTCAAGATTGAACATCACAACTCATCTCCTTACCGGTCGAAGATGAATGGCGTCGTTGAAGCGGCCAATAAGAACATCAAGAAGATTGTACAGAAGATGGTTGTGACCTACAAAGATTGGCACGAGATGCTGCCATTTGCACTGCACGGTTATCGTACGACAGTACGTACGTCAACCGGGGCAACTCCTTTCTCCTTGGTGTACGGTATGGAAGTTGTCCTACCGTTAGAAGTGGAGATCCCTTCTTTACGAGTTTTGGTTGACGTGAAACTCGACGAGGCAGAATGGATTAAGAGCCGACTAAACCAACTCAGCCTGATGGACGAGAAGAGGTTAGCATCGATTGCACATGGCCGTCTGTACCAAAGCCGAATGAAGAAAGCGTATGATAAGAAGGTGCGTCCTAGAAGCTTTCAGACGGGTGATTTCGTCCTGAAGAAGATTCTTCCCCCACACTCCGATCACCGGGGCAAGTGGACTCCCAATTACGAGGGTCCGTACGTCGTCAGCAAGGTCTTCTCGGGAGGAGCTTTGTTGTTATCCACGATGGATGGTGAAGATTTTGCATCCCCGGTGAACGCGGATGCAGTTAAAAAATACTTTTCTTAAAAAATGACCCGCTGGAAAGAAAAAGAATATCCAGGCAAAAATGGGGCATCCCGGCGAACCATAAAAAAGGAAAAAGGTTCGGGCAAAAGTTAGGGATATAAAGAAAAAATGTACACCCGCAAAGTCGAAAACCTGGAAGGGCGACTTTGGCAAAAAAGGGTATCCCGGTGAATCGAAAACCCGGAAGGGCGATTCAGGCAAAAGTTAGGGATTTGAAAAAGCAAATGACTGCATTTCGCGTGTGGACTTTCATTGTTTGGTGGTTTGGAAGACCTGAGGGCCGTTTATCTGAATCAATCTCTTCTGAAGCTGAAGCGTCAGAGAAGTATCGAAGTCGAGTGGGTCATAGAGGGATCAACTCATGGTGTTCGTCTACGCCTCGTTGCCGACATTTGTGTATATACTGATGTATATTTATGTTTTATTTTTGCGCAGCTTCCTCATTCCAGGGGCTTGCATCTGTTGTAAAACATTTTTACCCATTCAAGGGTTCGTCATCAATAAAATGTATACTATTCAGCAATTTTGTTTGTTTGTTTAGCATTTATCTGTTTTGTTTGCGAAAAAGAACACCGATGTTTTTGATAAAATGCGCATACATAAACTTACTGGCCTAGGCCACGGATTGTTGAAACAATGAATTACTTGAACGTTGTCACAAGATGATAACCTTGATAGGTCCCTTTGAGAAGGGTATCTTGTCTGTTTGTTTGTGTTGCTACAGGTACAACATATACCAGGTGGTATGTCGTATGCGTCCCCAAGCAGGATGATTCCTTCTTCTCCAGCGAAGTGCAGCAGCCTCTCCCTGCAGAGTCTGAACGTGAGATCGTAAGCATTAATATGTTTTCCCCAGGCAGAGAGGATTCTCTCCCCAATCAGATACATCCTGAAGGATCACCATCTCCCTAGCTGAGTCACATACTGAAGTGTACAGCGATTGATAGTTCCAGACTGAAGTCTTCAGCTGAATTGAAATTCCCCGCAGAGTTGTACTCTCCCCAGCAAGCATGATGATTCCTTCTTCCTCAGCCGAGTTTGCAGTTCCCCAAGAGAGCTGAGTCTTGGGAAAGTAGTCCGGGCCATGATTGGTCGTCCCTAGTAGAGTGTTGAATAGCTGATGCTGTATTTCCCCATTGGAGGCGTTATCTCTAGGAAAGGTTGGCTGCGAATGTCGTGCAGTTTGTTTCTGCGATTGACATCGCTTTCCTCAGCAGGTCCAGGTTCTCGTAGAGCTTCGTTCCCCCGCAGCAGTCGACTGAAGTTTGTTTCCCCAGGCGGAGTCTGATTGAGATTGGCGTGACTTTTTCTCCTTGGCAGGATGATTCCTTCCCCCACCATAGTGGTTCTTTCTCCTTGATAGGAGGATTCTCCCTTCAGCATTTATTTTGCTGATGGGATCGTAGCATTTTGCATGATTGCATAGCATTTACCCTAAACGCGTAGCATTTCCACCGTGTGGAGCATTACGCCATTGTCGAAGCATATGCGTATGAAACATGAGCTAGGTCGTTACCGTTCTTGTTTTGCAGGTGTTCCTCTGCAGAGTCGCTTGCTCAAGTTGATTCTTGAATTCCCTAGCAAAGTCGTTTGCCCAAGATGATTCTTGAATTCTCCAACGAAGACGCCCGTTTAAGATGACTCTTAAAACCCCAGTGAAGTCGCCAGAGTTGGTTGCTCAAGTTGATGCTTAGAGTCCTTGGCATAGTGTTTGCTCAGGATGATTTCTGAAATCTCCAGCAGAGTTATTGGTTCAGGATGATTCTTGAAGTCCTCGACGGAGTTATTTGTCCAAGATGATTCTTGAAGCCCTCAGCAGAGATGATTCAGTCAGAGTGATTTCTGGATCCCCGAAGCAGAGTTACTTGATAGTACTCCAGAGTCCCCAGCGGAGATGCGTCATCCCCAGCAGGTTTCCGAATAGTGAAGTTGAAACTTCCCTTGAAGACTTGATGATTGAAGTCCAACCATATCGACGAAGCAACTCTCTCAGTTGATGCAGAGTGCCTGATGGTAGAAGTTGGATATCCCCCAATTGGTTCATGATTGACTGAGAATTCCATTCCCGACTTACTGACGAAGTTCGGCTAACGCCCAGAGATTTCTTTGAATGCCCGATGGCATGATTAACTTGATTGTTGACCTGATGAGTCCCAAGCAATCTTGATGCCTGACAGCATGATCGACCGGGCATTACCGGTTACCGTGTGACCGATTCTCCAGCTAGTTGCCGTGCAGCTAATATTTCAGTTTTCGAATATTTGTCCCCATCAGAGTACCGTGTACTTGTGCAGTTGGCAAATTTCCGGGTTTGTTAGTATTCAACCGTATCGCACCTTGATTGGTTGATAGCCGTTTGCTTCTCACCTAGTCAGGTCCAAGATGTTTGAATAGGGGCAGCTGTTGCACCCCAAAATTTGCCCAACATTTCTTCACCTAGCTTGTGTTTCATTTCATTCACATTAGCATTATCATTTGCATTTCATTGACATGTGTGCATGAGATCAAGAGGTATGAGTACCAATCAAGAGCTATACAAGAGTTTGAAGCTATCTAAGAAGGCTTATTCAGATGTTCAAAGGTTGATATCATTGTTAGAGAAGTTAAAAGATCCCCAGAGAGAGTGGTTGAAACCAAGAGTGTGTGCCTCCTAACTTGAGAGTTGTGGGAGCTCCTCAGATGATTCTGAAGCCCGGAATGTGGACTTGAAGCCTTGAGAGAGCTTATGAGATGTCTTGAAAGCCATCATGAGGCCTAGATAGGTCATTATGCAAGATTAAGAAGACTCAGCCATGAGTGGTGCAGTTAGGGTTTGACTGGGTCAACCCTAGGTCAACTGATGATTTGAACAAGGTTGAAACCTAATCCAAGAGCCATGTGATCATGGATTGATACATTGATATTCTATAAGGATGATTCCAAGGTCAACTCATCATGATTGAAGAGTTTCAGAAGTTTCAAGCTAGGGTTTCTAAGGCTTGACAGTGTAAAATCACCTAGTTTTACCCCTATCTTCAAGGCATTTTAGCTCAAGATGTGATTGTCATCTCATCTTACCCCCAACATGAATGTTGTAGAGCTTTCTCTTAGCTTTAATTTAAGTACTAGAAGTCCTTGATAGGATTTGTAGAACTCAAGTTATGACTTTGACAAGTTACAGGTCATCTGAGGTATGTGAATTTGGAGCTTGAAAGTTGTCCAACTTGCATCAAACTTTTGCCCTAGAAGGATGATTCCTATGAACTTTTGGTCAGCATGAATGTTGTTCCTTATCCTCTTATATTTCTAGATATTACTAGAAGTCCTTGATATGATTTGTAGAACTCAAGTTATGGCTTTGACAAGTCAAGGGTATTTTGGTCATTTGGAGATTATTGGTCATTTCAACCATAAGGCCATAACTCCCATTTCCAAGCTTCAAATGGGAAAATGTTCAACATCAAACTTGTTCAAAATGATGTTTTAAGGCTAGTCAAGAGGTAATGAGATGTTGAAATTGCTTGTAGCTCAAAGTTGCAAAAATGACCTAAAATAAGGGTATAAGTTAAATGAACCAAAGTTGGAAATTGATACTTTTGATCTACACATCCAAACCAAGGCATGTAATAGGTCATTTTGACTCTAAAAAACATTTTAAGAACTTTGGTTTATCCACATTTTTTATTTGAAGTTTAATTTGTGGACTTGCTTTGAAAAGTAGTTACTTACATCATAAGTAACATTTGCAAAACTCAAATTCAAGGCATGAGCAAGATTCCTTGCAAGCCAAACACCTTCAAAATGTCACTAGGGGAGAAATTAGAAGAGAATGGGGTTGGTTTCAAGCTACAAACAAAACTATGCACACCATGGCATATAAGTGAAATTCTCATGACATGAGAGATTGGATTTCTCATTAGAATGATCTAGAGGGTTCTAGATCACTCATACATGTTCTATATATTGAGTAGAGGTGATCCAAAGCAGAGGTTGGTGTTGATTGAGAGAGAAAACTGAGATTGCACTTTGAGATTTTACATTGCAAATCCAAATCGGTTACAAGGTTAGAGGCCATTTCAGTCCAAGAAATTGATCTCAATAGCTTGCTCAGAGGTTGGTGATCAATTCCAGATCAAATTCAAGGCACTGTGGTGGAAGGATCGTGAAGCATCCATTGGAGAGTGAAGCTTGCAACTCAGAATCGGGTTTGATGATTCAAGAAGATTCAACTCTTTTCTTTGCATACAGAAGATTGATTGTGATTCAGTGAAGGATTCTGCAAGTTCTTGAAGGCTGAGTTGAAGATTCTACCCTTCTGTTCGTTCAAATTTATCAGGTTGGTAACCCTTAATCTCTAGCTTAAATTAGGTAGAATTAAGATGAATTAGGGTGGTAGATGCATCATAGAACGGTGTAGGAAGGTTTTTAGATAGTTAGTTTGGGAATTAGTAACCAAAATAGGTTGTTACCATTTTCGGTTGAGAATTGGTTATGGCGAATCTTGAGGTTTCAGAGAGAATAAAGGGCATGAATGAGTTCGTGAGGAAATTTGGGACAAGTTTCATGTACAGACCACTTGAAATGGACGATCCTAGAGAGAGTTAGGGTTGGGGACGATGACCGGGAGCACCACCGGTGGTGGCCGGAGCTGCGCGCGAGTTTCAGAGGTTTGAATTGGGGAAGATGACTTGATAGCCATCAGATCAAGGTTTGACTTGGACTAGGACCCTCATCCAACGGCCACGTTTTAATTTCAATTTGTGAAGGATCTGAGTTAATGAAACGCATCGTTTCATTTGAGTGCTGATGTTAGGCTTAGTGAACTGGCTGATATCCACACCCCCCTGATGGCCCAATCCATTATATGAACTGATTTTGTTTACTACTTGCACCGAGCATTTGCCTATTTTATTTGGATTTTCTTTATTTGTTTCATTTTATACATGGTTCTTGATAAAATCATATAAAATTGAAAAATAATCCAATTAACCCCATTATTTTTGCATTATATTCATGATTGAATCTAGTATTTTTTAGATAAAAAATATTTTTATTTCATGCATGTTGCACCCCAAAATTTTACCAACATTTATTTATCCATCAAGTGTTTGAAGTTTGATACCTTCATCAGAAAGTTCAAGAGATTCTCAGAGGAACTGGTTGAAACCAAGGTTGTGTGACTCATAGCTTGAGAGTTGTGGGAGTTCCTCAGATGATTCTGAGACTATGAGAGTGAACTTGAAGCTTTGAGAAAGCTTATGAGATGTCTTGAAAGCCATCATGAAGTCCAGAGAGGTCATTATGCAAGAATTCAGAAGATTCAACCATGAATAGTAGAATTAGGGTTTTGACTGGGTCAACCCTAGGTCAACTGAAGATTTGGAGAAGGTTGAGACCTAATCCAAGGGCCATGTGATCATGGAAGGATGTATTGAGGTACTGTGAGGATGATTCCTAGACCAACTCATCATGATTGAGGAGTTTGAGAAGTTTTAAGCTAGGGTTTCTAAGGATTGACAGTATAAAGTACCCTAGTTTGATCCCTATCTTCCAGGCAGTTTTAGCTCAAGATTTGATTGTCATCTCATCTTCCCCACAACATGAATGTTGTATAGCTTGTTCTTAGCTTTAATTTGAGTGGTATAAGTCCTTGATAGGATGTGCAGAGCTCAAGTTATGGTTTTGACAAATTACAGGTCATCTGAGGTATGTGAATCTGGGTCCTTGAAAGTCACCCAACTTGCAGACAATTTTTGCCCTAGTAGGATGATTCCTATGATCTCTTGGTCAACATGAATGTTGAATAGAATCTTCTTAGCTTTCTAGAGAGTACTATAAGTCCTTGATAGGATTTGTAGAACTCAACTTATGGTTTGAACAAGACAAGGGTATTTTGGTCATTTGGTGATTATAGGTCATTTTAAGCAAAGGCCATATCTCCTACTTCCAAGCCTCAAATGAAAAAACTCAAAACATAAAAGTTGTTCAAAATGACATTTTAAGCTTAGAAAAGTGGTCATGAGTTGTTGGAAAAGCTTGTATCAAGGATTGGCAAGAACGGGTGAAAATGACCTAAAAATGGCATATAAGTCAAATGGATCCAAGTTGGAAAATGGTTTGAGAGATCTACAAATCCAAAATAGGTCATGTAATATGTCATTTTGAATCTAAACAACATTTTGGAAACAATGGTTTAGGCACAATTTTGAATTGAGGCCTAGAAATTGGACCTGCTTTGTAATGTTGTTACTTGCATATTAAGGTAACTTGGGAAAACTTCACATAAGGCAAGGTTGGGCTAGTTTTTTGCACATTCCATCTCAATATCTCACAAGGGGAGACTTTGGCACCAAAACAAATGCTTAATGCATGAGATATGAGATATCCAACATGTCATCAAAGGAGATTTCCAAGACTTTCTACCATAGTCTAGAAGCATCTAGACATTTCCATTTGATGGTTATATATTGAGAGGATCATGAGGAGAATAGGGGTTGGTAAAATCAGTGGTGAAGAGTGAAGGAGAAAGTGGTATTCAAAGTTTCTTCAAAAGCAAGAAAGGTCACAAGTTCATCACTAGAGGCCTCTTCCATCAAAATTATTGCAAACAGAAAGGAGTACTCCATTGGAGGAGTAGTTGGAAGAAAGATCAAGCCCTGAATCAAGCCCTACATACATCCACCATTACAACTTGACAGGTTGGTGATTTTCTTCATACCTCTCTATTTATGCGCATTTACCTAGATTCTTAGGTGTAGAATGGTTAGGTTTTATTAGGTGATTAATTCCTGAAGATTAGAGGAAGTTTCATAAGGTTTCATGGCAGACCCTAGCTTCTTTCTGTTCTAAGAATGAGTTGTAGGTTGAGTTTTAATACACGAATTATAGCTTAATATGATCAGGATAACATAAGGAACAAGATTACACCATTAGAATTAAGGTTCATCAAGATTGATATCAGTATAACATGTTGGAACCCTAACTTTCACGCGTTCTGTTTGGATGATACAAGATGTTTCAATGAAAACTACATGTATGGTCTTGTTCTTGGTGATTAGTAGATCATTTTTGATTTTGGAATTTTTGATTTTCATTGAATATTGAGAGAGCACGAGGCGGAAGAAGATTCGTGCATGGATTCTGTTTTTCCTGAAAACCCTAGTCTCATTTGGGACGATAAGCCACAGCCGTTGGATCTTTCTATTTCACTTGACCTTTTAACCCAATTGCACGGCCTTAATTCAAAATGAAAACGGAGGGAAACCCTTAAACCAAAACGCGCCGTTTCACTTAATGTGAAACCCTGGGCCTGAACCAAACAATGTTATTCGCACACCCATACTGAAGCCCAATCCAAAATACACTTCAAATGGTTGCTAAATACACCGACCGTTTATTCTTTTCTTTTGATTTTTTAATCTGATTTTCTGAAGCATAGTGGGCTTAGCGCCTTTGCTATCTGCACCACCATCTCCTGGCCCATCCAGAAAATGAACTGGGCGCGTTCATTTTCACACCCCCTCCCCCATTTAATTCAATTCTTTTATTTTAGTTTCTTTTATATTTTCTTGCTTATTAAATAAATCATAGAAAATTGAAAAATCATTGTTTTTTAATTCTTGTTTTTTCTATAGACTCATAATTTTGTGTAGAAAATTAGTAGATAATAAAATTCCATTTTATTTTTAGTTTAGTATTTTTAGAATATTATTCTTTTAAATAGCTTTTTAGGAGGTTTAAGTGTATACTCAATTTTGTAGAATTTAGTTTAGGACCTTCCCTTAATCTTTTTGATTCATTCTTTTTAGTGTGATTAGATATTGGGCCTTAGTTCCCTCTGGATTTATTTCATGATTTTTAGGTTAAAATTTGAGTAGTTTGTTCAGGCTAGCATTAGCATAACAAAATTAGGGTTTAGGTGTGACATAGGTGAAGTAAATCATTTTCTTTTAGGAGTTTTTGACTTGATTTTTGGGTATGGGACTATAGGGTTATTATGGGTAGGTGTAATAGACCCTTGTGAATAAGTATTAGATTTTCCCCCACTTCTTTAGTATTTTCAGAGTATTTTCTGAATAGGACTGTTTGTGTGGCATGTTCTGTGATTGATTGTCTATCTCTGGGGTTTATCTTTGGGGAATTGTTGTGGGGCTTGGTTTGCTTTGGAGACCTTGTTGAAGGAGCATGATAAAGGAGAAGATTGAAGATCAAGACCCAGAGGTTGAGAAGCTAGAGGATTGAATTGAGGTCCTAGTCTAGGAGCTTGTTCTCTGTTTGTGAGGTTTGAGATCCTGAAGTTGGAGGGAAATTAATGGTACTTTCCTGAGGAAGGCACTATGGATGTCTTTCATTCTTTCTTCTCACCTCATTCCCAAGTATCCAATGATGTTGGAGCCTTCATGTGAGTTTAGTTTCTCCTGAGGAGAAATGTAAACCTATCACAGTTGTTGAGCCACATGGGATATGATTCCTAAGTGGAAGCCCCCTAGTACTTTCCTGAGGAAGGCACTATGGGTCTGTTCACTTAGTTCCCTTAGTTCATCTAGGATTTCTTAAGTATCCAATGATTATTGGAGCCTTCATGTGATTTTAGTTTCTCCTGAGGAGGAATGTAAACCGATCACAGTTGTTGAGCCACATGGGATACGATTCCTAAGTGGAAGCCCCCTAGTACTTTCCTGAGGAAGGCACTATGGGTCTGTTCACTTAGTTCCCTTAGTTCATGTAGGATTTCTCAAGTATCCAATGATGTCGAAGCCTTCATGTGAGTTTAGTTTCTCCTGAGGAGGAATGTAAACCGATCACAGTTGTTGAGCCACATGGGATATGATTCCTGAGTATAAGCCTCCTAGTGCTTTCCTGAGGAGGGCACTATGAGTCTGCCTACTTAGCTCCCTTTCTTTGGTAAGCTTGTTTTGAAGCTTGAAGACTGGGATTGATTTCTTTGATTAGGGTTTTGCTTTAGGGCTTTGCTTAGAGATAGATTAGGGTTTTGTTTTAGGGTTAGGATTAGGGAGAGCTTAGATGTAGATAATTTCTTTCTCAAACATGGATGGTATTTCATTTCTTTTATCTGTATGATTGCAGTTTACTGTTTATTGCTTGATAGCATGTTGTTTATTTTTCAGTATGATTACTGTTATTTCATGACTGGCTTGAGGTCGAGACGAGCTTGTGGAGGCTGAAGCCCCACACACATTTCCTCCCTCACTTGCATTGCATGCATTTTACTGTTAAGCTGATGCTTTGTCTGTTTTGGTGTATCATTGACATGATCCCTTAGGACTCTCATTTCCTTTGATAAGGATTTGATGATAGACTTTTAGGTTGAAACCTATGCATGACAACATCTAGGAGTTCCCTGTTCAAACCTCAACCATAGGATGAATCCATGGCATGATAACAGTAGGACTTGATAGTCTCCCTCCTAGTTGGGCCTGTTCTCTTCTCATCTCAAAACAGTTTAAGATACAGTAATCATGAATGATTTCTTTCGTACGTTACGAGCCTTAAGCTATCAGAGAAAGGATTGTGGGAGAGTTCCTTTTCCATAGTCTGGATGTTTAGTATGGTACCCTTTGGGTGACATGCGACGCATTCACTCTCAGGTCATAGTCTCTAGTGCGGTTGAAATCGCAAACACAATAAAAAACACTTCTTTCAAAACAGGAAATAAACCGTAGTTTCCCGAACTACGTGAGCTCTGATCTCTCATGCCTGTTGAGAGTACGTAGGCACAAGATGGCGAAGTCTTGGCGAGCTACCTTTCCCCACAATCCTTCGTAGGCCGAACTACGTTGACTCTGATTTCTCATTCTCTGATGAGAATACGTAGGCATAAAGTGCGACGCTTTGCCGAGTCATTTTTCTTTTCTTTTTCAGCCAGCCCTGATAGGTAGATAGAATAAAACCAACTCGTCCAAGTAAACAAACAAGCGTGGATCCCGTCGAGTACGACGGACGTGAGGGGTGCTAATACCTTCCCCTTGCGTAACCGACTCCCGAACCCAGACAATGGTTGCGATGACCTTGTCTTACCCTTATTCGTTAGGTTTTTCCGATCGTTTCCTTTCCCGCTCCGAGGGATAAATAACGAAAGGTGGAGACTCTTCTATCATTCCGGCACCTTATTTTCGCGCAAGCGACAGCTGGCGACTCTGCTGGGGATCGAACCCAGAGTCTCTGGTTCTCCGGTTCCCTATGAGAGTCAATCCTAGCGCTTGTATGTTTGCTTGTTGGGTTGCGTTTATTTATCGCATTGTTACTTCTCACACTTTATTTCCCGCATTTTATTTCCAGTTTGATATGATTATCTGTGCTGCTGTGGGAGGGGGAGGTTACTATGAGTGAGAAGCCGGACCTGGGCTTGAGTATGCACCTAGACATAGTTGCGGAGAGTAGTAGACGGGCCTGTCTGCTGAGCAGGCACAGTTCCCTATGAAATCTGTGCTCAGACGAGGTTCTCGCAGAGGTGCTCCTTTCCGGTCCTGAGGATCTGAGGGGAGTCCAGACGTGAGGATTGTCGACTCTGGGGACCGATCATTTGGAAGTCAGCTAAGTGAGGCCTCTTCATGACTTGATGATGCCACTCCTTCTGGGAATCGTATCGTCACTCATGAAAGTCTGTGACGCTGATGACCGCATAGGATGCCGTACCTTTGTCCGTGGATTAGGTCCATACCTGTGAGCGGGATTGGGTTTATTGCAGGAAACTTTGACCTTCAGACCACCTGGTTTTCTTGACAGTGAATCAGTTATGTTGGTACCAGGGTTCTCAGTTGCAGATTTGTCTGTTCTTGATAGAGCAGGTTTTGATCAGAGTATTGTCATCAGTGGTTTGTTCTGGATAGGGCGGATTTTGAGGTCTGAAGATCTCATCAGCAGATGTTGTTTGTTCTTGATAGGGCAGATTTTGAGTGGGGTCTGAAGATCTCATCAGTAGTTGTATGTTTGTTCTTGATAGGGCAGATTTTTGATTTGGGGTCTGAAGACTTCATCAGCAGATATTTCTTGATCATACATCCGGGGTCCTTATTGTCAGACCTTTGTTCTCGACAGAGCAGAATTTTGATCTTATATATATGGTCCTATCAGAAGGTCGTTCTTAGCAGATCAGATTAGTGGTCTTACACTGGGGTTTTCTTCTCATCAGTGATTATTGACACAGAATCTCCACAGCAGCCACCTGGATATATTATTGCATGCCTGCATTTTGCATTAGTTTGCATGTTCATTTGCATTCCATTAACGTGTGTCTGTGTCGCAGGTACCGTTTCCCCGATCCAGGATTTCTCGCCTCCTATTGTATTATTATGGCCTCTCTCAGGAAGACTGTTGCGTACGAGTTCCCGGCCCCTGATGTGTCGAAGTTGACTGTCGCTGATGCTATGTAATGCCTTAATAGGCTTTCCATATATACACGAGATTGATGTTTCCATGATTGGGCTCGGATTTCTTCTTATTATTATTATTGTCAACACTGGCACAAAGGCGTTAGGATCAGGGGAAATCTCCCAAGCACACAGACACACGCATGCATCTGCATGAAGCATTTGCATGGCGTACATTTTGTTGCTTTTCCTAACCTTTAATGTTGACAGGTTTTTCAGGTTCACAGGTTCCGAGCTGCTTCCGGTCTCCAGGATTGATCAAAGACTCATTCACCGTTACTCAACTTGGGCTAATCAGACAAGGATCATGGATCAGGTGCAGTCAGATGTTCAAGAGCTCCGTGAACGGATGGATCCTTTTATGGAACTGATGCAGGTGGTCGCTAATGGTCAGGACCAGCTTCGTACTTTGGTTCAACCTTTGATCTCCAGGGTTGATAGTAACGGCATACTTCACGGCGGGGTTGTGCCTACTCCTCCTCCAGTTGATGCTCCGCAGAACGTTGTTCCTGTTGCCGGGGGCAACGGCAGTGCTAATGGCAATGTGATGGCCAATATCGGACTTAATGTGACAGGCGTCGGCAATGGTAGTCTGGGAGCTAATGTCAACATAGGGCCGGTCAACGGCAATGCTGGCGTCGGAAATATGTTGGTGCCTCAACCGTGGCTTGAGGATCATCAGGATGATGTGTTTTCTCAAAGAGGTGTGGAAGCAGAGTTGAATGCTGAAGCTCGGCTCAGGTTCAAAGCACTGGAAGACAAAATGAGAGACATTGAGAATCAGAATACTTTGGGCGTTGATATGTCCAAGCTGGGGTTAATTGCTGATTTCAAAGTACCTCATAAGTTCAAGGTGCCTGTCTTTGAGAAGTATAAGGGTACTACTTGCCCTTGTGTCCACCTTCGATCTTATTATAGAAAGATGTCTGCCTATTCCGACGATGAGAAGTTGCTGATGCACTTCTTCCAAGACAGTCTTTCTGGTCCATCCCTCGAGTGGTATATGGGCTTGGAGCCCACTACAGTGCGCACATGGAAAGATCTCGCTGAAGCGTTTGTCCTCCACTATCAATACAACAGCGACTTGGCCCCCAACCGAGTCCAACTCCAGAACCTTTCGCAGCGGAATAATAAAGGCTTTAAGGAGTACGCCCAGCGGTGGCGTGAGTTGGCTGCTCGGGTTCAACCGCCGATGGTTGAGCGCGAGCTCGTACAGATGTTTGTGGCTACCCTTCCTGGGATCTACTATGAAAAGCTAGTCAGTGGCATGTCTGGGACGTTCTCTGCTCTCATCACTATGGGCGAGCACGTCGAGAATGGTATAAAAATCGGAAAAATTCAAGGTGAATCATCCTCAGCTGGAGGGGGTGGAAAGAAACCTTACGCTGGTAAACGTCGAGAAGGAGACGCGAGTGCTGTCACCAACGCTCGGAGAAAGGGCAAAGGCCCTCAGCAGCAGACAGCTAGCATAAATATCCCAGCAGCTCCGCAGCAGCAGCAGCAGCAACCATAACAACAGAGTCAGCAGGGGTATAGAAAATATCAGAATCGGGCTCCTTTGGCAAACTGTCACTTCGAAGCACCACCTATGTCGTATGCGCAGCTCTTGCAAACTTTGCTTCAGCTTCAGTTAGTTCAAAAGAGGACGTTGGCTCCCTTAACAGGGGCACCACCACCGGGGTATAACGCAAATGCCACTTGCGATTTCCATACTGGGGCACCAGGCCATACGATTGAGAACTGCAAAGCCTTTAAGCACAAGGTGCAGGACCTGGTAGACGCCAAGATTATTAACTTTTCTGACAATGTGCCCAATGTTACCAAAAACCCTATGCCTCACCATAGAGGAGGCGGAGTGAACGCCATTATCGCAGAGGAGAGTGCAAATCTGTTGACTGATGTCAAAGACTTAAAGACGCCGCTGAGTTTCGTCAAAGCTAAGTTGTTAAAGAAGGGGTTCTTTCCAGGGTGCAGAGAGTTATGCATGGCTTATGCTACACGTCCTGATGGGTGTGAGCAGCTGGTAGAAGGTATCCAAAGTCTGATGTCCGAGGGTATTTTGCAGTTCATCCGGAGAGTTGAAAGCGTATCAGGAGAGATTGTGTTGAAGCAGGCAGATGAAGTCGCTACCATCACCATTCCTCGTCAACCTATTACCATTTCTGCGCCCCGACCGCCTACAATCACTATTACCAGGGCCGGGCCGATCCCATTCGAGAGCACTAACGCCGTTCCGTGGCATTACGGCGCCGAAGTCTATTGCAATGGTCAGAAGTTAGAGTTGGAGCCGTATGGGTCGACTGTGCAGAATCTCGCCGGAGTCAGTGGTATTACTCGAAGCGGAAGAGTGTTTGCGCCGACAGAGATTGTGGCAGAGAAAGTGGTCAGGGCTGATGCTGTTGATAAAGGTAAAGGCAAAGCCGTCGAAGAGGTCCCTTGTGGGGCAGAGAAAGATTTGCTTGTCAAAGATGCCGAGGAGTTCATGCGGTTAATCAAAAAGAGCGACTACAAGATTGTAGACCATCTTCATCAGACTCCGTCAAAGATTTCTATTCTCAATTTGTTGCTGTGTTCTGAAGCGCACCGCAACGCGTTACTGAAGGTATTGAACGCTGCCTACGTACCGCAAGAGATATCCGTGAATCAGCTAGAAGAGGTGGTAGCCCATGTTAATGCTGGCAATGGGCTAGGTTTCACAGATTTAGAGCTGACTCCTAAAGGGAGAGATCACAACAACGCCTTGCACGTCTCGATAGAGTGCAGAGGCACTATCATGTCACATGTCCTGGTAGACACGGGTTCGTCGCTTAATGTGCTTCCGAAGAAGGCACTAATGAAGTTGGACACTCGTGGATTGCTTTGCACGCCCAGTGATCTGGTGGTGAAAGCATTTGACGGAACTAAGCGCCACGTTTTCGGAGAGTTGACCCTGCCGATTCAAGTTGGTCCGGAGACGTTTGATACGGTTTTTTATATCATGGATATCATGCCTGCCTACAGTTGCCTCTTAGGTCGGCCATGGATCCACGTTGCGGGTGCCGTGACGTCCACGCTACATCAAAAGCTCAAATATGCTGTCGGGGGAAGCATAGTAACCGTCTGTGGTGAGGAGGACATTATGGTGAGCCACTTGTCATCCTTTAAGTATGTTGAAATGGATGGTGAAATCCATGAAACTCTCTGCCAAGCATTTGAAGCCGTCAAGGTGAAAGAGGTAGCTCCTGTCGTCACAGAGAAGCAAGGGATGAATCTCTCCTCGTTCAGAGAAGCTCGGGCCGTCGTCGAAGCCGGTTCCACCCCAGGCTGGGGGCATGTTTTGGAGATACCGATCAAGCAGGATAAGTTTGGATTGGGGTATTCTCCTGAAGCTGAAGCTTCATCTTCTTCGTCTAGCAGTTCGTCTCGTGGGAAGGGGCCGATCCTATTTACCAAGGGCAGAGTGATTTTCGAAAGCATCAACGCGGCGTCAGAGGACCGCGGGGATAGCGATTGTGATCTTGACGCCTGGATTCAGCCAAGCAAGTCGGGCGAGCGCCTCAACAATTGGACCATCAAGGAGATTATCCAGCTGACAAGTGAAGAGTAATGATTTACTTTTTACAATCTTTGTACAACCCTATGTCCTGCCCGGGGCATAGTGGTTTTATTGTCAGGGCCTTGTTGGATTATGTACATGCATTTTGTTAATAAATCAAAGGCGTTTTCTTCGTACTCAAATATTGTGTTCTCTGTTATTCCTGTTTTATGTTTATTTTGAAAAACAGTAAAATGGAAACGGGGTTTGTGCTAACCTGCATATTCTTGCTTTAAACTTAACCCTTGTTATTGCAGGATCCACATAACAGACGACATCGACTCTGGACCCTCTACGGCTCACTACGACTTCGATTTCCCGATTTATCAAGCCGAGGATGAGATTGATGAAGACGAAGACCTTCCAGAAGAGTTGGCCCGCTTGTTGAAACAAGAAGAGAAAGTTATTCTGCCTCATGAGGAAGATATTGAGATCGTAAACCTGGGTTCTGAAGAGCTCGTCAGAAATGTCAGAGTAGGGGCTGCGCTGCAGAATGATGTCAAGCATAGACTGGTCGAGATGCTTCGAGAGTATAGTGACGTCTTTGCTTGGTCATACGAAGATATGCCCGAACTTGACACGGACATCGTGGTTCATCACTTGCCGTTGCGAGAAGAGTGCCCTCCAGTCAAGCAGAAGCTTAGGAGGACGAGACCAGATATGGCTGTAAAAATCAAAGAAGAAGTCCAGAAGCAGTTGGACGCAGGATTTCTAGCCGTTACCACTTACCCTCCGTGGGTCGCCAACATAGTGCCTGTACCGAAGAAGGACGGTAAGGTACGCATGTGCGTCGATTATCGGGATTTGAATAGGGCGAGCCCTAAGGATGATTTCCCGTTGCCTCATATCGATGTGTTGGTCGACAACACAGCCCAGTTCTCCGTGTTTTCGTTCATGGATGGCTTCTCCGGTTACAATCAGATTAAGATGGCACCGGAGGACATGGAGAAAACGACGTTTATCACCCCCTGGGGAACGTTTTGCTATAAGGTAATGCCCTTCGGTCTGAAGAACGCAGGGGCCACTTACCAGTGAGCAATGGTAACTTTGTTTCATGATATGATTCATCATGAGATCGAGGTCTATGTTGATGACATGATTGCAAAGTCCCAAACGGAGGAAGAGCATCTGGTCAACTTATTGAAGCTTTTTGAGAGGCTTAGGAAGTTCAGGTTGAGGCTGAATCCTAACAAGTGCACTTTCGGAGTGCGGTCCGGAAAGTTATTGGGGTTTATCGTTAGTGAACGAGGTATTGAAGTTGATCCTGCGAAAATAAAAGCTATTCAAGAAATGCCAGCGCCAAAAACAGAAAAAGAGGTTCGTGGTTTCTTGGGCCGAATAAACTACATTGCAAGGTTTATCTCTCAGCTCACGGCCACTTGTGGACCGATGTCCAAACTTTTAAAGAAAGATCAGGCAATTACTTGGAATGAGGATTGCCAGAAGGCATTCGACAAAATAAAGCAGTATCTTCAAGAACCTCCCATCTTGATACCCCCAGTGGCTGGACGACCATTAATCATGTACCTGACGGTTCTGGAGAATAGTATGGGGTGTGTTCTCGGTCAGCACGACGAGACAGGCAGAAAAGAGCATGTCATTTATTATTTGAGTAAAAAGTTCACTGAGTGTGAATCTCGATACTCGATGCTGGAGAAGACGTGTTGTGCATTAGCTTGGGCTGCCAAACGTCTACGACAGTACATGCTCAATCACACCACTATGCTAATTTCGAAGATGGATCCGATCAAGTACGTCTTCGAGAAGCAGGCTCTTTCGGGCAAGATTGCCAGATGGCAAATGGTGTTAACAGAATATGATATTCAGTACGTCTCCCAGAAGGCCATTAAGGGAAGTGTATTGTCTGATTACCTTGCCGAGCAGCCAATCGAGGATTACCAGCCGATGAAGTTTGAATTCCCCGACGAGGATATTATGTTTCTCAAAGCGAAGGATTGCGATGAGTCGTTGCCCGGTGAGGGGCCAGATAGGAAATCTCAGTGGAAGTTGATATTCGATGGAGCGGTTAATTCCTATGGAAGTGGTGTCGGGGCTATCATCACGACTCCTCGCGGATCCCACATCCCGTTTACTGCGAGACTGACGTTTCCAGTTACCAACAATGAGGCGGAGTATGAAGCATGTATTATGGGTCTAGAAGAGGCAATTGATTTGAGAATCAAGAATCTAGACGTATATGGTGACTCAGCTCTTGTAATCAATCAGATTAAAGGGGAGTGGGAAACTCGTCAAGCGAATTTGGTGTCGTACATGAATTATGCCAGGAGGCTACTTCCGTTTTTCGACCGAGTGGAACTTCATCATGTACCCAGGGCTGAAAATCAGATGGCTGATGCCTTAGCCACGTTGGCTTCAATGTATAAGGTCAATTTTTGGAATGAGGCTCCAAGAATTGTTCTTTCGCGCCTTGACAGGCTAGCATTTGTCTTTGCAATCAAGGATGCCGCCGACGGAAAGCCATGGTTCCATGACATCCAGACCTTCCTTATGACTAAGGAGTATCCTGCGGGTGCGTCAACCCAGGATAAGAAGACTCTGAGAAGGCTGTCTGGAAACTTTTATCTCAATCCTGATGGAGTGTTGTATAAGAGAAACCACGATCTCGTGCTACTCAGATGTGTAGATGAGAAAGAGGTAGGTATGCTCATGGAAGAAGTCCATGAGGGCACATTTGGTACGCACGCCGGCGGGCATGCCATGACGAGAAAGATCCTGAGAGCAGGGTATTACTGGCTGACTATGGAGTCGGATTGCTTCAGATTCGCGAAGAAATGTCATAAATGCCAGATTTATGCTGATAAAGTTCATGTGCCGCCGTGCCCATTGAATGTCATGTCCTCCCCTTGGTCGTTCTCCATGTGGGGCATCGACATGATAGGCAAGATCGAGCCCACTGCATCCAATGGTCATCGTTTCATTCTGGTAGCTATCGACTACTTCACCAAATGGGTGGAGGCAGCCTCGTACGCTAATGTGACCAAGCAGGTGGTAGCTAAATTCATAAAGAGGGACATCATCTGCCGTTATGGAGTTCCCGAGCGGATCATTACTGATAATGATTCGAATTTGAATAACAAGATGATGAAGGAGCTGTGCCAGAGCTTCAAGATTGAACACCACAACTCATCTCCTTACCGGCCGAAGATGAATGGCGCCGTCGAAGCCGCCAACAAGAACATAAAGAAGATTGTTCAGAAGATGGTTGTGACGTACAAAGATTGGCACGAGATGTTGTCGTTTTCCTTGCACGGTTACCGTACGACGGTGCGTACGTCGACCGGGGCAACTCCTTTCTCCTTGGTGTATGGTATGGAAGCTGTCCTACCGTTAGAAGTGGAGATTCCTTCTTTGCGAGTTTTGGTTGATGTGAAACTCGATGAGGCAGAATGGATTACGAATCGTTTGAACCAACTCAGCCTGATGGACGAGAAGAGGTTAGCATCGATTGCATTTGGTCGCCTGTACCAAAGTCGAATGAAGAAAGCTTATGATAAGAAGGTGCGTCCTAGAAGCTTTCAGACGGGTGACCTCGTCCTGAAGAAGATTCTTCCGCCACACTCCGATCACCGGGGCAAGTGGACTCCGAATTACGAAGGGTTGTATGTCGTCAGCAAGGTTTTCTCGGGAGGAGCTTTGTTGTTATCCACGATGGATGGTGAAGATTTTGCATCCCCGGTGAACGCGGACGCAGTTAAAAAATACTTTGCTTGAAAGAGACCCGCTGGACAAAAAAAAGAAAGAGTCCAGGCAAAAAAGGGGCATCCCGGCGAACCAAAAACAGAATAAAAGGTTCGGGCAAAAATTAGGGATATATTGAAAAAATGTACACCCGCGAAGTCGAAAACCTACACTGGGCGGCTTCGGCAAAAAAGGGTATCCCGGTGAACTGAAAACCCGTAAAGGGCGGTTCACGCAAAAGTTAGGGATTTGAATAAGCAAATGACTGCGTTCCGCGTATGGACTTTCATTGTTAGTGGTTTGGAGGACCTGAGGGCCGTTTATCTGAATCAATCTCTTCCGAAGCTGAAGCGTCGGAGAAGTATCGAAGTCGAGTGGGTCTTAGAGGGATCAACTCATGGTGTTCGTCCATGCCTCGTTGCCGACATTTGTATACTGATGTATATTTATGTTTTATTTTTGCGCGGCTTCCTCATTCCAGGAGCTTGCCTCTGTTGTAAAACATTTTTACCCATTCAGGGGTTCACCATCAATAAAATGCATGTTATTCAGCAATTCTGTTTGCCTATTTAGCATCTATCTTTTTTGTTTGCGAATGAAAACGCCGATGTTTTTGATAAAATGCGCATACATAAACTTACGGGCCTAGGCCCATTGATTGTTGAAGCAATTAATTACCTGAATATTGTCACAAGATAATAACCTTGATAGGCCCCTTTGAGGAGGGTATCTTGTCTGTTTGTTTGTGTTGTTGCAGGTGTGGCACCTTCCAGACGGTGCGCCGTGCGCATCCCCGAAGCAGGGCGAGTCCTCCTTCTCCAGCAGAGTTCAGTAGTCTCTCCTTCGCAGAGTCTGAACGCAAGATAGTGAGCATTGGTATGGCTCCCCAGGCAGAGGATTCTCTTCTCCAAGCAGACGCATCCTGAAGGAACGTCATCCTCTCAGCTGAGTCGCGCGCCGAAGCTCGTATGTCCCCAGCACCGGGTCACAAGTGCAGATTTCGTAGAAATGTTCGGGTGCCGAAGCTCGTGTTCTCCCCAGTAAAGTCGCCGCAGCAGGTGTTCCCCAGCACCGGGTCACAAGTGCAGGTTTCGTAGGAAATTGTTCGTACGCCGAAGTATGCCGCGACTGATGGTGCCAGACTGAAGTCTCCAGCGGAATTGAGATTCCCCACCAGAGTCGTATTCTCTCCCGAAGTCGGATGATTCCCTCTCCCCCGGTAGAGTGTTGGAACAACGAATGCTGTATTCCCCTGCAGAGTTGTACTCTCCCCCGAAGTCGGATGATTCCTTCTTCCCCAGCGGAATCGAAATTCCTCATCAGAGGCGTACTCTCCAGTGAAGGGGAATGATTTATCTTTCCCCGGCTGAGTCCGCAAACCCCCAAGAGAGCCGAATCCTTGGAAGCAGTTGGGACCATGAGTGGATTTTCCCTAGCAGAGCATTGAACAGCTGATGCTGTATTTCCCCCAGAGTCGTACTCTCTCCAGCGAAGCAGAATGACTTCTCCTTCCTCAGCCGAGTTTGCAGATGTCCAAGAGAGCCGAATCCTTGGAAGTTGATCAGACCATGTTTAGTTGTTTCCCCAGTGGAGTGTTGAGCAGCTAAAGTTGTTTCCCCACAGAGTTATCATCCTCAGAAGAGTAGCCATGGCGGCCACGCAGTTTATTCTCACGATTGGTATCGCTTTCCATCAGCAGGTCCAGGTTCCCGTAGAGCTTCGTTCCCTTGCAGTAATCAGCTGAAGTTGTTTCCCCTGCAGAAGTCAACCGAAGATCAATTCCCCAGACAGAGTCCGATTGATATTGGCGTGTCCACGCTCTCCTTAGCAGGATGATTCCTCTATATGAGTAGTCCCTTCCCCTTGACAGGAGGATTTCCCCCTCGGCATTTATTTTGCTGACAGGATCGCATCATTGTGCATGATTGCATAGCATTTAGCATAAACGCATAGCATTTCCACCGTGTGGAGCATGGCGCCGACGCATATGCATCATAAGCATGATTTAGGTTGCTACCGTTCTTGTTTTATAGGTGTTCCGCCGAAGGATCAGTTGCTCAGGACGATTCCCGACATTCTCCCCAACGAGGTCGCGTGCTCAAGATGATTTCTGAGATCCCCAGCGAAGTCTTCAGTTCAAGATGATTCTTGAAATCCTCAGCAGGGCCGTTTGCTTAAGATGATTCTTAAGACCTCAGTGCAGTCTCCCGAGTTAGCTGCTCAGACCGTGATTGGTTTGTCCCCAGCAAGAGTTGCCCAGGATGGTTCCCGGAATCCCCAACAGAATGTTTGCTCCAGAATGGTTATCGGTTCAAGATGATTCTTGAAGGTGCCCGACGGAGTTGTTTGTTCAAGATGATTCTTGAAGTCCTCAGCAGCGTTGATTTATCCAGAATGAGTTCTGGACCCCCGGAGCGGAGTTACGTGATAGTTCTCCAAATTCCCCAGCGGCGAAGCGTTATCCCCAGCAGGTTTTCCAACGGCGAAGTTAGAATCTCTCCTGAAGACTCCATGGTTGAAGTCTAACCGTGAAGCGGTATGATCGACTATGTACTACCGGTCACCGTGTGACCAATTCCCCAATGAAGTTTCTCCACTTTGACGGCAAGGTCAGGTCAGATGTTTATGTCCGACGGCGAGGTTGGATGTTTGTTTTGACGGCGAGGTCAGATCATGTTTGTTTCCAGCGGCGAGGTTGGATGTTTGTTTTGACGGCGAGGTCAGATCATGTTTGTTTCTGGCGACGAGGTTGGATGTTTGTTTTGACGGCGAGGTCAGATCATGTTTGTTTCCGGCGGCGAGGTTGGACGTTTGGATTTGACGGCAAGGTCAGATTATGTTTGGTTCCGGCGGCGAGGTTGGACGTTTGGATTTGACGGCGAGGTCAAATTATGTTTGGTTCCGGCGGCGAGGTTGGATGTTTGGATTTGACGGTGAGGTCAGATTATGTTTGGTTTCGGCGGCGAGGTTGGACGTTTGGATTTGACAGCGAGGTCAGATTATGTTTGGTTCCGGCAGCGAGGTTGGACGTTTGGATTTGACGGCGAGGTCAAATTATGTTTGGTTCCGGCGGCGAGGTTGGACGTTTGGATTTGACGGTGATGTCAGATTATGTTTGTTTCCGGCGGCGAGGTTGGATGTTTGTTTGGCGGCGATGTCAGAAGATTATGTTCGACGGCGATGTCAGACTCTTTAAATCCCCAGCAGAGATGATGTTTGTACGACGGCGATGTCGAGTGTCTCTCAGAGTGATGTTTGTTTCCGACGGCGATGTCAGATTCAGTTTTCCAGCGGCGATGTTGGGTATGCCAGCTGATTTAGTTCTCCAGCGGCGATGCGGGGTATTTTGATTGTTTGACGGCGATGTCAGATGTAGTTCTCCAGCGGCGATGTGGGGTATTTTGATTGTCTGGCGGCGATGTCAGATGTAGTTCTCCAGCGGCGATGCGGGGTATTTTGATTGTATGGCGGCGATGTCAGATGTAGTTCTCCAGCGGCGATGCGGGGTATTTTGATTGTCCGACGGCGATGTCAGATTTAGTTCTCCAGCGGCGATGCGGGGTATTTTGATTGTTTGACGGCGATGTCAGATGTAGTTCTCCAGCGGCGATGCGGGGTATTTTGATTGTTTGACGGCGATGTCAGATTTAGTTCTCCAGCGGCGATGTTGGGTGTTTCTCAGAATTTTGGTTGCTTCTGACGGTGATGTCAGGTGGTTTAGCCTTCCAGCGGTGATGTTGGATGTTTTGGTTGCCTGAAGACGATGCCAGAAGAAATTTAATGTGGATAACTGACGGCGATGTCAGATCAGTATTTCTCCAGCTAGTTGTCGTGCAGCTAGCATTGCAGTGTTCGAAGATTTGTTCCTCGCAGAGTATCATGTGCTCATGCAGTTGGCAAATTTTCGGGTTTACCGGTATTCAACCGTCTCGCACCTTGATTGGCTGAGAGCCGTTCGCTTCTCACCCAGTCAGGTTCAAGCCGTTTGAATAGGGGCAGCTGTTGCACCCCAAAATTTGACCAACATTTATTTATCCATCAAGTGTTTGAAGTTTGATACCTTCATCAGAAAGTTCAAGAGATTCTCAGAGGAACTGGTTGAAACCAAGGTTGTGTGACTCATAGCTTGAGAGTTGTGGGAGTTCCTCATATGATTCTGAGACTATGAGAGTGAACTTGAAGCTTTGAGAAAGCTTATGAGATGTCTTGAAAGCCATCATGAAGCCCAGAGAGGTCATTATGCAAGAATTCAGAAGATTCAACCATGAATAGTAGAATTAGGGTTTTGACTGGGTCAACCCTAGGTCAACTGAAGATTTGGAGAAGGTTGAGACCTAATCCAAGGGCCATGTGATCATGGAAGGATGTATTGAGGTAATATGAGGATGATTCCTAGACCAACTCATCATGATTGAGGAGTTTGAGAAGTTTTAAGCTAGGGTTTCTAAGGATTGACAGTATAAAGTACCCTAGTTTGATCCCAATCTTCCAGGCAGTTTTAGCTCAAGATGTGATTGTCATCTCATCTTCCCCATAACATGAATGTTGTAGAGATTGTTCTTAGCTTTAATTTGAGTGGTAGAAGTCCTTGATAGGATGTGAAGAGCTCAAGTTATGGTTTTGACAAATTACAGGTCATCTGAGGTATGTGAATCTGGGTCCTTGAAAGTCACCCAACTTGCAGACAACTTTTGCCCTAGTAGGATGATTCCTATGATCTCTTGGTCAACATGAATGTTGAAGAGCATCTTCTTAGCTTTCTAGATAGTACTATAAGTCCTTGATAGGATTTGTAGAACTCAACGTATGGTTTGAACAAGACAAGGGTATTTTGGTCATTTGGTGATTATAGGTCATTTTAAGCAAAGGCCATATCTCCTACTTCCAAGCCTCAAATGAAAAAACGCAAAACATCAAAGTTGTTCAAAATGACATTTTAAGCCTATAAAAGTGGTCATGAGTTGTTGGAAAAGCTTGTAGCAAGGATTGGCAAGAACGGGTGAAAATGACCTAAAAATGGCATATAAGTCAAATGGATCCAAGTTGGAAAATGGTTGAGAGATCTACAAATCCAAAATAGGTCATGTAATATGTCATTTTGAATCTAAAAAACATTTTGGAAACAATGGTTTAGGCACAATTTTGAATTGAGGCCTAGGAATTGGACCTGCTTTGTAATGTTGTTACTTGCATATTAAGGTAACTTGGGAAAACTTCACATAAGGCAAGGTTGGGCTGGTTTTTTGCACATTCCATCTCAATATCTCACAAGGGGAGATTTTGGCACCAAAACAAAGGCTTAATGCATGAGATATGAGATATCCAACATGTCATCAAAGGAGATTTCCAAGACTTTCTACCATAGTCTAGAAGCATCTAGACTTTTCCATTTGATGGTTATATATTGAGAGGATCATGAGGAGAATAGGGGTTGGTAAAATCAGTGGTGAAGAGTGAAGGAGAAAGTGGTATTCAAAGTTTCTTCAAAAGCAAGCAAGGTCACAAGTTCATCACTAGAGGCCTCTTCCATCAAAACTATTGCAAACAGAAAGGAGTACTCCATTGGAGGAGTAGTTGGAAGAAAGATCAAGCCCTGAATCAAGCCCTACATACATCCACCATTACAACTTGACAGGTTGGTGATTTTCTTCATACCTCTCTATTTATGCGCATTTACCTAGATTCTTAGGTGTAGAATGGTTAGGTTTTATTAGGTGATTAATTCCTGAAGATTAGAGGAAGTTTCATAAGGTTTCATGGCAGACCCTGGCTTCTTTCAGTTCCAAGAATGAGTTGTAGGTTGAGTTTTAATACACGAATTATAGCTTAATATGATCAGGATAACATAAGGAACAAGATTACACCATTAGAATTAAGGTTCATCAAGATTGATATCAGTATAACATGTTGGAACCCTAACTTTCACGCGTTCTGTTTGGATGATACAAGATGTTTCAATGAAAACTACACGTATGGTCTTGTTCTTGGTGATTAGTAGATCATTTTTGATTTTGGAATTTTTGATTTTCATTGAATATTGAGAGAGCACGAGGCTGAAGAAGATTCGTGCATGGATTCTGTTTTTCCTGAAAACCCTAGTCTCATTTGGGACGATAAGCCACAGCCGTTGGATCTTTCTATTTCACTTGACCTTTTAACCCAATCGCACGGCCTTAATTCAAAATGAAAACGGAGGGAAACCCTTAAACCAAAACACGCCGTTTCAC
Source organism: Lathyrus sativus (assembly GCA_963859935.3). Taxonomy (NCBI): domain Eukaryota; kingdom Viridiplantae; phylum Streptophyta; class Magnoliopsida; order Fabales; family Fabaceae; genus Lathyrus; species Lathyrus sativus. Next base: position 317,836,069 of record OZ012739.1, read on the forward strand.
TTAATGTGAAACCCTGGGCCTGAACCAAACAATGTTATTCGCACACCCATACTGAAGCCCAATCCAAAATACACTTCAAATGGTTGCTAAATACACCGACCGTTTATTCTTTTCTTTTGATTTTTTAATCTGATTTTCTGAAGCATAGTGGGCTTAGCGCCTTTGCTATCTGCACCACCATCTCCTGGCCCATCCAGAAAATGAACTGGGCGCGTTCATTTTCACACCCCCTCCCCCATTTAATTCAATTCTTTTATTTTAGTTTCTTTTATATTTTCTTGCTTATTAAATAAATCATAGAAAATTGAAAAATCATTGTTTTTTAATTCTTGTTTTTTCTATAGACTCATAATTTTGTGTAGAAATTAGTAGATAATAAAATTCCATTTTATTTTTAGTTTAGTATTTTTAGAATATTATTCTTTTAAATAGCTTTTTAGGAGGTTTAAGTGTATACTCAATTTTGTAGAATTTAGTTTAGGACCTTCCCTTAATCTTTTTGATTCATTCTTTTTAGTGTGATTAGATATTGGGCCTTAGCTCCCTCTGGATTTATTTCATGATTTTTAGGTTAAAATTTGAGTAGTTTGTTCAGGCTAGCATTAGCATAACAAAATTAGGGTTTAGGTTTGACATAGGTGAAGTAAATCATTTTCTTTTAGGAGTTTTTGACTTGATTTTTTGGTATGGGACTATAGGGTTATTATGGGTAGGTGTAATAGACCCTTGTGAATAAGTATTAGATTTTTCCCCACTTCTTTAGTATTTTCAGAGTATTTTCTGAATAGGACTGTTTGTGTGGCATGTTCTGTGATTGATTGTCTATCTCTGAGGTTTATCTTTGGGGAATTGTTGTGGGGCTTGGTTTGCTTTGGAGACCTTATTGAAGGAGCATGATAAAGGAGAAGATTGAAGATAAAGACCCAGAGGTTGAGAAGCTAGAGGATTGGATTGAGGTCCTAGTCTAGGAGCTTGTTCTCTGTTTGTGAGGTTTGAGATCCTGAAGTTGGAGGGAAATTCATGGTACTTTCCTGAGGAAGGCATTATGGATGTCTTTCATTCTTTCTTCTCACCTCATTCCCAAGTATCCAATGATGTTGGAGCCTTCATGTGAGTTTAGTTTCTCCTGAGGAGAAATGTAAACCTATCACAGTTGTTGAGCCACATGGGATATGATTCCTAAGTGGAAGCCCCATAGTACTTTCCTGAGGAAGGCACTATGGGTCTGTTCACTTAGTTCCCTTAGTTCATCTAGGATTTCTTAAGTATCCAATGATGATTGGAGCCTTCATGTGAGTTTAGTTTCTCCTGAGGAGGAATGTAAGCCGATCACAGTTGTTGAGCCACATGGGATACGATTCCTAAGTGGAAGCCCCCTAGTACTTTCTTGAGGAAGGCACTATGAGTCTGTTCACTTAGTTCCCTTAGTTCATGTAGGATTTCTCAAGTATCCAATGATGTCGGAGCCTTCATGTGAGTTTAGTTTCTCCTGAGGAGGAATGTAAACCGATCACAGTTGTTGAGCCACATGGGATATGATTCCTGAGTATAAGCCTCCTAGTGCTTTCCTGAGGAGGGCACTATGAGTCTGCCTACTTACCTCCCTTTCTTTGGTAAGCTTGTTTTGAAGCTTGAAGACTGGGATTGATTTCTTTGATTAGGGTTTTGCTTTAGGGCTTTGCTTAGAGATAGATTAGGGTTTTGTTTTAGGGTTAGGATTAGGGAGAGCTTAGATGTAGATAATTTCTTTCTCAAACATGGATGGTATTTCATTTCTTTTATCTGTATGATTGCAGTTTACTGTTTATTGCTTGATAGCATGTTGTTTATTTTTCAGTATGATTACTGTTATTTCATGACTGGCTTGAGGTCGAGACGAGCTTGTGGAGGCTGAAGCCCCACACACATTTCCTCCCTCACTTGCATTGCATGCATTTTACTGTTAAGTTGATGCTTTGTCTGTTTTGGTGTATCATTGACATGATCCCTTAGGACTCTCATTTCCTTTGATAAGGATTTGATGATAGACTTTTAGGTTGAAACCTATGCATGACAACATCTAGGAGTTCCCTGTTCAAACCTCAACCATAGGATGAATCCATGGCATGATAACAGTAGGACTTGATAGTCTCCCTCCTAGTTGGGCCTGTTCTCTTCTCATCTCAAAACAGTTTAAGATACAGTAATCATGAATGATTTCTTTCGTACGTTACGAGCCTTAAGCTATCAGAGAAAGGATTGTGGGAGAGTTCCTTTTCCATAGTCTGGATGTTTAGTATGGTACCCTTTGGGTGACATGCGACGCATTCACTCTCAGGTCATAGTCTCTAGTGCGGTTGAAATCGCAAACACAATAAAAAACACTTCTTTCAAAACAGGAAATAAACCGTAGTTTCCCGAACTACGTGAGCTCTGATCTCTCATGCCTGTTGAGAGTACGTAGGCACAAGATGGCGAAGTCTTGGCGAGCTACCTTTCCCCACAATCCTTCGTAGGCCGAACTACGTTGACTCTGATTTCTCATTCTCTGATGAGAATACGTAGGCATAAAGTGTGACGCTTTGCCGAGTCATTTTTCTTTTCTTTTTCAGCCAGCCCTGATAGGTAGATAGAATAAAACCAACCCGTCCAAGTAAACAAACAAGCGTGGATCCCGTCGAGTACGACGGACGTGAGGGGTGCTAATACCTTCCCCTTGCGTAACCGACTCCCGAACCCAGACAATGGTTGCGATGACCTTGTCTTACCCTTATTCGTTAGGTTTTTCCGATCGTTTCCTTTCCCGCTCCGAGGGATAAATATGTCGCTACTGCGAAAATCGGCGCCGGCTGAACAGAAGAGTCGCCACCGTGCGTTATTTATCCCAACGGAGGGAAAGGAAACGCTCAGAGTAAACCTACCGCAAAGACGGGAAAGGTATGGTCATCGCAACCAAAACCTGGATTCGGGAGTCGGTTATGCAAGGGGAAGGTATTAGCACCCCTCACGTCCGTCGTACTCGACGGGATCCACGCTTGTTTTCGGGTATGGATTGTTATTTCTATCTACACTAAGGGTTAAGGGTTAAAAAGAAAATAAAATGACTCGGCCAAGTGTCGCACTTTATGCCTATGTATTCCCGTCTGGAACGAGAAATCAGAGTCAACGTAGTTCGCCTACCTACTGGAAAGGAGGGGAAGGTTGCTCGCTAGGATATCGCATCCTATGCCTACGTACTTTCATACAGCATGAAAGATCAGAGCAAACGTAGTTCGGGCCACGTACGACACAAGTCTGTTTTGATTGTTTTTATTCCTTCTGAAAAAGGGTTTTTCTGATTACTGGTCCAAGCGGACAAAAATGACGTTTTGATGAGTTCACATTCTTTTACGGAAGAAGTGTCTTTTATTGTGTTTGAAATATTTATTGTGTTTTTCTGTTTGTTTTAAGATGAGAAGAGACAGAACTCTAATCTACGGTTGCGAAGGGAATCAAACTAACCTAATGTTATCATGCATGGGTTAAGACCTAATGTCTATCATGCTCCTCTCTTGCACAGAGAGAAACAGAGATCCTAAGGGAATAGACGGAAACAGAAACAATAGCAAATATACAATAAAGCAGTAAAATGCATGGATGCAGCAATACAAGCGAGGCAAGGGAATCCCACTCAACCTCGAACCTAGAAAACAACAGGCAAAAGTGAACAGAATTCACTTTCAACCTAACAGGTTAAACAGCAAGCAATACAGTCAGGGAAAACCAATCAATACATCAGAAATTAAACAGCTAAAAATAAACAGCCACAGCAGCTCTGCAACAACATCTGTCTTCAAGTCATCTCTAGCAGCTACCAGCTTCAAGCAAGCCTCAGTCTTCATCTTCACAGCCTTCAAACAAGGTCTTTGTCATCATTCTTCCATCTGCAATGGCTTTTCTTCAAGTCTCAATCTCCAAGCTGAGGAATCAATCACAAGAGTGAACTGGGTGTTAAGCAATTAGTTGACCACCAAAGGTGGCAAACAGACTGCTAACAACACATAGAATATTTCTCTCAAGAGTTCTATCTCTTAGACACTATCACCAAGCCTTCCAAAGGAAGGGGGTGAGTGTCTTAGAGAGACTCTGCATCACAGAGAGGGATGGAGGCGATCAAGACCTTCCATGTTTGAGAATCAAGTTTACTACTCTAGAGCTCTGCCTAACTCCTAGATCCTACAAACTTCAACAGCTGCCAGCAAGAGATACTCCTCATCAACCCTGGAAGTTGGTCTTCAATCTCTTTGATCTCCAATGGTCTTCATCATCAAGGTCTTCAGCTCTCCCAATCCCCAAGCAAACCCAATACCCCACACAGACAAATGAAATAACCCTAAAGAGGGCACACCACACAGTCAAACAAATATAAGCAGTATACTAATAGCAGTAGCTGAATAGGGGAAACCTAGTAATTTCTAAGGGATCTATTAGCTACCCATAATCCCTATAGTCCCATACCCCAAAGATTCAATCTACAACTCCTAAGGGAAATGATTTAAGTCTCCTATGTTATCTCCTAAACCCTAGTTTTGGTTCTTCTAATCACACCTAAACAAATCACCTAAAATTAAATTCTAAAATCATGAATTAAATTGTATATACAAGCTAAAGGTCTCCACTAATCAACCTAAAAAGAATGGGTCCAAAATATAAAAGCATCTAATCACACTAAAATTAACAATATCATGCATTAAACTAAACATCTTAAAAAACTATTAAAAAGAAAAATATACTAAAAATATGAAAATAAAATGAAATTGGAATTTTTTTGTGTGATAATTTTCTTAACAGAATTATGAACAATATGTAAAAACAACCAATTAAAAATAAACGTTTTTCAATTATTTATGATTTTTCAAAGAATTAAGAAAATTGAAAGAAATTAAATGGATTAAATTGGGAATGGGGTGCAGAAAGCATTTAAAACCAGTTAAAAGAACAAGATGGGCCCAGACTGGGGGGCGCGCATAGCAAGCGCGCCTGGGCCCAATGCATTCAGAAAACTTCAACAAAAAATAAAAAAATTGGAACGGTGCCAATAGTAAGAATTTCAGTTAAGATTGGTTTGGGCCTGCGAATGGGGGTGGCATTAGCAAGGAAATTTGAGCCCATCAGATTGGGTTTTAGTGAAACGGTGCGTTTGGCACCCCAGAGTCTCCATCCATATTCCAACTTTAAACCACGGCCATTGGATCCAGATTTGAGTCCAAGTCAAACATACAATCGTAGGGTCCTCCTTCATCTTCAACCTTGGGCAAACCCTAGAACTAGAAAAACCTCACCATGCACGAATTTTATACCCCTCTGTTCTCCCTCAATTCTCCATGAATTCACACGATTCAAAGACCAAAAACACTCCATTCTCTTCCCTCTACACAGCCATGTCCATAGTTTCTTCTAAAACTCAGCCAAGCTTCAAACCCGATAGGTATAACAACTCGGTTCCACCATTTTCACCTGACATCAAACTTGAGAATTCTTGCTAAATTCTATCCTAACATGATCTACACCTTATGCTGATCAACCTGAGCTATTCATTCAAGATTATAGTGCAATAAACTATGAGTTACAAACCCTAACAGATCATGCACTCCAATGGCAACCTCCATGGATCTTCCTCAAACTCACCAAAATTAATCATCTAACCTATCCTAACAGATCTAACCTAACAAATCTCTATGATTCTAACTAAAACAAGCAAATCGAATAAGAAACCAACCTGGTGTAAATGGTGAAAACAGTTGTGGAATTCTCTTGATCCAATGCTTTCAATGCTCTGAACTTGATCAGTGAACTTGATTATGAGTTCTGTATGCAAAAATTATGGCTCAAACCTCTTGGATCTTGCAATTGAAACTTTCTTGCACCTTGGATGATGAAGTTGTATGGCACGAGTTCTCTTCAATTCAACCAAGTTCTTGTGTGAATTGTGATCTATGAAAGATGTTGATGATGATCAGATCAAAAAAAATGGAAATTGATAGAGATTTTATGGAGTTTGAGATGCTTTTGCAAATTGGAAGAATGATGTAAAACTTGGTATTATGAGCACAATGAATCACCAACCATGGCATGAAGCTATTCAATTCAATATATAGATGAGAATAGAAAGTCCTAGAACCTTGGAGAAACTTCCCATGCACACTTTCCCTTGGAGTTGGATTATGTAACTTCCTTTGTAAGTAACCAAATATAACTTCTAAATCTTGAACCAAACTCAAAAATCCACTTTTGCCAATGTTCTTAAAACATTTTTTCCAATCAAAATGACCTATAATTTCATCCCATTTGGCCAAATTATGAAAAATCTCAATTTTAGGTCATTTTTTATTCATTAAATTCACCAATTTTGAAACTTTGAGCTATGAGCCTTTCCAATCTTTCATGGTCACTTTTCTAGACTCAAAATGTCATTTGGAACAAGTTTTATGTTGTGAAGTTTTTCATTTGAAGCATCCTTGTATGAGTTTTGGGCATAGGCTTGAAATGACCTGTAATTCTCCGATGACCAAAATACCCTTTTCTTGCCAAGACCATAAGTAGAGTTACACAAATCATATGAAGGTATACCATACCATTATAGAACGCTAAGACAATGAGGAACAACTCTTATGTTGACCATAAATTTATTTGAAATCTCCTTGGGGGGTAAAAGTTGCTTGGAAGACAAGTAACTTTCACAGACAAAATTTCAGATACCTCAGATGACCTGTAACTTGCAAGGACCATAACTTGAGTTCTATAAATATCCTTGATGTCTTCCACCACTAAAATTAAAGTTCTTGAGATCCTATACAAGTTTCATGTTGGCCAAGGATCCATTTGAAGCTTGCATTTTGACTTATCTTGCCTGGAAGTTTGACCTAAATTAGGGGATTTTACACAGAAACCCCAATTTAGAAACTCCTCTTCTCCTTGATTTCTCTTGATTTCTTCTTGGCACATCACCATATCCTTATTTACATGTCAAATGATGAATCCCACATCTCTCCAATAGACCTTAATGCCTTTCAATCAATCAATTGACCTAGGGTTGACCCAGGGTTGACCCAGATGAAACCCTAGTTGACTGTCTTCAACTGAAACTCTTGTGACCACATCAATGACTTGCCTCCTTCTCCAAATGACTTTCTAAGTATTTCATGATGTATACATACTCTCCATGCTCAATTCACAACTCACAACTTCCTTGATGATCCTCAGATACCCTCAGATAGGAGATAGATTCACTGCTTGATCCACTGACTTCTTAGGTTTTCCAATTCTTTCTGATGACTTGGGATGTGCTTGAATTTGAATAATAACCTCTTGATAGGCTCATAGAGATGAGAATAGTGCTTGGTCCCTTGTTGGATGATTTGCTATGCCATGCTATGCAGATGATTAGACTATGTGCATGACTCTATATGCAAATGCTAATGTAATTGAAACATAAACCAAGTGAAATAGGTTGAGCAAATTTTAGGGTGCAACAGCTGCCCCTATTCAAGCGACTTGGACCCGATTGGGTGAAGAGTGAACGGCCTTCAAACATTCAAGGTACAAGACGGTTGAATACTAAGAACCCGGAAATTTCCCAACCGCAGAAATAAACTGCACTACTGCTTGGGGAACGACATTCATCCACTGAATCTAACTGTTACGGCAACCAACTAATCCATTAGCGACCGTGCTGGGGATTATTTTCATCAGCCTGAAAAAGATTCTATCATCGCAGGGATAGAACCTTGTCCATGTTAGGACGCCTGTTTCGTCAACACAAAGAAACCTTAACTAAACTTGTCCACGTTAGGACTCCACCTGCTGTCAACCCGGAAAAGTCTCGGCAACTTCGCTGGGGATAATTTGTCTGCATTTCATCAGCACGAGGGGATCCTATCAACATAGGAATGAATTGTCCACATCTTGTCAGGAATGAATCATCCATGTTAGGAATAAACTCTTCCACGTTAGGAATAAATATTTTCGTCCACGTTAGGAATAAAATTTCCACGTCAGGAATAAACTTCGTCCACGTTAGGAATACATCGTCCACGCCAGGCATCCACTTTTCCACGTAAGGAATACCTCTTTTTTCCGCGTAAGGAACCAATTTCTTTCCACGTAAGGAATAAACTTCTTCTAAATCGGTCCACGTCGGGACCAAACTTCGTTTGGATCTGTCCACGTTAGGACTAAACTTTCTAGGTTATGAATACATCGTCCACGTTAGGACTCACCCTTCCACGTTAGGAATAAACTTTTTTCCATCTTGTGAATAACATCTTTCCACGTAAGGAATGCCTCTTCTTTCCACGTAAGGAATAACCTCTTTCCACGTAAGGAAACCATCTTCTTTCCACGTAAGGAATACAACTCATCTTGATCTGTCCACGTAAGGACTCCCATCTTTCCACGTAAGAAATACAATCTTTCCACGTAAGGAATCCAACTTTCCACGTAAGGCATAACTTCTTTCCACGTAAGGAAACCATCTCTGATTTGTCCACGTCAGGACTCCAATCTTTCCACGTAAGGAAACCATCTTTCCACGTAAGGAAACACTCTTTCCACGTAAGGAACTAAAACTTCTCTTTCCACGTAAGGAAACCACTCTTTCCACGTAAGGAATACAATCTTTCCACGTAAGGAAACCATCTTTCCACGTAAGGAATCACATTTTGATTCGTCCACGTAAGGACTCCCATCTCGTCTTGATTTGTCCACGTAGGGACTCACATCCTGACTCGCTGAGGAAATAAAATTTGTCCCCATCAGGACTCGCCTCTCGACCTGCTGAAGAAAAAAACTGGTCCACGTCAGGACTTGCGCGTCTTCGACTTGCTGGGGAAATAAAAACTCGTCCACGTCAGGACACACACTTTGCCAGCACGAAGAAGGATAAATTTGTCCACGTCAGGACTCGCGTATCTTGTCATCACAAAGAACCATAAACTTGTCCACGTTAGGACGCACATTTCACCATTACGAAGGAAGATATCTGCTGGGAATGAATGGTCCAAGTCAGGACACCAACATGAAGAGTAACCAACTTTGTCCACGTAAGGACTTCTCATTCAATCAATATCCAGAAATCAAATTTGCCCACGTTAGGACTAGCACACCTCATCCACTCGGGGAAATAAATCTGCCCATGTTAGGACCCCCATTTCTCTAGCACGAAGAAAACCCGTCAATAAAATTGTCCACGTCAGGACTCATTTCTCCACTGGTCCCAAGCCACAAACTTCTTAATACTGACGTGACAGCAATTTTGGGGCGGACTCTACTGGGGATATTTGGAAACCAAACTACCGGACGCCTATTCTGATAACTGGCGGCAGCCTCTGAAATTCTGATTCCTGAAACCCTTTGATGACAAATAACTCTGCTTGGGAATAAGGAGAGATTCATCATGATAACTCTGGCGGGGAAAACAAGAGAAATTTACACAAATAACTCTGTTCGGAGACAAAGAGAACTTCATCATGATAACTCTGTGGGGAATAATGCCAAAGCTGACACTTTCATTGAATGTCTCACGTCGAGATCTTGAATGTTTGGTAATTCATTTGAGCAAGAGCTCCTTCCACCTGCAAGAGAGCAATACTTGAAACAAACGGTTAGCCAACATGGTTTACGTTTCAAAATGCATATGCTTGACAATGACGCAATGCTCCGTACGGCATGGAAATGCTACGCGTTTTTGGTGGATGCAAGTATGACACTATATGCCGATGCAAATGCAGACTCGAACTGCTGGTATACAGAAACTGCTTCAGCAAAATAAATGCTAAAGACAATGCCAACTCCGCTGGGGGGTAGCCAGGTGCTACAGAATATTCCAGCAAAATAAATGCTGGAGGAGTGGGATCAACTCCGCTGGGGGGTAGCCAGGTGCTACAAAATATTCCAGCAAAATAAATGCTGGAGGAGTGGGATCAACTCCGCTGGGGATTGGGAACTTAACCAAGCACCTTGTTGAAGTAACACCCTGCTGGGGAATATAACTCTGCTAGGGAAATAGCAGATGTGCACAGTATGATTGGAATTCTGCTGGAGAGTGAACTGATATCACACGGTCTTCTGACAAAATAAATGCCAGAGCACACAACCAACTCTACCGGGGAGAGTTTTAATCTTCGAGTTCCACTGGGAGGAAAGCACTTGCTGAAAAGAGAACTCCACTGAGGACGAACCAATTCTCTTGGGGAAAATCAACTGACTCCGCTGGGAGAGAGTAAATGACCCTGCGGGGAAAGGTAAACTGCCTGAATACAGCTCACCAATTGGAAATATTAATCTTCTGAGGCTAAACCACTCTGCTTGAGATGCACTGTCTGAATACAGTCTACAATCTTGGAAGCGCCAAATTCTGCTGAGGATAAACGACTCTGTTGGAGAATGTCCTTCGAATAAGCTGCGACTAGCTGGGGAATTTGATCCTTCTTCAGTGAGGAACATTGTTATTTCAGAAGCGCGACCTGCGTGGGGATCGAGTCTTTCGTTACGAGCTTCTGATCCATACTGCAATCTTTTGATCGTTCTTCTCATACGGCTGCGAACCCTGCAACAACACAAACAAGACAAGACAAGTCTATGCAACCAAACCTATTCAGGTTAGCGTTAGTAACATCATTTTCAGTTAACTCAAAGTTTTAGCAATTGTTGGCAAGGGCCAGTGACGTTATACACATGTTAGTTTCATCAAACCTAGGCGTTTATCATGCACAAAACAGTAAAGAACCAGCATCAAATACTGAATAACATATTTTATTGATGGGGCCCCTGAATGGGCGGAGTTTTGTACACGGGATGTAACTCCTGAAAAGAGGAAGCTACACACGACAAATATACAAGTATGCACAAGAAGCATAAATATAATGACAAATTAAATTTGTACACATGTCGGCAACGGGATGCAGATGAACATCACGAACTGGTCCTCCTATGACTCGCCCGACTCTAATGCTTTTCCCAGTATCCACACTTCCGAAGAGATTGTATCTGATAACTGACCTATCGATTATATTCTCCCGCACCAATGCTCAATGCAGTATCAAATTCGGACCGCAGTCATTTGCTTTTCAAATCCCTAACTTTTGCGTGAACCGCCCTTTACGGGTTTTCAGTTCACCGGGATACCCTTTTTTGCCGAAGCCGCCCAGTGTAGGTTTTCAACTTCGCGGGTGTACCTTTTTTTTCAATTTTATCCCTAACTTTTGCCTGAACCTTTCATTCTGTTTTTGGTTCGCCAGGATGCCCCATTTTTGCCCGGACTCTCTTTTTTCTGTCCAGCGGGTCAATTTTAAGAAAAGTATTTTTTAACTGCGTCCGAATTCACAGGCGACGTAAAGTCTTCACCGTCCATGGTGGACAACAGTAAAGCCCCTCCTGAAAAGACTTTTCTGACAACGTATGGCCCTTCGTAGTTGGGGGTCCATTTGCCCCTGTGATCTGCTTGCGGCGGGAGAATCCTTTTCAGCACAAGGTCGCCCGTCTGAAAGCTCCGAGGATGTATCTTCTTATCATACGCTTTCTTCATTCGGCTCTGGTACAAACGACCGTATGCTAGAGAAGCTAGCCTCTTCTCATCCATTAAACTTAGCTGGTTCAACCTGTCTTTTACCCATTCTGCCTCATCTAGTTGGACATCTCGTAGTACTCTCAGAGAAGGAATCTCGACCTCCAGTGGTAGCACTGCTTCCATTCCGTATAGTAACGAGAATGGGGTTGCCCCGGTTGATGTGCGTACCGTCGTACGATAACCGTGCAAAGCGAAAGGTAGCATCTCATGCCAGTCCTTATAAGTTACCACCATCTTCTGGACAATCTTCTTTATATTCTTATTGGCCGCTTCAACAGCGCCATTCATCTTGGGTCGGTAAGGGGAGGAGTTGTGATGTTCGATCTTAAAATTCTGACAGAGCTCCTTCATCATTTTGTTGTTCAGGTTTGAACCGTTGTCAGTGATTATCCTCTCGGGATCCCATGTCTGCAAATAATATCTCTCTTGATGAATCTGGCCACCACCTGCTTAGTTATATTTGCGTAAGACGCCGCTTCTACCCACTTGGTGAAATAATCGATTACTACTAGGATGAACCGGTGCCCATTAGAAGTCGTCGGCTCGATCTTTCCAATCATATCGATTCCCCACATCGAGAATGGCCATGGCGATGACATCACATTCAGAGGACTCGGAGGCACATGGATCTTATCAACATAGATTTGGCACTTGTGGCACTTCCTTGCAAACTTGAAACAATCAGTTTCCATAGTCAGCCAAAAATAACCTGCCCGCAGCAGCTTCCTCGTCATAGCATGCCCACCAGCATGCGTACCAAAGGTACCCTCATGTATTTCCTCCATGAGCAGCTTTTCCTCTTTTTCTTCTACGCAACGCAACAACACCAAGTCGTGATTTCTTCTGTATAAGACACCATCCGGATTCAAATAGAAATTACCCGCTAATCTCCTGAGAGTCTTCTGATCTTGACTGGATGCCCCAGCCGGATACTCTTTGTTCTTCAGGAAGTTAAGGATATCAAAATACCATGTTTTATCGTCAGATGCTTCGTCAATAGCAAATACGAAGGCAGGTCTGTCAAGTCGAGAGATAACAATGCTGGGAGCCTCGTTCCATAAGTTGACTTTGTACATGGAAGACAAAGTGGCCAGGGCGTCAGCCATCTGATTCTCCACTCGCGGTACATGATGCAATTCAACCTTGTCAAAGAAAGGCAACAATCTCCTCGCATGCTCCTTTTATCTGATTCACCACCAGAGCTGAGTCTCCGTATACGTCCAGATTTTTGATTCGCAAATCAATGGCTTCTTCAAGCCCCATGATACAAGCTTCGTATTCGGCTTCGTTATTGGTAACCGGAAAGGTCAATCGAGCAGTAAACGGGATGTGCGACCCGTGTGGCGTAGTGATGATTGCCCCTATTCCGCTACCGTAAGCATTTACAGCTCCATCAAAGATCAACTTCCATTTGGAACCCAACTCTGGTCCTTCGTCTGGCAACGGCTCTTCACAACCTTTCATCTTTAGGTACATGATATCCTCGTCAGGAAAATCAAACCTCATTGATTGGTAATCTTCAATAGGCTGCTCTGCCAAGTACTCAGACAGTACACTCCCCTTTATAGCCTTCTGCGAGACATACTGGATGTCATATTCGGTCAAGACCATCTGCCAACGGGCAATTCTCCTCGATAATGTCTGCTTTTCGAATATATATTTGATAGGATCCATCTTCGAGATGAGCATGGTTGTATGATTCAGCATGTATTGCCTCAAACGCTTGGCGGCCCAGGCTAGCGCGCAACAAGTTTTTTCAAGCATTGAATATCGAGATTCACATTCAGTAAATTTCTTACTCAAGTAATAGATCGCATGCTCTTTTCTTCCTGTCTCGTCGTGTTGACCGAGAACACAACCCATGCTTCCCTCAAGAACTGTCAAATACATAATCAAGGGTCTCCCTGCCACTGGGGGTATCAAAATAGGCGGCTCCTGCAAATACTGCTTTATTTTATCGAACGCCTTTTGACAATTTTCGTTCCACGTTACAGCTTGATCTTTTTTCAACAATTTGAATAATGGTTCACACGTAGCAGTTAGGTGAGATATGAACCGAGCGATGTAGTTCAACCTCCCTAAAAACCCGCGCACCTCTTTCTCTGTTTTAGGCGTCGGCATCTCTTGTATCGCTTTTATTTTTGCAGGATCGACCTCTATTCCTCTTTCGCTTACGATAAACCCCAGCAGTTTACCCGATCTCACCCCGAAGGTGCACTTGTTAGGGTTCAGTCTCAGCCTGAACTTCCTAAGCCTTTTGAATAACTTCAGCAGATTCACCAAATGCTCTTCCTCCGTCTGGGATTTGGCAATCATATCATCAACATAAACTTCGATCTCCTTATGCATCATATCATGAAAAAGAGTCGTCATTGCACGCTGATACGTTGCCCCAGCATTCTTCAATCCGAAGGGCATCACCTTGTAACAAAATGTTCCCCAAGGCGTTATGAAAGTAGTCTTCTCCATGTCCTCTGGCGCCATTTTGATCTGGTTATAGCCTGAGAAGCCATCCATGAAGGAGAATATGGAGTATTGAGCAGTGTTGTCAACCAGCACATCGATATGAGGAAGTGGAAAATCATCTTTCGGGCTCGCTTTATTTAGGTCACGGTAGTCTACGCACATTCTCACTTTACCGTCTTTCTTTGGCACTGGTACAATGTTAGCGACCCATGAGGGATATTTTGTCACAGCTAGGAAACCAGCATCCCACTGTTTTTGAACCTCCTCCTTAATCTTCACTGCCATATCTGGTCTAGTTCTGCGAAGCTTCTGCTTGACCGGCGGGCATTCTTCTTTCAACGGCAGACGGTGCACAACCATATCTGTATCAAGCCCTGACATGTCTTCATACGACCAAGCGAACACATCACTATACTCTCTGAGCATTTCAACCAGTCTTCGCTTGATGTCGCTCTGTAGCGCGGCTCCTATACGGATGTTCTTTTCAACCCCTTCCGACCCCAGGTTAATAATTTCGATGACCTCTTCGTGAGGCAGAATGACTCGTTCTTCTTGCTTCACCAACCAAGACAATTCTTCGGGAACGTCACCATCTTCAACAATCTCCTCTTCGGCCTGAAATACCGGGTGCTCAAAGTCGGGACGAGTCATAGGTGGTTCAAGGATGTCATCTGAAAATGTTATCCTGCAAAAGGAATGGTTAAATGCTTCAAAATGCGTATAAAGCGAATAACCACGTTGCCATTTTATTGTAAAATACAAAACAAGAAAAACAGGGATCGCAATATTTGTACATGAAAAAAATGCCTTTTATTTAATGATAAACACGCAATGTTCATAACAGCACAGCCCTAAGCAAATCATGATGCCCCGGGCAAGACACCAGATTGTTCAACAATTAAAAAACAAAGCATTACTGTTTAAGAGTCACAGGAACAATCTCCTGAATAGACCAGTTGCACAATCCTTGTCCTGGCACGCTCGGCTGAATCCAGGCATCCATATCGCAGTCGCTGTCTCCTTCGTCAGACTCTGAAGCAGCGTTAATGGTCTCATGACATACTCCACTGGCAGTGATGGTTATTGGTCCTCTGAAACGGGGTGCCCCCACAGCAGGCGTTGATGACGACGGTTGATACCCCAGCCCAAACTGGTCCATCTTCACAGGAATATCCAGCACTTTGCCCCAGCCTTTTGTCTCACCAGCCTCTACAAGAGCTTGAGCTTCTTTATATGACGAGACGGCTATCTCCGACGCTTTGCTCGGCCCGGGACCTTTGTCCTTGATGCGCAACCCTTCAAATGCCTGGCAGGGTGTTTCGTGAATCTCTCCGTCGACCTCCACATACTTAAATGATGACAGATGGCTGACTAGGATGTCCTCTTCTCCGCAGACCGTAACCACGCTGTCTCCTACCATATATTTCAACTTTTGATGCAAGGTAGACGTGACTGCCCCAGCCCCATGGATCCAGGGTCGTCCGAGGAGGCAGCTGTATGTCGGCTGGATGTCCATGATATAAAACTCAGTCGTGAAAACCTCCGGCCCCACCTGTAGAGGTAATGTTATTGATCCAAAAACTGTTCTCCGCGTGCCATCGAATGCCCTGACCACCAGGTCGCTGGGCGTGCACAGGATTCCTCCGACATCCAGCTTCATCATCGCTTTCTTGGGCAGCACATTTAAGGAAGATCCGGTGTCTACCAGTACGTGAGACATGACTGATCCTCTACACTCGACAGATACGTGCAGCGCCATATTATGCTCTCTTCCCTTCGGGGTCAAATCAAAATCAGTAAAGCCCAAGCTATGGCCTGCATTTACATGTGCCAACACTCCTTCCAGCTGATTCACGGAAACATCTTGGGGTACGAAGGAAGTGTCCAGGACTTTCAACAATGCATTTCTGTGAGCTTCTGAACACAATAGCAACGACAGTATAGATATCTTTGACGGCGTCTGCTGCAGATGCTCTACAATCTTATAATCACTTTTACGAATCAAGCGCATGAACTCTTCCACATCCTTCGATGCCGTTTCTTTTTCATTCCCCTGCACTGGGATATTCTCAATCATCTTTCCCTTTCCCTTTTCCAGTCGCTCAGCCTCTACCTCAGGCGATATGAAGATCCTCCCACTTCTTGTCATACCCCCGGTACCAACAACATTGTCTACAGTCTCAGCTGGCTGCTTGTTGACATCAATTTTTACTCCATCACAATACACTTCCAACCCATATGACCAGGGGACTGCTTTAGTGCTCTCGTACGGGGTTGGTCCGGCCTTAGTGATAGTGATCGGTGGTCGCTGGGCCAGTGCCATTATGGTGATCGTCTTTCGAGGAATCGTTACAGTAGCCACATCACTCTGATTATTTGCTAATGCCCCTGCAGGTTCTTCAATTGCTACTCGGTCAAATTGCAATGTGCCGCCATCTATTAAAGCCTGAATACCTTTCTTTAAATCATCACAACCCCCAGCTAGGGTCCAGCATTCTAAGCAGTACTCGTCACATCCTGGATAGACACCCCCTTGCAATAATCGGCTCTTTATTTCACATAATGGTGTCTTTAAATCGTCGACATTCATAATCAAATTCAAACCCTCCTCAGTTAAAATGGCGTTTGCCCCATGGTTGGGCATGGGCTTCTGCACTATATTCGGACCCGCTGTTCCAAAATTGATAGCCTTGCTATCCAATAGATCCTGCACAACATGCTTGAACGCATGGCAACCCTCTACATCGTGGCCCGGGGCCCCAGAGTGGAATTCACAGTGCCTGCTTGCATCATAACTGTACGGAGGAGTGCCTGTTATGGGCGCCAGAGTTCTCTTCTCTACCAAGTTCAACCCCAGTAGCGTCTGTAGCAAATCTGCATACGTTGAAGGAGGCTTTTCAAACACTCTCCTTGGTTTACCCCCCTGGAATCTGCGTTGGGCAGGCTGTGCCCCCTGTTGTGGCTGTTGTTGCTGTTGTTGTTGTTGTTGTTGAAACAGAATAGTAACACTCGCCACCTGCTGCGGCTGATTATACTGGTTTCGACCTCTGCCCCGGCCTCAGCCTCGGCCTCCAAACACTGCGCTTGCATCGCCCTGACGGCGCCCACCAAAAGCCTTGCTGTTGCTACCAGATGCAGTAGATTCCTCAGCTTGGAATCTGCCCTGCTTAATGTTACTTTCAATCTTTTCTCCCATCAGAATTAAGTCTGAGAAACTGCCCAAAGATGTGTGAAACAACTTGTCATAAAACATGCCGGTGAATGTTCCTATGAACATGTCATTCATTTCCTTGTCTTCTAGAGGAGGATGGACTCTAGCAGCCATGTCGCGCCATCTCTGCGCATACTCTTTAAAGCTCTCACCCTTTTTCTGGGACAACCCTTGCAATTGGACCCGGTTGGGTGCCAAGTCGCTGTTATACTTGTAGTGAGCTACAAATGCCTCTGCCAGCTGCTTCCATGTCTTTATATGAGTTGGTTCCAATCCCATATACCACTCGAGGGACGGACCAGACAGGCTATCTTGAAAGAAATGCATTAGCATCCTCTCATCAGTTGAATACGCCGACATCCTTCTGTAATATGACCGCACGTGCACTTTCGGACAGGTGTCCCCTTTATACTTATCAAATGTGGGAGCTTTGAATTTGATTGGCACCCTCAGGCCAGGCACCAGACCCATTGTTGACATGTCTAAGCCCACAGCACTTTGATTTACGACCCCCCTCATCTGCTCTTCTAGCATTCTGATCCTCTGGGAATCATCCATAGGCCCCTCGAAACCTCCACCGGAGAAAGCGTCCTCTTGCTGATCCTCTTGCCAGTTACCATTCCCAGCTTCATACCCATCGTATCCGTTGTTACGGCCAGCTCTGATCTGATTCATCATCGGGCCTCGCCCTCTGTTGCCATATCCCATAACCACTCCAGCAGGTCCAAAAGCCATTAACCCAGCGCCATTACCATTTCCGAATCCTCCGTAACCCTGATTAGTTATGCCAAATCCGTCCTGCCCGAAGCCTTGAGCATTGAAACCATATTTCCCAGTATTATCGAACCCCTGGTCATTGAAGCCAAATCCAGCATTACTGAAGCCATTGCCTCCCATATTATCACCCAGGTTGACATCACCAAGCCCAACGTTATGGACAGCAGTCTCGTTCCCAATTCCAACGTTACCGTTCCCAGCAGCAGTAGCGTTGTTGACATTAACAACGGGTATGTTGACTACAGGTGGAGCCACTGGTGTGGGAGTACCATCCCCATGAACAGTGTCGACTCGCACAGACTGATGATCCTCATTTCCATGCCCAGCATTTCTTGCCAACAGAGGCTGCACCATAGCTTGCAAATTCTCCTGCCCTTTCGCAATAGTCTCCATCGTCTGCATAAGGAGTGCCAACTTCTCACGCATATCTTGCATCTCGTTCTGCATTTGATCCATGATTCTTCGGCAGTTGGTGCGAGTGGAGTATCGGTGTGGGCGCTGATCTTCAATCCTGAAAAGACCTGGTACAGTGCAAGCAATAAGATATCATCCAATGATTACCTGTAATGCAATATGAATATGAATGCAATGCAACGTGTGTCTGTGCATTAGGGAAACTCATTCCCCGATTCTAGTGTGAATGTGCCAGTGCAGTGACAGTGCTAGCAATACGGATATTGGAGCCGAATCAAAGAAAGCCTCATATATTGCAGAGAAATCCAATAAGCCAAGAATACAATATCACCGAGTGTACAATAAGAAAGCATGACCTCAACCAACAATCCTGGTGATGGTCAGCACTATGCAAATAAAGCATCAATACATGAAATGGTCAAATACACTCATAAGCCTGATACTCTTCTAGTAACTTCTTGGTCTCTGGATGACTTGGTCGGGTAAGCAGACCCTCGACAAGTTGGTTTCTTCTCTTGAGAACACGTCGCACGTCACCAGCGGTTTCCTCCCATGCCCCTTCTCCGAAGCGATCCTCTAGCTTCCGCTTCTGAGACACAGCTTCGTTTCTGCCTTCGATGGCCTTGTTCAATGCATTCTGGAGACTATACCTGGTCATTACCTCTTCTTCATACTTCTTAATGCTAGCCTTCAACTGCTCTTCGAGGTCAGAAATTTGTTGCTTCAACTTATCTTCCCTCTTTTTATTGTTGGTTAGCGTAGCATTCCAAGTCTTGTTACAGGAAGATATTTCTCGGTGTGCGGCGTCGAGTGCTTTCTTTTTGGACTCCAGCATGTCATGGGAGCTTCTGAACTCTTGCCCCAGAAGTTCGCGCTTCTTTTTCTCCTCAGTCAACTCAGCCCCTAGTCTGTTCACTAGCTCAATCTGCTGTTGGAAGGAGTGCACAGCCTTGTTTTTCTCACTGCGTATCTGAGCCAGTTCCTGCTCTAACCCTTCATTGATCTTCATTAAGGCTTCTTTTTCTCTTACAACTTGCTCGTAGGCCTCCCTAGTAACAGTAGTTGGATCTTCCACCGGAGTATGAACGGGGACTGGTGCAGTTGAAAATGGCATCCGCAACTGTTTTGCTCTCTCTTGGATCCAAACCTTGTAGGGTGCATATGCCTGACAATCATTCTTCCCCAACACCGGCTTCCCTCTTCTGTTGATACGCGTCCAGGCATGATGAAGCTTGGCTAGTAACTCTCCCTTCAAATCACCGGTGAAGTACAGAGATTCATGTACTTCTTCCTCTTGAGGTGGGTTCTTCAACGCATATCCAAACTGGCGAACGAATAGAGAAGGGTTGTAATTGATACACCCTTTTCTTCCTATCAACGGAACATTAGGGTACCCAGAACAACTGAAAATAAGCTCAGACCCCAGCAAGTCCCGGTCGAACCACTCAATGTCTTCAGAATATAGCCTCATCATACGCTCTGGCCAGTCAGATGTAGTTGCACTATCTACAAAAGGTCCCTTCAAGGGAAGATGGCTCTTAAACCACACGTACAGCAAAGGCACGCAACAAGAGACATTCTTGCCTCTCCTGTTCTCATTTCTGTAGTGCATCGAATGATAGAAGTCCCCGATCAGTGTAGGCACTGGGTTGCCAGCAGCAAACAGATGAAATGCATCCATGTCCACGAAGTTTGGGAAATTGGGAAACAGCACTATCCCATAAATGCATAGAGCCAAAATAGCGTTAAAGACCACCCAACACCCATTCTTGGCGTACTCTTGAGCTTTGCCAATCAGAAAATCAAGAGAGAAACCTGGAACCCCAAGCCAAGAAGTCACTAGTAGTTCAGCAGCGTTCATGTGCAAGGCCTTAGCTAAGTCCTCCAACTTGGGCTCAGCAGCAGAGTGAATAAAGGGAACCCTGTTCTGCACTGGTAGCTCAGTAAACTCTGCATACTCTTCAATGGTAGGCCCCAAAATAAAGTCAGCAAACGTGAAACATCTCAATGCGGGGTCATAGAACTGCATCAACGTGTACAGCCCATTCATCTCGACAGCAGTTGGCTTGCAGACTAATCTCAGCAATCTTCCATGACTCATTCTGAAACTTCTCCTAACCTCCTCATCAGCGAGGGACATCAGACCAAGCAAAGGAGTAATGTCAGGTGTAGGCAGCTTGTACGCAACTGTCTTCCTCAAACCAGCCATGATCAATACTCAGAAGTCCGGGCACTAGAACCAGGGAATATGCAAATGAACCTGCAGCACAGACACACGTTAATGGGATGCAATGATAATGGGTATGCAAACAATGCAATGCAAGTAACATGCAACAGGGACCAAATGCCATAGCTGGAGAGCCTGAACCATATCAAAAGTCTCAGATAGACCCTCGAGAATTCCTCAAACCCTGGTCTCAGATAGACCACAAAACAAAGCCCCAACACTGGTCTCTGACAGACCCATAACATAACTCTGACTGGTCTCTGACAGACCTCATATCATAACTCCAACCGGTCTCTGACAGACCTCAAATCATAGCTCCAACTGGTCTCTGACAGACCTCAGAACTCTTCATAAATACCCAGGATCCCAGATCAAGAAACAAACCGGTAGTCTGAAGGTCTAGTTACCTGCATAACCCCAAACCCTCTCACAGGTGGATGTCCTAGTAACTGACAAAGGTATGGCATCCTATGCGGTCGTCGGCGTCACAGACTTTCAGGGTTGATGATACGATTCCCAGAAGGAGTGGCATCATCAAATCCTGAAGAGGCCTCACTTAGCCAACTTCCAAATGATCGGTTCCCGGAGTCGACAATTCAGCTGACCAACAACCCCTTCGACCCAAAGGGTAGAAAAAGAAGACAACCAGAAGAACCTCGTCCGAGCGTAGATTTCATGAGACACTAATGCAAGCAAAGCCGGCACGCGCCCACTAATTTCTACTCTAATTCTAGGTGCACTCAAGCCCAGGTCCGGCTTATCTCTCAATCATAGAACACCCGTCACACCCCACAATACAGCAATAATAATAATAATAAAGCTGAAAGTAAAATACAGAAATATAAATCCATACAAAATCCTCGACGGGCAAACAAGCGCTAGGATTGACTCTCTTAAGGGACGTTGGATCCCAAATGCCTAAGGAACTATCGCAGTCCTTAGCAGCCAGGGGACGTTGGATCCCCAGCAGAGTCGCCAGCTGTCGCTACTGCGAAAATCGGCGCCGGCTGAACAGAAGAGTCGCCACCGTGCGTTATTTATCCCAACGGAGGGAAAGGAAATGCTCAGAGTAAACCTACCACAAAGACGGGAAAGGTATGGTCATCGTAACCAAAACCTGGATTCGGGAGTCGGTTACGCAAGGGGAAGGTATTAGCACCCTTCACGTCCGTCGTACTCGACGGGATCCACGCTTGTTTTCGGGTATGGATTGTTATTTCTATCTACACTAAGGGTTAAGGGTTAAAAAGAAAATAAAATGACTCGGCCAAGTGTCGCACTTTATGCCTACGTATTCTTGTCTGGAACGAGAAATCAGAGTCAACGTAGTTCGCCTACCTACTGGAAAGGAGGGGAAGGTTGCTCGCTAGGATATCGCATCCTATGCCTACGTACTTTCATACAGCATGAAAGATCAGAGCAAACGTAGTTCGGGCCATGTACGACACAAGTCTGTTTTGATTGCTTTTATTCCTTCTGAAAAAGGGTTTTTCTGATTACTGGTCCAAGCGGACAAAAATGACGTTTTGATGAGTTCACATTCTTTTACGGAAGAAGTGTCTTTTATTGTGTTTGAAATATTTATTTTGTTTTTCTGTTTGTTTTAAGATGAGAAGAGACAGAACTCTAATCTACGGTTGTGAAGGGAATCAAACTAACCTAATGTTATCATGCATGGGTTAAGACCTAATGTCTATCATGCTCCTCTCTTGCACAGAGAGAAACAGAGGTCCTAAGGGAATAGACGGAAACAGAAACAATAGCAAATATACAATAAAGCAGTAAAATGCATGGATGCAGCAATACAAGCGAGGCAAGGGAGTCCCACTCAACCTCGAACCTAGAAAACAACAGGCAAAAGTGAACAGAATTCACTTTCAACCTAACAGGTTAAACAACAAGCAATACAATCAGGGAAAACCAATCAATACATCAGAAATTAAACAACTAAAAATAAACAGCCACAGCAGCTCTGCAACAACATCTGTCTTCAAGTCATCTCTAGCAGCTACCAGCTTCAAGCAAGCCTCAGTCTTCATCTTCACAGCCTTCAAACAAGGTCTTTGTCATCAGTCTTCCATCTGCAATGGCTTTTCTTCAAGTCCCAATCTCCAAGCTGAGGAATCAATCACAAGAGTGAACTGGGTGTTAAGCAATTAGTTGACCACCAAAGGTGGCAAACAGACTGCTAACAACACATAGAATATTTCTCTCAAGAGTTCTATCTCTTAGACACTATCACCAAGCCTTCCAAAGGAAGGGGTGAGTGTCTTAGAGAGACTCTGCATCACAGAGAGGGATGGAGGCAATCAAGACCTTCCATGTTTGAGAATCAAGTTTACTACTCTAGAGCTCTGCCTAACTCCTAGATCCTACAAACTTCAACAGCTGCCAGCAAGAGATACTCCTCATCAACCCTGGAAGTTGGTCTTCAATCTCTTTGATCTCCAATGGTCTTCATCATCAAGGTCTTCAGCTCTCCCAATCCCCAAGCAAACCCAATACCCCACACAGACAAATGAAATAACCCTAAAGAGGGCACACCACACAGTCAAACAAATATAAGCAGTATACTAATAGCAATAGCTGAATAGGGGAAACCTAGTAATTTCTAAGGGATCTATTAGCTACCCATAATCCCTATAGTCCCATACCCCAAAGATTCAATCTACAACTCCTAAGGGAAATGATTTAATTCTCCTATGTTATCTCCTAAACCCTAGTTTTGGTTCTTCTAATCACACCTAAACAAATCACCTAAAATTAAATTCTAAAATCATGAATTAAATTGTATATACAAGCTAAAGGTCTCCACTAATCAACCTAAAAAGAATGGGTCCAAAATATAAAAGCATCTAATCACACTAAAATTAACAATATCATGCATTAAACTAAACATCTTAAAAAACTATTAAAAAGAAAAATATACTAAAAATATGAAAATAAAATGAAATTGGAATTTTTTTGTGTGATAATTTTATTAACAGAATTATGAACAATATGTAAAAACAACCAATTAAAAATAAACGTTTTTCAATTATTTATGATTTTTCAAAGAATTAAGAAAATTGAAAGAAATTAAATGGATTAAATTGGGAATGGGGTGCAGAAAGCATTTAAAACCAGTTAAAAGAACAAGATGGGCCCAGACTGGGAGCGCGCATAGCAAGCGCGTCTGGGCCCAATGCATTCAGAAAACTTCAACAAAAAATAAAAAAACTGGAACGGTGCCAATAGTAAGAATTTCAGTTAAGATTGGTTTGGGCCTGCGAATGGGGGTGGCATTAGCAAGGAAATTTGAGCCCATCAGATTGGGTTTTAGTGAAACGGTGCGTTTGGCACCCCAGAGTCTCCCTCCATATTCCAACTTTAAACCACGGCCATTGGATCCAGATTTGAGTCCAAGTCAAACATACAATCGTAGGGTCCTCCTTCATCTTCAACCTTGGGCAAACCCTAGAACCAGAAAAACCTCACTGTAACCCGGTGAACTGACTTTAAACAATGTTGCGGATAGCAAGAGTCGCCACCGACTTTTATTTTATCCATAAGGAAAGGTTATAAAAGAACAGGAAAGACCTTAGAGAATATTTTGGGTCCGGGGGGTAGGTTATGAAAAGGGAAGGTGTTAGCACCCTTTTCATCCATGGTTATCCATGGGCTCTTAGGTACTTAAGCTCACTTTTGAATTGTTTTGAAATTGTAGTGTGTGAATAGAAAATTTTCAGAATAGTTAATAAATAATCCATGTAAGGATGTGTTAAGAACTTGTTTGAAAACTTGTTGAAAATTTGTTTAAGTGCGAAACAGTTTTGAAGTGAGCAAGCACCTAGGAGTAACCTACCCTAATGTTTAAAGGTCTTTCTTATTCTTCATTCTTTCCTTTAGTAAGACTATCCCTACTATAATGGAGTAGGTAGTCCTTACTTTGGATGTTAAGGGATATGTGAGGGACAATTTGACTTTGAAGGCCATTGTGGGATGTAATAAGCACATATAAGGGACCATCATCATTTTTCGAAAGGGACTCGATTCGTAAAGGCAACCATAAGGGACTTTGATGATTTTTCTATTTGAGGGACTTGCTTTATACACCCCACTTAACCATTATTCGTAGGCAACTTGAGGGATATCCTTAGGAAGTGAGACGGCGATTAAAATCGACCTACGTGTGTGACGTGTTTATTTTAATTATCTTTATTTAAAAGTGATCTAAATTTATTTTAATATTACATACATGTTGTTACACTCCCTAATTACTAACCATAATAATAATTAAATAATTAAACAACTTTACATCCAAGAAACAATTACAAAATAATAAGCAAAATAATTAAAAAGATAAATAAAATATAAATAAGCAATAATAAATAATAAAGGGGGTTAATTCTAAGTTTACTCGGCAAGACATCGCATCTTGTGCCTACGTATCCTTACGGGAGTGGAATCAGAGTAATCGTAGTTCCCCTCAATAGGGAGGTTAGAAACTTCTTGACTGTGGTCAAGGTCTCAAGGGGAATAAACGCATCTTAAGGACACGCTTACGTGGAGTGTAGAAACTCCAAATCTCTACGTTGAAATGTTAAGTTGTAATTAGGGTTAAATTAGGGATTCCACGGCGGGAAACCCTAAAATGAGCGCGGCGGCTTTTTGACCTAATGCTAAGGGTAAAATTGTAATTTTGCCTGCGGCGAGGCATTTGTGAAAATTAGGGTTTGTAGTTTGTAGTTTTGAGGATTTGAAATTGAATGTGTGAAGTTTTACGGACTATTGGCGCGGCGGCCAAACAGTTAGACCTAACCTTCGGATGTGTGCAATGTGACAGAAATAATAGTAAACGCGTGAGATAATTAAATCATGCAAACAGAGAGATAATGTCATAATTTAAACCATGCAAGCAGAAATTTAAAGGCAGAATTTAAAGAGCGATTGTTAAGTTCGCGAGGTTACATGAGAGGAGCAGATACAATATGATAATGAAATTTGAATTGAACAATAATAAAATAAAATAAATAACGGTTCTAGTTATTATTTTAAAAAAAAGATTTTAGTTATTATTTTAAATTTATCTAAAAAAAAGTTTTTCTTAGAAATAATAGGTTTTCATATTAATTTGGAAAAGATGTTAATGTTATTTATTTTAAAAAACAGATTTTTATATTATAACGAATTTTAATAAATTAATGATAACAATAATAATAATAATGGTAATAATAATGATAATAATGATAATAATAATAAATAATGATAATAATAATAATAATAATAATAATAATAATAATAATAATAATAATAATAATAATAATAATAATAATAAAGCAATAATGAATTTTAAATGTGCCAAATAACCCAACAATGTTGCTAACGCAGAAATGCGCTCATCGCAACCAGATCTAAATCGGACGAAACAAAATTTATCGCAAAGAAAAAGAAATTAAGCAAAAAATAGTATTATTGCTCACACAAAAATGCGATCATCGCAACCAGATCGAACTAACACAAATGTCACGCGTCATGCACACAAATGTGCAAACATCGTATCGACATAATTCGATCAAAAATCTTATATATATAAACTCTAACAATTTAAAAATTATATATATATAAACGTAACAGTAATAGATAAAGAAAAAGAAATAATGGTAATAGATGAAGAAAAAGAAATAACGGTAAAAGATGAAGAAAAAGAAACAACAGTAATAGATGAAGGAAAAGAAATAACGGTAAACGATGAAGAAAAAGAAACAATAGTAATGGATGAAGAAGAAAACTAAATAACGGCAAACGGCACTCACTCCTCTTAGGTTTTTTCATTTTTTCCAACAAGGCAACACATGTATATATAGGGAACAAATTAGGGTTAACACCAAATTGTCAATAATGTCCCTAAAGCCCATTTTAAAGCCCAAACTAAATAATTAGTTAAGAAAAAATAAAATTTAAATAATTTAAAATAATTAAAATAAACCTAAAATAAAAACTAATAATCCTATTGATTCCTAAAATAAAAAATATTATAAAAAGAACAAAATTTTTTTCAATATTTTTTATTTTATGATTATTTGGATATTTTTATGAATAATTTAGAAAAAAGTGAAAAAAATAATATTTTAAAAAATGATTTAATTAAAATACGAAAATAATAATTAAATAATAATAAAAAACTATTTTTGTTATTTTTTTAATGAAAGATAGAAAAATTTAGAGTAAAAATAATAAAAAACAAAAAAAATGACAAAGGTGAGATTCTAACTCTCAACCTCTCACACTCATAACTCCTTACACATGTCCTCCTGCCAATTGTGCCATTTTTACTTTTTAGAAAAAAAATGCATGCCATATGATATTTACCTGCAAAAAGTCAAACGACTACACAAATTTGTTAGTAATTGATTAAATGCAATGAAATGCGACGACAAATCTTAGGGCAAAATTTGGGGTATTACAGTTATTATGATAATATTTCTCACCCAACCTCTCTTTGATGTTGGCAAAAAAAAAATCATGAAGTTTGACTTTGGTTTGACCACAGTTGACCTCAGTTTGACCTTTTAACTGCATTGACTGCTTTTGACTTATCTGATCATCTGACTGAGCAAACTTTCGAGAAAAGTCTTGAAACTTGACATGGGGGTTCTTATACACATATAAGATGTTATGAAGCTCACTTGAAGTCTTGGAAGTCCATTTAGCCTGATTAAAGTCAAAACCCTAGTTTTGGATGCACTGCTTAGGAGGTGCATTGTCTGAGGGAATTGTCAACTCTTCTGACCAATTGTGAATTTTGTGAACCTTGTGAACCTTCTTGGAACACAAAGTCTTGTATTGTGAGGGCAAATTTTGGGGTGCAACAGCTGCCCCTGTTCAATTTTCTGAAACCTGAGGGGTTAGATTGGTATATTTGCCAGTCGTAACCTGGAAGGTTGAAGGGGATTGAACACAAAAGCCCAAAAATTTGCACTCACCAGTGCATGGAGTGATATTGGTGGTTGGTTGAACATGATTGAGTGGGCTTAAAGATGCCACTAGGGGAAAGTTCTTCAGTAGTATAATGAGAACTGTCAGGAGTCTGGAGTAATACTGATGTAACAGCATGTCTTCATGAGGATAGAGCAATCAATAATGATAACCCTAAAGCAGTCTTGAAGTGATAAATCTGACCTTAGGAGGATAGAGCAATCAATAGCTCTAAAGCAGTCTTGAAGTAATAATGGCTTCAGGAGGATAGAGCAATCAACAGCTCTAAAGCAGTCTTGAAATAATAATGTGATATGTCTTCAGGAGGATAGAGCAATCAATAGCTCTAAAGCAGTCTTGAAGTAATGATTTCAGGAGGATAGAGCAATGGATAGCTCTAAAGCAGTCTTGAAATAATAATGTAATTTCAGGAGGATAGAGCAATGGATAACTCTAAAGCAGTCTTGAAATAATTAGATGGCTTCAGGAGGATAGAGCAATGAATAGCTCTAAAGCAGTCTTGAAGTAGTAATATGACCTCATGAGGATAGAGCAATGAATAGCTCTAAAGCAGTCTTGAAGTAATAGGATGATTTCAGGAGGATAGAGCAATCAGTAGCTCTAAAGCAGTCTTGAAGTCATGAGAGGCTATCAGGAGGATAAAATAACCCTGAGGTTACAATAAAGCAGTCCCAAAGTAATAAGAAGCTCATCAGGAGGATAAAGTAACCCTGAGGTTACAATAAAGCAGTCCCAAAGATCATAAGATTGTTTGTTGGATAATTAACCTGAAAACAAGGTAGCATTCTGTATAACAACATTAGTTTATGCTTTATGTATGCATGTATGACATGATGCACTTAGGTAATGTACTATAGACATATATGTTATGGTATGATGTAAATGATGTATGTATGCTATGACACTGCTGGAAGTGTTTGGATATCCTTGTATAACAACTGCTGGCCAAGGAAAATAAATCCCGATTCGTTGTTGAAGAATATATAACCCTCCGTCTGCTGGGGATAACAAGGTATAGATAACATCCCGTTGTTGGGGATAACAAGGTATAGATAACCTCCCGTTGTTGGGGATAGTAGGGTATAGATAACCTTCGTTTTCGTTTGATAGTAGGATAAGTATAACATCCCGTCTTCGTTCATCGTGCCCTTATTGGAAAGTAATTTCCCGTATATCCGTATGAGGATAAAAGAGATGGATATAAATTCCAGGGGAGATTAGACTTTGTGAAAATGGATTAGTCCTACTGATGGTTTGTAACTGTCTTGTAAAGATGAACCGGCGAAGCTTCGTTGAAATCCTTCCCTCGTTCGTCCTTAGTAAATACTATTACTGCATTTTCATGCATTTCTGGTAAACATCAATCATATTAAAAGCATACATGCATTTCTGGTAAACATCAATCATATTCAAAGGCATACATACATTCAAACACAACCAATGGACGTTTCGCTTATGTAAATAGGGTAAAAGTGAATCTGGATTCAAAAGATGGAATTTATTTATATCAAAAGTGACCCATACACGGGTAAGTTTGTACAAGGAGACATAAACCCTAGTAAGAGAATTTTGTCATGAAGTTTTACAAAAAGAATCAGCTATGTGGGAAATAATCCTATTGAGTTTCAATTCTACTATTGCCACTCAAGTATCTCATCTTCTTGCTGTTGAGACGGAAACGATTGGATTGAGCTTCATTTGTTTGAGCTTGAGTAAGTAGTACAACTGGTTGCAGTTTCATGAGTGATCCAAACGAGACATAGTCATACGCTTTAATCCCTAACTTTTGCCTGGATTGCCCTTTCAGGTTTTCAATCCACCGGGATACCCTTTTTTGCCCAAGCCGCCTTTTCAGGTTTTCGACTTGCCGGGTGTACATCTTTTTATATATATATCCCTAATTTTTGCCCAAACCCTTTTGGTTTGCCGGGATGCCCTTATTTTTGCCTAGGCCTGTCAACCTAGCGGGTCTCTTTTTATGCGTAGTATTTTTTAACTATGTCTGCGTTTACAGGTTGTGGGAAGTCTTCACCATCCATTGTAGTCAGTATCATGGCACCTCCTGAGAACACTGTCTTGACTACAAATGGTCCCTCATATGTTGGAGTCCACTTGCCCCTAGGGTCACCCTGTGGTAATATGATACGCTTGATTACCAAGTCACCAGCCTGATATACCTTTGGCTTAACCTTCTTGTTAAAAGCTTTGATCATCCGTTTCTGGTACATCTGGCCATGACAAACTGCTGCTAACCTTTTCTCATCAATCAAATTTATCTGGTCAAGTCGAGTCTGAATCCACTCATCTTCATCCAAGCCTGCATCCTTCATAATTCTCAAGGAGGGGATCTGAACTTCAATAGGAAGAACTGCTTCCATACCATAGACTAAGGAGAATGGGGTTGCCCCTGTTGAAGTACGTATTGTAGTACGATAACCATGCAGAGCAAATGGTAACATCTCGTGCCAATCCTTGTAAGTAACAGTCATCTTCTGTACAATCTTCTTAATGTTCTTATTAGCAGCTTCAACTGCCCCATTCATCTTTGGACGATACGGAGAAGAGTTGTGATGCTTAATCTTGAACTGCATCTTCGAAATCAACAAGGTAGTATGGGTCAACATATACTGTCTTAGTCGGCGAGCAGCCCATGCCAAAGCGCAGCAAGTTTTCTCGAGCAGTGAGTATCTTGTTTCACAGTCGGTAAACTTTTTGCTAAGGTAGTATATTGCCTGCTCTTTTCGACCAGACTCGTCATGTTGCCCCAATACACACCCCATTGAGTTGTCTAATACTGTTAAATACATAATCAAGGGTCTTCCATCAACTGGTGGCATTAAAATTGGAGGTTCTAGCAAATATATCTTGATTTCATCAAAGGCAGTCTGGCACTCATCATTCCATTCCATCACCTGATCTTTCTTCAACAACTTGAAGATTGGCTCACAGATGGTAGTTAATTGGGAAATAAATCTTGCAATGTAGTTCAATCGTCCCAAGAAACCTCTAACCTCCTTCTCAGTACGGGGAGCTGGCATCTCTCGTATAGCTTTCACTTTTGCAGGATCTACTTCAATACCTTTTCCACTGACAATGAAACCCAAGAGTTTTCCAGATCTAACTCCAAAAGTACACTTGTTTGGGTTCAATCTCAACTTGTATTTCTTCAACCTCTCAAACAACTTGTGCAGATGATCAAGATGTTGTTCTTCATTCCGAGACCTGGCTATCATATCATCCACATATACCTCTATCTCATGATGAATCATATCATGAAACAAAGCCACCATGGCACGCTGATATGTTGCCCCTGCATTCTTCAAACCAAATGGCATTACCTTATAGCAAAAGGTGCCCCACTGTGTCACAAATGTAGTCTTCTCCATATCTTCAGGTGCCATCTTGATTTGATTGTAACCAGAGAAACCATCCATAAAAGAGAATACCTCATGCTGAGCAGTGTTGTCTACCAGAATATCAATATGAGGAAGTGGAAAGTCATCTTTAGGGCTAGCCTTGTTCAGATCTCTGTAGTCTACACACATACGTACCTTACCATCTTTCTTAGGAACTGGTACCACATTTGCAACCCACTGAGGATAAGAAGTTACGGCCAAGAACCCTGCATTGAATTGTTTCATTACCTCTGCTTTGATCTTTTCTGACATTTCAGGACGCATACGACGAACCTTCTGCTTCTTTGGACGACAATCTTCTTTCACTGGCAAACGGTGAACCACAATGTCTGTATCCAACCCTGGCATATCTTCATAAGACCAAGCAAAGATCTCCACATAGTCACGTAGCATCTGAATCAACCTGCTCTTGACACTGTCCTCTAAATCAGCCCCTATCTTGACCTCTTTTCTGTTTTCTTCAGTTCCCAGATTCACAACTTCGACTGGCTCTTCATGTGGCTGTATAGCTTTCTCTTCTTGTTGTAACAACCTAGCAAGCTCTACAGGTATTTCACAATCGTCCTCGTTTCCGTCTTCAGTTTGATAGATCGGATTCTCGAAATTGTAATTGGCAATAGTAGAACTGTTATCAACTGGATCCAGAGTGGATGAGGATCTGCATTTTAGTGACGTGGGTGTGTGTAAGAACACATAGCTGATAAAGCAAAAATAAAAGAAAAAGAAAGACAAGGAACACAATATTTACGAAAACGAAACGTCCACTGATTTTATTGAATGAAGTATGCAAATGAAATGACAACCCGTAACAAGCACACCATTGTGCCCCGGGTAAGGCATATGGCTTGAAAGTTTTAATTGTTCCAGAAATTACAAATTTAAAAACATAACACAGTAATAGTATTTACTCCTGACTAAAGGAGATAGGGATAACATCTTCAGCTTTCCAATTATTGAGTCCAGCACCCACAGTAGGAAAAATCCATGCCTCCAAGTTGTAGTCTTCATCTTGATCTCCCACAGCATTGATAACCCCTTGATTGGTGATACGAACAGCACGAGCACGACGAACAGCCTTCTGGGACTCTGCAGTGAAACCCAAACCAAACTTGTCAG
Source organism: Lathyrus sativus (assembly GCA_963859935.3). Lineage (NCBI taxonomy): Eukaryota > Viridiplantae > Streptophyta > Magnoliopsida > Fabales > Fabaceae > Lathyrus > Lathyrus sativus. The sequence continues at coordinate 317,868,258 of OZ012739.1, forward strand.
ACTTGTATGGAATATCAGGAAGCTGACCCCAGATAGTACAACCACCTTCTTCCACCACAGCTTTTGCATCATTGAGGGAGGCCATTGCCATTGTTGGAGGGTTTCTGATGACCACAGGAACCTTCTTCACAGCAGGAGGAGTCACACAATCCTTAACAGCCCAGGGAACCACTTCAAATGACTGACATGGAGTTTCAATGTATTCACCTTCTACTTCCAGATACTTGAAAGTGTTTACATGGCTGACAAAGTATTCTTCCTCTCCAAAGACAGTAACAACTTTTCCATTCACCGGATATCTCAACTTTTGATGTAATGTGGAGGTCACAGCACCTGCCCCATGGATCCAGGGACGACCAAGCAGACATGAGTACGAAGGACGAATATCCATCACATAGAATGTAGCGGTAAACACCTGAGAGCCAACCTTGATTGGAAGATCAATTTCCCCATGCACTACTCTTCTAGAACCATCAAAAGCCTTTACCACAATATTACTGGGCTTCAATACCGTATCTTTAGGACTCAGCTTGTTCAGGACTTCCTTAGGCAACACATTCAGAGAGGAACCATTGTCTATCAGCACATGAGATAGGGTAATGCCCCTGCATTCAATTGAAATATGCAAGGCCCTGTTATGATCCCTCTTGGCAGGGGTCAAGTCAGCATCAGAAAATCCTAACCCGTTGTCATAGGTCAGGTGAGCAACACAATTCTCAAACTGGTCCACAGAAATTGCACTGGGTACATGAGCCATCTTTAGAAACTTGATCAATGACTTGGCATGAGCCTCAGAACATAATAACAGGGAGAGCATAGAAATCTTTGAGGGAGTATGCCCCAGCTGATCAACAATATCATAATCACTCTTGCGAATGATTTTCAATACTTCTTCCATCTGCTTAGAGAGGTCATCAGCAGCTGGCACATCAGTAGATACAGGCTCAATAACAGGACCCTTGCCCCGAGCATTAGTGGTGGAAGTAACAGCAGGAGTAACTACACTCTTAGAAGCAACTGGAGGAGAGAAGACTCTTCCACTACGAGTGATCTTGCTAGATCCAGCAATATTATCAATGTCAACAGGCATATCAGGTAAAGGCTCCTGCTTGACACCATGGATGTAAACATCAGACCCATAGTGCCAAGGCACAGCTTTGTCAGATGTATAAGGAATAGGACCAGGAGTGGTAATGATCAGAGGAGCTACTCTGGCTTCAGCAACAACTTTCACAGGACCTTCAGCAATAATCTTGATTGGGCCCTGATGAGTGATTTTAATGGGACCCTTTGAAGTGATTCTTAGTGGTACTTTGTCAACCATGTCAACCTCTTCAATCTTCTTACCCTGAGTCAGATGATCCACCATACTTTCTACAGATGCTGGTCTTCTTTCAAACACTATAGTATATTTATCCATGAGACGTTGAATCCCATCTCTCAAAATGAAGCAACTATCCGGCTTATAGGTACAATATAGACAATCTTCATGACAACCTGGAAAGATCCCAGCTTGTACTAACCTCTTTTTGATAACAGACAATGGTGTGCTCAACTCCATAACTGAATAGACATGCAGATCTTCATCAATATCTTCATCAATGGCGTTGACAGTCTTCTCGCGATTTGGCATTGGAGCTGTAATCACATTTGGAGTACCTGGTGGATCAAACTCAATTTCTCCAGCATCAATCATATCCTGAATTTTGTTCTTCAAGACCCAGCAGTTATTAGTATCATGTCCTGGACAGTTTGAATGATATGCACATCGTGCATTGGGATTGTACTTGGGAGAGGTAACATTGGGATTCTGAGGGGCCTCCCTCAGGGTAATAAGTTCAGCTTTCAACAAGTGTTGCAATGCCTGAGCCATTGACATGTTGATCTTCGTGAACTGTCTTCTAGCCCTCTGTTGGTTGCCTTGAGGCTGCTCTGTTGTTGCAGGAGTTGGATTTGAAATATGAACTGCACTAACAGACTGATGCCTTCTGTTACGATCAGGCTGACCATACACAGCATTAGATTCTTTCTTCCCAGTGGGAGGCTTCTTTGCAGCACCTGATGAAGAAGTGCCCACTTGGATCTTACCACTCTTGATACCATTCTCTACTCGCTCTCCTGTCATGATCAACTCAGTGAAGCCAGATGATGAGCTTCCAATGAGATGACTGTAAAACGGACCATTCAGCGTACACATGAACATATCAACCAACTCCCTATCAGTCAAAGGGGGTTGAACTCTTCCAGCTAAGTCTCTCCACTTCTGAGCATACTCCTTAAAGCTTTCTTTGGCACCCATAGACATGCTTTGAAGCTGCATGCGAGTGGGGGCTAAGTCAGCATTGTATTGATACTGCTTGTAGAAAGCTTCAGCAAGGTCATTCCAATCTCTGATGTTGACACTCTCCAACTGATAATACCACTCTAGCTGAGCTCCAGATAAACTCTCTTGAAAGAAATGGATCCACAACTTTTTATCAGCAGTGTGGGGTTGCATTCTTCTGACATAAGACCTCAGATGCAATTTGGGACAAGAGACCCCATCATAGACAACAAATGTAGGAACTTTGAACCCAATGGGTATGACCACCCCAGATATCAAGCTCAAATCCTCAAAATCCAGCCCAGATGATTTCTGTAATTCCATAGCATCCATTCTATCCACCAGCATCTTGAATTTGTCTTCGTTAGGCTCATGGTAGTAGTTAGCCTCAGAATCAGAGTCCCCCATAGTGTTGTGGAGACTGCCTCTCTCCTGCTCAGATTCTTCAGATTCATAGTCTTCAACATGTTCCTTGGTCTTGACAGGACCTTTGAACCTTCTTCCCATGTTGAGCAACCCAGCAGACCTTCTAGCCTTCTTAGTCTTCTTGGCCAGCAGTGTCTTCAATTCATCCTGCCCCTTGGATAGGTTCAGGATCATCTCTTGGAACTATGCATTCTGTGCCTGGAGATCCTTAACTGATTGTTCAAGAGCCATTGCTGAAATAAACAGCGAGAAGATGAGAAACCTGTACACAATTATAAACCTGTGATGCAATGATATGGGAATGCATATGCAATGTTTTCAAGGACCGCAGGATTTAAATTTGCTTAAACAAACAAGAAAGTAACTTTTTATTAGTAATAACTTGTTTTTCCTTTTAGGCTTACAAAAAAATGAAAACGAAATAAGTACAAAAGATGGGGTTTTAAGTCTCCCATGGACGTTTCCTCTTTGTGTTGAGGTATGAGTTGAGGTTTCGTTCCTCATGAAGTAGCTTTGTTAGCTCTAGGATCCTTGCTTGGCTTGCTTTGTAATGAGCCTCGAAAGTATCCCTTTGCTCTTTCAGTTGGATCCATGATCTCTGCAAGTCTTCCATATCAGTAGGCATGTCTGGGTGAAGGATGGTATAAGCTGTGTCTCCTTCAGCAACAGCTTCCATGGTAATTGGTAGGACGGCAGGATATGGCATCATGAGTGCCTGAGCACGAGATCGTACCCATCTGAGATAAGCCTCCATAGGAATAGTGTACTTAGGCTCCAGTGTCTTGCTGTCAATCCTGTTTACCTTTCCCCAAGCTCGGATGAATCTCTGACGGTAACCCTGAAGATCGTTGTCGTAATCAAACACAATGCCCTGAATCAACATGTCATGTGGACCATCGCTCCGGGCGTAACCAAACTGTCGTAAAGCTAGAGATGGGTTGTAGGTGATGCCTCCTCTTATGCCTAGAAGTGGCACATTAGGAAACTCCCCACAATGGTCAATGATGGTGACATTCTCCATAGATCTGGAGCACCAATGGATGTCTGAGTGAGAAAGTGACATGATCCTCTTGGACCATCTGAACCCTTGCTCATTCTTCATTACTGAGCGAGGAAGGTGAGAAATAAACCACCTAGAAAGTAAAGGTATGCAGCACATCAAAGTTCCTCTCGCCCTTGTAGTACGGGTGTGAAGAGAATGTAGGATGTCTCCAAGTAAGGTAGGCACTGGATTGTGACTCAGGAATATGTTGATGGCATGAACGTCTATGAACTGATCAGGATTGGGGAACAACACTAAGCCATAAATCAATAAGGCTAAGATCTCCTCAACAGCACTGTAGCTCATAGCCTTCAAGAACATTTGAGCTTTATCCACTAATACCTTGGCAAGAATACCTTTAACTCCACTTCTCGTCTCTAGAACAATGTCAGACTTCTTCAGATGTAGAGCTGCAACAATAACTTCTGGTTTAAGCTCCTTCTCTAAGCCTGTGAATGGCTTCTGATCAAGAACAGGTATACCCAGAAGTTTAGAGAACTCCTCCATGGTTGGAACCAGCTGATAATCAGGAAATGTAAAGCAATGGTGCTTAGGGTCAAAGAACTGAAATAGCACACTCATCATGTCTTCACTGAACCCTGAAGTAACTAGATCCAATAAGTGACCATGTCTCTTGTTGAACTGGGAATGATCAGGCACTAGGGAAACCAACTCCTTGAGCTTAGCAGGTATCCCTACAAAGTTGATCCTGATGGTGTTTCTACGAGCAGAAGCCATGACCTGCAACAAAGAACAAAGATAAATCCTTTGGTCCTTGAAATGGTTAGGGAAAATGATATGCTTATGATGCATGATGATGTCATGATGTCATGCTCAATCACAAACATGTGGCACACACAAACAAGTCACACCATAGCCCTAGGTTTAAAGGCTTGCATGAGGTTCAAAGGCAAGTACCCTCCCCTGAAGTTAGATGGTTCATCCTGTCCTACGAAAGTAACCAGGTTCTAAGGGATCTCAATATCATTGATCCTTCACAAGGGTGGTTGTTCAGAAGGCAACTTACTTGCCAACCAAAACCCTCCAAGTTTAAGATCTCAATGAGCGTAGTATCGAGTGTCAACCAACTTCAGTCTGCACCAAAGCCGGTTACCTCACTACTTTCTAAAGGCCAAGATGAGTTAACTAGGGTTCTAAAAGTCAGTTAGTGCATTGACAACATATGGCAGCCTCAATATTATCCTCAACTTGACTTAAGGAATATAAGCACCAACCAAGAAGTCGCACTAACTATGGCCACCAGATCAACCGTATCGATATACGTCGTACAGTTTCCTTGGTCTATTGCCATTTACCTAAGGTACACTAGATCCGGGTTAGGACCTTTCACACATAAGAGCACCCCAACAATATAATAATAAAGCAAACAAGGCAAACAATTTAAAGTGATCTTAATTCCTAAGGGTACCCCTCTTAAATAGGTCCCCAGCAGAGTCGCCAGTTCTGTAACCCGGTGAACTGACTTTAAACAATGTTGCGGATAGCAAGAGTCGCCACCGACTTTTATTTTATCCATAAGGAAAGGTTATAAAAGAACAGGAAAGACCTTAGAGAATATTTTGGGTCCGGGGGGTAGGTTATGAAAAGGGAAGGTGTTAGCACCCTTTTCATCCATGGTTATCCATGGGCTCTTAGGTACTTAAGCTCACTTTTGAATTGTTTTGAAATTGTAGTGTGTGAATAGAAAATTTTCAGAATAGTTAATAAATAATCCATGTAAGGATGTGTTAAGAACTTGTTTGAAAACTTGTTGAAAATTTGTTTAAGTGCGAAACAGTTTTGAAGTGAGCAAGCACCTAGGAGTAACCTACCCTAATGTTTAAAGGTCTTTCTTATTCTTCATTCTTTCCTTTAGTAAGACTATCCCTACTATAATGGAGTAGGTAGTCCTTACTTTGGATGTTAAGGGATATGTGAGGGACAATTTGACTTTGAAGGCCATTGTGGGATGTAATAAGCACATATAAGGGACCATCATCATTTTTCGAAAGGGACTCGATTCGTAAAGGCAACCATAAGGGACTTTGATGATTTTTCTATTTGAGGGACTTGCTTTATACACCCCACTTAACCATTATTCGTAGGCAACTTGAGGGATATCCTTAGGAAGTGAGACGGCGATTAAAATCGACCTACGTGTGTGACGTGTTTATTTTAATTATCTTTATTTAAAAGTGATCTAAATTTATTTTAATATTACATACATGTTGTTACACTCCCTAATTACTAACCATAATAATAATTAAATAATTAAACAACTTTACATCCAAGAAACAATTACAAAATAATAAGCAAAATAATTAAAAAGATAAATAAAATATAAATAAGCAATAATAAATAATAAAGGGGGTTAATTCTAAGTTTACTCGGCAAGACATCGCATCTTGTGCCTACGTATCCTTACGGGAGTGGAATCAGAGTAATCGTAGTTCCCCTCAATAGGGAGGTTAGAAACTTCTTGACTGTGGTCAAGGTCTCAAGGGGAATAAACGCATCTTAAGGACACGCTTACGTGGAGTGTAGAAACTCCAAATCTCTACGTTGAAATGTTAAGTTGTAATTAGGGTTAAATTAGGGATTCCACGGCGGGAAACCCTAAAATGAGCGCGGCGGCTTTTTGACCTAATGCTAAGGGTAAAATTGTAATTTTGCCTGCGGCGAGGCATTTGTGAAAATTAGGGTTTGTAGTTTGTAGTTTTGAGGATTTGAAATTGAATGTGTGAAGTTTTACGGACTATTGGCGCGGCGGCCAAACAGTTAGACCTAACCTTCGGATGTGTGCAATGTGACAGAAATAATAGTAAACGCGTGAGATAATTGAATCATGCAAACAGAGAGATAATGTCATAATTTAAACCATGCAAGCAGAAATTTAAAGGCAGAATTTAAAGAGCGATTGTTAAGTTCGCGAGGGTACATGAGAGGAGCAGATACAATATGATAATGAAATTTGAATTGAACAATAATAAAATAAAATAAATAACGGTTCTAGTTATTATTTTAAAAAAAAGATTTTAGTTATTATTTTAAATTTATCTAAAAAAAAGTTTTTCTTAGAAATAATAGGTTTTCATATTAATTTGGAAAAGATGTTAATGTTATTTATTTTAAAAAACAGATTTTTATATTATAACGAATTTTAATAAATTAATGATAACAATAATAATAATAATGGTAATAATAATGATAATAATGATAATAATAATAAATAATGATAATAATAATAATAATAATAATAATAATAATAATAATAATAATAATAATAATAATAATAATAATAATAATAATAATAATAATAATAATAATAAAGCAATAATGAATTTTAAATGTGCCAAATAACCCAACAATGTTGCTAACGCAGAAATGCGCTCATCGCAACCAGATCTAAATCGGACGAAACAAAATTTATCGCAAAGAAAAAGAAATTAAGCAAAAAATAGTATTATTGCTCACACAAAAATGCGATCATCGCAACCAGATCGAACTAACACAAATGTCACGCGTCATGCACACAAATGTGCAAACATCGTATCGACATAATTCGATCAAAAATCTTATATATATAAACTCTAACAATTTAAAAATTATATATATATAAACGTAACAGTAATAGATAAAGAAAAAGAAATAATGGTAATAGATGAAGAAAAAGAAATAACGGTAAAAGATGAAGAAAAAGAAACAACAGTAATAGATGAAGGAAAAGAAATAACGGTAAACGATGAAGAAAAAGAAACAATAGTAATGGATGAAGAAGAAAACTAAATAACGGCAAACGGCACTCACTCCTCTTAGGTTTTTTCATTTTTTCCAACAAGGCAACACATGTATATATAGGGAACAAATTAGGGTTAACACCAAATTGTCAATAATGTCCCTAAAGCCCATTTTAAAGCCCAAACTAAATAATTAGTTAAGAAAAAATAAAATTTAAATAATTTAAAATAATTAAAATAAACCTAAAATAAAAACTAATAATCCTATTGATTCCTAAAATAAAAAATATTATAAAAAGAACAAAATTTTTTTCAATATTTTTTATTTTATGATTTTTTGGATATTTTTATGAATAATTTAGAAAAAAGTGAAAAAAATAATATTTTAAAAAATGATTTAATTAAAATACGAAAATAATAATTAAATAATAATAAAAAACTATTTTTGTTATTTTTTTAATGAAAGATAGAAAAATTTAGAGTAAAAATAATAAAAAACAAAAAAAATGACAAAGGTGAGATTCTAACTCTCAACCTCTCACACTCATAACTCCTTACACATGTCCTCCTGCCAATTGTGCCATTTTTACTTTTTAGAAAAAAAATGCATGCCATATGATATTTACCTGCAAAAAGTCAAACGACTACACAAATTTGTTAGTAATTGATTAAATGCAATGAAATGCGACGACAAATCTTAGGGCAAAATTTGGGGTATTACAGTTATTATGATAATATTTCTCACCCAACCTCTCTTTGATGTTGGCAAAAAAAAAATCATGAAGTTTGACTTTGGTTTGACCACAGTTGACCTCAGTTTGACCTTTTAACTGCATTGACTGCTTTTGACTTATCTGATCATCTGACTGAGCAAACTTTCGAGAAAAGTCTTGAAACTTGACATGGGGGTTCTTATACACATATAAGATGTTATGAAGCTCACTTGAAGTCTTGGAAGTCCATTTAGCCTGATTAAAGTCAAAACCCTAGTTTTGGATGCACTGCTTAGGAGGTGCATTGTCTGAGGGAATTGTCAACTCTTCTGACCAATTGTGAATTTTGTGAACCTTGTGAACCTTCTTGGAACACAAAGTCTTGTATTGTGAGGGCAAATTTTAGGGTGCAACACTCACCATGCACGAATTTTATACCCCTCTGTTCTCCCTCAATTCTCCATGAATTCACACGATTCAAAGACCAAAAACACTCCATTCTCTTCCCTCTACACAGCCATGTCCATAGTTTCTTCTAAAACTCAGCCAAGCTTCAAACCCGATAGGTATAACAACTCGGTTCCACCATTTTCACCTGACATCAAACTTGAGAATTCTTGCTAAATTCTATCCTAACATGATCTACACCTTATGCTGATCAACCTGAGCTATTCATTCAAGATTATAGTGCAATAAACTATGAGTTACAAACCCTAACAGATCATGCACTCCAATGGCAACCTCCATGGATCTTCCTCAAACTCACCAAAATTAATCATCTAACCTATCCTAACAGATCTAACCTAACAAATCTCTATGATTCTAACTAAAACAAGCAAATCGAATAAGAAACCAACCTGGTGTAAATGGTGAAAACAGTTGTGGAATTCTCTTGATCCAATGCTTTCAATGCTCTGAACTTGATCAGTGAACTTGATTATGAGTTCTGTATGCAAAAATTCTGGCTCAAACCTCTTGGATCTTGCAATTGAAACTTTCTTGCACCTTGGATGATGAAGTTGTATGGCACGAGTTCTCTTCAATTCAACCAAGTTCTTGTGTGAATTGTGATCTAGGAAAGATGTTGATGATGATCAGATCAAAAAAAATGGAAATTGATAGAGATTTTATGGAGTTTGAGATGCTTTTGCAAATTGGAAGAATGATGTAAAACTTGGTATTATGAGCACAATGAATCACCAACCATGGCATTAAGCTATTCAATTCAATATATAGATGAGAATAGAAAGTCCTAGAACCTTGGAGAAACTTCCCATGCACACTTTCCCTTGGATTTGGATTATGTAACTTCCTTTGTAAGTAACCAAGTATAACTTCTAAATCTTGAACAAAACTCAAAAATCCACTTTTTCCAATGTTCTTAAAACATTTTTTCCAATCAAAATGACCTATAATTTCATCCCATTTGGCCAAATTATGAAAAATCTCAATTTTAGGTCATTTTTTATTCATTAAATTCACCAATTTTGAAACCTTGAGCTATGAGCCTTTCCAATCTTTCATGGTCACTTTTCTAGACTCAAAATGTCATTTGGAACAAGTTTGATGTTGTGAAGTTTTTCATTTGAAGCTTCCTTGTATGAGTTTTGGGCATAGGCTTGAAATGACCTGTAATTCTCAGATGACCAAAATACCCTTTTCTTGCCAAGACCATAAGTAGAGTTCCACAAATCATATGAAGGCATACCATACCATTCTAGAACGCTAAGACAATGAGGAACAACTCTTATGTTGACCAGAAATTCATTTGAAATCTCCTTGGGGGGTAAAAGTTGCTTGGAAGACAAGTAACTTTCACAGACAAAATTTCAGATACCTCAAATGACCTGTAACTTGCAAGGACCATAACTTGAGTTCTATAAATCTCCTTGATGTCTTCCACCACTAAAATTAAAGGGCTTGAGATCCTCTACAAGTTTCATGTTGGCCAAGGATCCATTTGAAGCTTGAATTTTGACTTATCTTGCCTGGAAGTTTGACCTAAATTAGGGGATTTTACACAGAAACCCCAATTTAGAAACTCCTCTTCTCCTTGATTTCTCTTGATTTCTTCTTGGCACATCACCATATCCTTATTTACATGTCAAATTATTAATCCCACATCTCTCCAATAGACCTTAATGCCTTTCAATCAATCAATTGACCTAGGGTTGACCCAGGGTTGACCCAGATGAAACCCTAGTTGACTGTCTTCAACTGCAACTCTTGTGACCACATCAATGACTTGCCTCCTTCTCCAAATGACTTTCTAAGTCTTCCATGATGTATACATACTCTCCATGCTCAATTCACAGCTCACAACTTCCTTGATGATCCTCAGATACCCTCAGATAGGAGATAGATTCACTGCTTGATCCACTGACTTCTTAGGTTTTCCAATTCTTTCTGATGACTTGGGATGTGCTTGAATTTGAATAATAACCTCTTGATAAGCTCATAGAGATGAGAATAGTGCTTGGTCCCTTGTTGGATGATTTGATATGCCATGTTATGCAGATGATTAGACTATGTGCATGACTCTATATGCAAATGCTAATGTAATTGAAACATAAACCAAGTGAAATAGGTTGAGCAAATTTTAGGGTGCAACAAAATAACGAAAGGTGGCGACTCTTCTGTCATGCCGGAACCTTATTTTCGCGCAAGCGACAATGCATTTTCTGATTTTAGGGGAATTTTTACATTTTAATTGATATTAAAATAGTTATGTTTGATACTTGATTTTGTGGAATTTTGTGTGATCGTGTGATGATGATTTTGATCTTGATTTTTTGTGAGTAGTTATAATAGACATGCATGCTCCCCATAGAATTTCCTCACATTTTTGTGATGAAAATAGGTGGTAGTTTAGGTTGAAACCTTTAGGAGCTCCATTTTTAGGGTTTATGGTTGATACCTTTGGATTTAGGACTTAATTTTAGGACTTAATAGATGATTTAGTCCCTGGTTTTTTTATGAGGCATTCTTAATTGAATTAGGATCCCTTAGGAATTTTTGTAGAAATTTACAAGATAGTTTACTATTTTTGATTGATTTTTAGTTTAGGTGCTGGTTTTAGATGATTCTAATGCACTAACTCAACTAGATTAACATCTTTAGTTCCCTTAGATTAGGGTTGTGCTTTGCTTGTTCTTGGATGATGATGAAGGCAAGTTGAAGATGCATTGGATTGCTTGAAGAGGCTTGGATTTGAAGATCTTCCCTTCTTGTGGTGTAGTTTTGATTAGGTTAAGATTAGGGTTTTGTAGGCGGAGCTTCTAGATAGTTCTCTTCCTTCATAAACATGGAATATGTTGATCAATTCCATTCTTCCCTATGATGTAAGGTCCCTTGTAAAGGCCTCATCCCTCCTTTGGTAGGATGTGTGGCTCTTTGAAAATTGGTAGAACCTTTGAGGGTCCCTTTCTCTGATGACAGGATGCTTAGTGGTGACCTTTGGTCTTCACTCTGCTACCAATCATCCCAACTTTGCTCTTGATAGATGCATCTTTCTCCCCTGTTAGAGGATGGAATTCCTTTCTTGAAGAAGATTGAAGGATGAAGTTGATATTTCCATGTGATTGAAGACTACTCTGAGAAGCTGAAGCTTGTAGATGAAGAGGAAAGCTAGTTGATACTGGAGAGCTGAAGCCAGAGGATCAAGTTGATACTTGTGAAGAGGATTCAATTGAGATTGAGTGAAGAGCTGAGGCTTGAGGAATAAAGGATAAGTTGACACTTGCACTGATGCATTGGGAGCCTGAAGGAATCAAGTTGATACTTGTAGTTAGGAGGGAAGCCTGAAGGTGGAATTGACTGTGAAGCTGAGGCTAGAGCAAGAGAGAATAAGTTGATACTTATGTTTGATGGGTTGAACTTTGGAGGAGCAAGTTGATACTTGTCATTGAGGATGATAGCCTTGAAGGGTGATTGAATTCTGAGGACTGAACTGCTGTCAGAAGATTGCCTTGCTGTGAAGCTGTAGGGGTGGTTGATCTGCTTCTTTCCTGTCTGCTTTCTTTTCTATATTGCTGTGATTTGTTTGACTTGCTTGATGCATTAGAATAAGTCCATAAGTAGACTGATGTAATCTAGGAGCATGATTGCACTAGAGGTTGAGTTGCTCCCTCTGCTTGTATTTTTACTGTATGGCATTGCTTGCGGGTATTCGGTAGAGCCCAGCTCCCTTGCCTATGTGGTTTGTGTTTGCTTGATAGCATTTCATTTCTTCTGTATGATTGCAGTTACTTGTTTTGCTTGATAGCATTTTATTTCTGTATGATTGCAGTTATTCATATCTGGCTTGAGGTTGAGATGAGCTTGTGGAGGCCGATGCCCCACACACATTTCCTCCCTCACTTGCATTGCATGCATTTTACTGTCGGTTACTGTTTACTGTTTAAGCTAATGCTTTATCTATTTCTGTTTACCATCAACATGATCCCCTAGGAATCTCACTTCCTTTGACAAGGAAGTGATGATAGAACTTTAGGTTGAAACCTATGCATGATAACTTCTAGGAGTTCCCTGTTTCAAACTTCAACCATAGTGTTGCACCCTAAAATTTGCCCAACCTTATTCACTTGGTTTATGTTTCAATATCATTAGCATTTGCATATAGAGTCATGTACATAGGCTACTCATCTGCATAGCATAAGCATAGCAAGTCATTCAACAGGGGACCAAGCATTATTCTCCTCTCTAGAGGCCTATCAAGAGGTTATTATCCTGATTCAATCTCATTCAAGTCATCAGAAAAGAATTTGAAAGTTGGAGAAGTCAGTAGATCAAGCATTTAGTATATCTACTAACTGAGGATGTCTGAGGATCAACAAAGAAATTGTGAGTTGTGGGCTGAGCATGGAGAGTATGTGGACATCATGGGAGACTTAGAAAGTCATCTGAAGAAGGAGACAAGTCATTGATATGATCACAAGAGTTGTGGATGAAGACAGTCAACTAGGGTTTCATCTGGGTCAACTTTGGGTCAACTCTAGGTCAATTGACTGATTGAAAGGCATTGAGGGCTATTGAAGAGATGTCGGGTTTATCATTTGACATGAAGAATAAGTATATGTTGTTATGCTAAGAAGAATTCAAGAGAAATCAAGGAGAAGAGGAGTTTCTAAATTAGGGTTTCTGTGTAAAATCCCCTAGTTTAGGTCAAATTTCCAAGCAAGATAAGTCAAAATACAAGCTTCAAATGGATCCTTGGCCAACATGGAACTTGTAGAGGATCTCAATACCTTTAATTTGAGTGGTGGAAGACATTAAGGAGATTTATAGAACTCAAGTTATGGTCCTTGCAAGTTACAGGTCATCTGAGGTATCTGAAATTTTGTCTGTGAAAGTGACTTGACTTCCAAGCAATTTTTACCCCTCAAGGAGATTTCAAATGAATTTCTGGTCAACATAAGAGTTGTTCCTCATTGTCTTAGATTTCTAGAATGGTATAGTATGCCTTCATATGATTTGTGGAACTCTACTTATGGTCTTGGCAAGCAAAGGGTATTTTGGTCATTTGAGAATTACAGGTCATTTCAACCTATGCCCAAAACTCATACAAGGAAGCTTCAAATGGAAAACTTTACAACATCAAACTTGTTCCAAATGACATTTTGAGTCTAGAAAAGTGACCATAAGAGATTGGAAAGATTCATAGCACAAGGTTTCAAAATTGTTGGATTTAATGAATAAAAATGGACTTAAAAATGAGATTTTTCATATTTTGGCCAAATGAAGCAAAATTATAGGTCATTTTGAATGGAAATATCATTTTAAAGACATTGGCTAAAGTAGAATTTTGAGCTTAGTTCCCATTTTAAGAGTTATTCATGGTTACTTGTAATGGAAGATACATAAACCAAATCCAAGGGAAATCACACATGGGAAGTTTCTCCAAGCTTCTAGGAGTTTCTAACCTCATGTATATATTGATATGAGATGGTTCATGCCATGGTTGGTGATTACATTTTCTCAAAACCACAAGTTATACACACTTTCTCCAATTTGCAAAAGCATTACAAACTCTCTCAAATCTCCATCAATTCCCACTTTTCTTGATTTGATCATCATCTAGATCATTCATAGGTCAGAATTCTATCAAAGAATTGGTTGAATTGATCAAGAATTGTGCTATCCATCTTCTCCATCCAAGTTGCAAGAAGGTTTCAAGTACAAGATTCAAGGAGTTTGCACAAGATCCATTACATACAGAACTCCTAATCAAGGTCAATGATCAAGTTCCAATCACTGCAAGCATCAGATTCAAGGGTTTCCATAATTGTTTTCACCATTTTGCACCAGGTTTGTTTTCTCTTCGTATTGCATGATTTAGTTAGAATCTTAGGAAATTGTTAGTATAGAACTGTTAGGATAGGTTAGAGGATTGATTTTGGTGAGTTTGGAGACGTTTCATGAATGTTGAGCATGATGTACCAATTCTGTTAAGGTTTGTATCTCATGGAATATGGCACGATAATTCTCATTATATAGCTTAGAAAGACCAGCATAAGATGTAGATTAGGCTAGGGTAAAGATTGGAGAGAATTATAAGAGTTGATATCAGGTGAAAATAGCTAAACTCATCTGTTATGTTCATCGGGTTTGTTTTTGGAGTGAGTTTTAGAAGGAGATGATGGCACGGTTGTGTAGAGGGAAGAAATTAGGGCATCTTTGCTCTTTACATCGCGAGTTTTCATGGAGAATTGAGGGTGTGAGGGAAGGTGGAAGATCTGGTTTGCAAGCTTGTGCATGGAGCTTCCATGGCTGAAACCCTAGCCATTTGGAGAAGAAGCATGGCGTCCGTTGGATGGGGTCTATTTCATTGACTGGAGATCTCATCGTGTGGTCCACGTTTAAAGATGAAACGGAGGGAAACCCTGGGCACCAAAACGCCCCGTTTCATTTAAGTGTCTGAATGGGCCTTGAATTTCATTGCTAATGGCACCCTCCCCAAACCAGGCCCAACGCAAATGAACTGAGGAAATGACTATCTGCACCGTTTTTGGTTTTATTTTTTTATTATGTTTTCTGACTTGCCTTGGGCCTAGGTACGCATGCTTTTCACACCTCCCACTTTCAGCCCAGTGTATTCTTTTAACTGATTCTCATTACTAGATGCACCCCCTGTCTCTATTAATTCCATTTTATTTTCTTTCAAAATTTCATTTCTTTAAAAAATCATAAAAAATAGAAAAATGAATATTTTCAATTGGTTCCTTTTGCATTATTTTCTTCATTTTGTCAAGAAAATTCTCATATAAAAAAATTAATAATTCATTTCATTTTCTTATTTTTGGCATATTTTTCTTTTAATTAGGTGTAAATAATATTTTGTTTAGTACTCAAATTTGATAATTTTTGTTCTAATAGTTGCTTTACCATTTTTAACCCATTCTTTTTAGGTGGATTAATAGACATTGTTAGCTTGTACATACAATTTAGTTCCCATTTTTAGGAATTAATTTTAGGTGTTTAGCTTAAGTGTGAACAACATGAACAAAATTAGGGTTTTAAATCAACTTAGGTGAGATAGTTTAATTCTTTTAAGAAATTTTCATTTGATTTTTGGGGTATGGACTATAGGGGTTATGGGTATAGGATAAATCCCCTTAGAAATCACTAGGATTCCCCTACTGCTATTAGTATATACTGCTATATTTGATTGGTTGGTGTGGTGTGCCCTCTGGGGATTATTGATTTGTCTGTGTGGGTATTAGGATTGTCTGGGGATTGGGGAAGCTGAAGACTTGTGATGATGAAGCCATTGGAGATCCAGATATTGAAGTCCAACTTCCAGAGTTGATGAGGAGGTTCCTGCTAGCAACTGTTGAGGAGATTAGGGTTTAGGAGCTAGGCAGAGCTCTAGATTAGAAAGCTTGATTCTCAAACATGGAAGGTTTTGACTGCCTCCATTCCTCTCTGTGATACAGAGTCTCTCTAAGACACTCACCCCCTTCCTTTGGAAGGCTTGGTGCTACTGTCTAAGGGATAGAACTCTTGAGAGAAAATATCGTATGTGTTAGTAGCAGTTGGTTTGCCACCCTTGGTGGTCAACTAAGTGCTTAACACCCAATTCACTCTTGTGATTGATCCCTCAGCTTGGAGGATGAGACTTGAAGAAAAGCCATTGTAGACTGAAGACTGATGATCAAAGACCTTGCTTGAAAGCTGTGGAGATGGAGACTGAGGCTTGCCAGAAGCTTGTAGCTGATTGGAGATGACTTGAAGAACTGATGTGGTGCAGAGCTGTTGTGGCTATTTATTTTTGCTGTATTTCATTCCTGATGTATTGATTGGTTTTCCTGACTGTATTGTTTGCTGTTTACCCTGCCGGGTTGAAAGTGAAGTCTGTTCACTTTTGCCTATTGTTTTCCAGGTTCGAGGTTGAGTGGGACTCCCTTGCCTCGCTTGTATTGTTGCATCCATGCATTTTATTGCTTTACTGTATATATCTGATATTGTTTCTGTTTCCGTCTATTCCCTTAGGATCTCTGTTTCTCTCTGCGCAAGAGAGGAGCATGATAGACACTAGGCCTTAACCCATGCATGATAACATTAGGTTAGTTTGATTCCCTTTGCAACTGTAAGTTAGAGTTCTGTCTCTTCTTCCTCAAAACAAACAGAAAAACACATTAAAAATTTCAAACACAATAAAAGACACTTCTTCCGTAAAAGAATGTGAACTCATCAAGACGTCATTTTTGTCCGCTTGGACTGCTAATCAGAAAAACCTTTTTCAGAAGGAATAAAATCAACCAAGACAAGCTTGTGTCTTCCGTGGCCCGAACTACGTTTGCTCTGATCTTCCATGCTGTGTGGAAGTACGTAGGCATAGGAGGCGATATCCTAGCGAGTAACCTTCCCCTCCTTTCCCGTAGGTAGGCGAACTACGTTGACTCTGATTTCTCGTTCCAGACGGGAATACGTAGGCATAAAGTGCGATACTTTGCCGAGTCATTTTATTTTCATTTTCTTTCCTTTTAACCCCTAACCTGTAGAGTAGATAGAATAACAATCCATACCCGAAAACAAGCGTGGATCCCGTCGAGTACGACGGACGTGAGGGGTGCTAATACCTTCCCCTTGCGTAACCGACTCCCGAATCCAGGTTTTGGTTGCGACGACCATACCTTTCCCGTGTTGTGCGAGGTTTACTCTGAGCGTTTCCTTTCCCTCCCGTGGGATAAATAACGCACGGTGGCGACTCTTCTGTTCAGCCGGCGCCGATTTTCGCAGTAGCGACAGCTGGCGACTCTGCTGGGGATCCAACGTCCCCTGGCTGCTAAGGACTGTGATAGTTCTTATGCATTTGGGATCCAACGTCCCTTAAGAGAGTCAATCCTAACGCTTGTTTTCCCGTCGAGGATTTTGTATGGATTTATATTTCTGACCTTTATTTTCAACATTATATATATTGATTATTATTGCTGTATTTTGGGGTGTGACGGGTGTTCTGATATTGAGAGAGAAGCCGGACCTGGGCTTGAGTGCACCTAGACTTAGAGTAGAGATTAGTGGGCGCGCACGTGCTTTGCATGTCCTAGTGTCCCGCGAAATCTACACTCAGACGAGGTTCTTCTGGTTGGCCTCCTGTCCTGCCCTTTGGGTGGCTTGGGTTGCTGGTTAGTTGGATTGTCGACTCTGGGGACCGATCATTTGGAAGTTGGCTAAGTGAGGCCTCTTCAGGATTTGATGATGCCACTCCTTCTGGGAATCGTATCATCAACCCTGAAAGTCTGTGACGCCGACGACCGCATAGGATGCCAGACCTTTGTCAGTTACTAGGACATCCACCTGTGAGAGGGTTTGGGATTATGCAGGTAACTAGACCTTCAGATACCGGTTATTTCTTGATCAGAGATCCTGGGTATTTATGAGTTATGAGATCTGTCAGAGACCATTTTGGAGATGTGTTATGAGGTCTGTCAGAGACCAGTTGGAGGGTTCTGAGGTCTGACAGAGACCAGTTGGAGATGTGATTTGAGGTCTGCCAGAGACCAGTTAGAGTTATGGTTTGAGGTCTGTCAGAGACCATTGTTGGAGCTTTGTTTTAGGTCTATTTGAGACCAGGGTCTGAGGACTTCTATAGAGTCTATCCGAGACTTCTTGATATGGTTCAGGCTATTCAGCTACGGCAGTTGGTCCCTGTTGCATGTCACTTGCATTGCATTGTTTGCATACTCATCATCATTGCATCCTACTAATGTGTGTTTGTGCTGCAGGTACATTTGCATTCCCCCGGTTCTAGTGTCTGGACTTCTGAGTATTTGATCATGGCTGGCTTGAGGATGACCGTTGCGTATAAGCTATATATCCCCGATATTACTCCACTCCTGGGTCTGATTTCTCTTGCAGATGAGGATGTCCGTAGAAGCTTCAGGCAGAGTTACGGACGGCTGTTGAGTTTAGTTCGTAGGTCCACTGATGATGAATTGAATGGGCTGTACACCTTAATGCAATTCTATGACCCGGCTTTGAGATGTTTCACGTTTGTGGACTTTATCTTGGGGCCCACCATGGAGGAGTATGTAGAGTTTACTGAGCTGCCAGTTCAGAATGCCGTTCCTTTTATTCACTCAGCCGCTGAGCCCAATCTGGAGGATTTAGCCAAGGCCCTGCATATGAATGCTTTTGAGTTATTGATGACTGCGTGGCGAGGGGTTCCGGGTTTTTCTCTTCAGTTTCTGGTTGGTAAGGCTCAAGAGTACGCCAAGAATGGGTGTTGGGTGGTCTTTAACGCCATTTTGGCCCTCTGCATTTATGGGATAGTGTTGTTCCCTAACTTCCTAAACTTCGTGGACATGGATGCATTTCATCTGTTTGCTGCCGGTAACCCAGTACCAACACTGATCGGGGACTTTTACCATTCGATGCACTACAGGAATGAAAACAGGAGAGGCAAGAACGTCTCTTGTTGCGTACCTTTGCTGTATATGTGGTTCAAGAGCCATCTTCCCTCGAGGGGACCTTTCGTGGATAATGCAATCACGCCCGACTGGCCAGAGCATATGATGAGGTTAACTTCTGAAGACGTTGAATGGTTTGATAGAGATCTGCTGGGATCCGAGCTTATATTCAGTTGTTCTGGGTACCCTAATGTCCCGCTGATAGGAAGAAAGGGGTGTATCAACTACAACCCATCCTTGTTGGTCCGTCAGTTCGGATATGCGCTGAAGAACCCACCCAAAGAGGAGGAAGTACAGGAATCTCTGTACTTCACCGGTGATTTGAAGGGAGAGTTATTGGCCAAGCTGCAGCATGCCTGGACGCGTATTAACCGAAGAGGGAAGCCGTTGTTAGGGAAGAATGACTGTCAGGCCTATGCACCTTACAGGGTTTGGATCCAGGATAGAGCAAGTCAGTTGCGGATGCCATTTCCAGATGCACCAGTTCTTGTTCCCATTCCGGTAGCAGAACCAACTACTGTTTCTAGGGAGGCCTACGAGCAAGTTGTGAAGGAAAAAGAAGCCTTGATGAAGATCAACGAAGGGTTAGAGCAGGAGCTAGCCCAGATACGCAGTGAGAAAAACAAGGCCGTCCATGCTTTCCAACAGCAGATTGAGCTAATGAACAGGTTAGGGGCTGAGTTGACTGAGGAGAGGAAGAAGCGCGAACGTCTGGGGCAAGAGTTCAGAAGCTCCCATGACATGCTGGAATCCAAAAAGAAGGCGCTCGATGCAGCACACTGAGAGATCTCTTCTTGCAATAAGACTTGGAATGCTACGCTCACCAACAATAAGAAGAGGGAAGATAAGTTGAAGCAGCAAATTTCCGACCTCAAAGAGCAGTTGAAGTCCAGCATCAAGAAGTGTGAAGAAGAAGTGATGACCCGGTACAGTCTCCAGAATGCACTAAACAAGGCCATCAAAGGCAGAGATGAAGCTGTGTCTCAGAAGCGTAAACTAGAGATCGCTTCGGAGAGGGAGCATGGGAAGAAACTGCTGAAGACGTGCGACGTGTTCTGAAGAAAAGAAACCAACTTGTTGAGGGGCTGCTTGATCGACCAAGCCATCCGGAGACCAAGAAGCTGCTAGAAGAGTACCAGACTTATGGGAGGATTTGATCATTTCATGTAGTAACTTGTATGCTTTATTTGCATAAGTGCTGACCATCACCAGGATTGTTGGTTGAGGTCATGCCTTCTTGTTGTACTCTCAGTGATATTGTATTCCAGGCTTATTGATTTCTCTACAATATATGAGGCTTCCTGTGGTTCAGCTCCGATCTCTATATTGTTAGTATTGTCACTGCACCGGCACCTTCACACTAGAATCGGGGAATGAATTTCCCTAATGCACAGACACACATTGCATTGCATTCATATTCATATTGCATTACAGGTAATCTTTGGGTGGTGTCTTATTTTCTGCTCTGTACCAGGTACTTTCAGGATTGCAGATCAGCACCCACACCGCTATTTCACTCGCACCAACTGTCGAAGAATCATGGACCAAATGCAGAACGAGATGCAAGATGTGCGCGAGAAGCTAGCTCTCTTTATGCAGACCATGGAAGCTATTGCAAAAGGTCAGGAGAATTTGCAAGCCATGGTGCAGCCTCTGTTGGCCAGAAATGTTGGTCACGGTAATGAGGATCATCAGTCTGTGCGAGTCGATACTGTTCATGGAGATGGCACTCCCACGCCAGTGGCTCCACCTGTAGTCAATATACCTGCTGCTAATGTCAACAACGCTACCGCTGCTGGGAACGGTAACGTCGGAGTTGGGAACGAGACTGCTGTCCATAACGTTGGGCTTGGTGATATCAACGTGGGTGATAATATGGGAGGCAACGGCTTCGGCAATGCTGGATTTGGGTTCAACGATCAGGGATTCGATAACGCTGGGAAATATGGTTTCAATGCTCAAGGCTTTGGGCAAGATGGTTATGGTGTGGCCAATCAGGGTTACGGAGGTTTCAGAAATGGAAACGGCGCTGGGTTTATGGCTTTTGGGCCTGCTGGAGGCGTTCAAGGGTACGGCAACAGAGGCCGAGGCCCGGTAATGAATCAAATTAGAGCTGGCCGCAATAATGAATATGATGGGTATGGAGATGGGAATGGTATGTGGCAAGAAGATCAGCAGGAGGACGCTTTCTCCAGCGGAGGCTTTGAAGGGCCGATGGATAACTCCCAGAAGATCAGAATGCTGGAAGAGCAGATGAGGGGGGTCCTGAACCAAAGTGCTGTGGGATTAGACATGACAACAATGGGCCTGGTACCTGGCTTGAGGGTGCCAATCAAATTCAAAGCTCCTACGTTTGATAAGTATAAAGGGGACACATGTCCGAAAGTGCACGTGCGGGCTTATTACAGAAAGATGTCTGCGTACTCAACTGATGAGAGAATGCTAATGCATTTCTTTCAAGATAGTTTGTCAGGCCCTTCCCTAGAGTGGTATATGGGATTGGAGCCGACTAATATCAAGACATGGAAGCAATTGGCAGAGGCATTTGTAGCTCACTACAAGTATAACAGCGACTTGGCGCCCAATCGGGTCCAATTGACAGGGCTGTCGCAGAAGAAGGGTGAGAGCTTTAAAGAGTACGCGCAGAGGTGGCGCGATATGGCTGCCAGGGTCTGTCCTCCTTTGGAAGACAAGGAAATGAATGACATGTTCGTCGGCACATTCACAAGCTTGTTTCATGACATGTAGTTTCATACATCTCTGGCCAGTTTTTCAGACTTAATTCTGATGGGGGAAAAGATTGAACGTAACATTAAGCAGGGAAAGTTCCAAGTCGAGGAATCTACTGCATCTGGCAGTAATAGGAAGGCTTTTGGTGGGCGCCGTCAGGGCGAGGCAAGCGCAGTGTTTGGAGGCCGAGGCCGAGGCCGAGGCAGGGGACGAAACCAATATCATCAGCCGCAGCAGGTGGCGAGTGTTACTATCCCATATCAACAACAACCACTTCAACAATAACAACCGTCTCAGCAGCAGCCAATGCATCAGCAGCAACAGCCTCAGCAGGGTGCGCAGCAGGCTCAGCGAAGATTCCAGGGTGGTAAACCAAGAAGAGTGTTTGAGAAGCCTCCCTCAACCTATGCAGATTTGTTGGAGACATTGTTGGGTCTGAACCTGGTAGAGAAGAGAACTCTGGCACCGATAACGGGAACTCCTCCGTATGGTTATGATGCAAGCAGGCACTGTGAGTTTCATTCTGGGGCTCCGGGCCACGATATAGAGGGTTGTCATGCTTTTAAGCACGTTGTGCAGGATCTTTTGGACAATAAGACTATCAATTTCGGAACGGCAGGTCCGAATATAGTGCAGAAACCCATGCCTAATCATGGGGCGAATGCCATTCTGACCGAGGAAGGGCTGAATCTGATTATGAATGTCGATGATTTAAAGACGCCGCTGAGTGAGATAAAAAGCAGATTGTTGCAAGGGGGTGTTTATCCAGGATGTGACGAGTATTGCTTAGAGTGCTGGACCCTAGCTGGGGGGTGTGATGATTTGAAGAAAGGCATTCAGGCTTTAATTGATGGAGGCACATTGCAGTTTGACCGAGCAGCAACTGAAGAGCCTGCAGGGGCAGCAGCAGATGATCAGAGTGATGTGGCCACTGTAACGATTCCTCGGAAGACAATCACTATTGCAGCACCGGTCCAGCGACCACCGATCACCATAACTAAGGCCGGACCAATCCCGTACGAGAACACGAAAGCAGTCCCATGGTCATATGGGTTGGAGGTGTATTGTGACGGGATAAAGATTGATGTTAATAAGCAGCCAGCTGAGACTGTCGATAACGTTGTTGGTTCAGGAGGGATGACAAGGAGTGGTAGGATCTTTATATCACCTGAAGTGGAGGCCGAAAGACTAGCAAAAGGAAAAGGGAAGGTGGTTGAGAATGTCCCAGTGCAAGCAAGCGAAAAAGAAGCGGCATCGAAAGACGTAGAAGAGTTCATGCGCTTGATTCGAAAAAGTGATTATAAGATTGTGGAGCATCTGCAACAGACGCCGTCCAAGATATCTATCCTGTCTTTGCTCTTATGTTCTGAAGCTCACAGAAATGCTTTGTTGAAAGTCCTGGATACTTCCTTTGTACCCCAAGTCGTCTCAGTAAATCAGCTGGAAGGAGTGTTGGCACATGTAAATGCAGGCCACAGTTTGGGCTTTACCGACTTCGATTTGACCCCGAAAGGGAGAGATCATAATATGGCGCTACACATATCTGTTGAGTGTAGAGGATCAGTAATGTCGCATGTATTGGTCGACACCGGATCGTCTCTGAATGTGATGCCCAAGAAAGCGATGATGAAGCTGGATGTCAGAGGAATCCTGTGTACGCCCAGTGACTTGGTAGTCAGAGCGTTTGATGGCACGCAAAGAACAGTCTTTGGATCGATAACATTGCCTCTACAGGTGGGGCCGGAGGTGTTCGCCACGGAATTTTATATCATGGACATCCAGCCTGCGTATAGCTGCCTGCTCGGACGACCCTGGATTCATGGGGCTGGGGCAGTCACGTCTACCCTGCATCAGAAGTTGAAATATATGGTCGGAGACAGCGTAGTCACCGTATGCGGAGAAGAAGACATCTTGGTCAGCCATCTGTCGTCATTTAAATATGTGGAGGTCGACGGAGAGATCCACGAAACACCCTGCCAGGCATTTGAAGGTTTGCGTATCAAGGACAAAGGTCCTGGGCCAAGCAAAGTGTCAGAAATAGCCGTCTCTTCGTATAAAGAAGCTCAAGCTCTAGTGGAGGCAGGAGAAGCAACGGGCTGGGGCAAAGTGTTGGATATTCCTGTAAAGATGGACCGGTTCGGGCTGGGATACCAACCGTCGTCGTCAACACCTGCTGTGGGAGCACCCCGTTTCAGAGGGCCAATAACCATCTCTGCCAGAGGAGTATGTTATGAAACCATCAACGCTGCTTCGGAGTCTGACGAAGGAGACAGCGACTGTGATATGGATACCTGGATTCAGCCAAGCACGCCAGGACAGGGACTGTGCAACTGGTCTATTCAGGAGCTTGTTCCTGTGACTCTTAAACAGTAATGCTTTGCTTTATTAATTGTTGAATAATCTGATGTCTTGCCCGGGGCATCGGGATTTGCTTAGGGCTGTGTTGTTATGAACATTGCGTGTTAATCATTAAATAAATGGCGTTTTTTCATGTGCAAATACTGTAATCTCTGTCTTTCTTGTTTTGTATTTTTCAATAAAATGGCAACGTGGTTATTCGCTTTATACGCATTTTGAAGCACTTAACCATTTCTTTTGCAGGATAACATTTTCAGATGACATCCTTGAACCACCTATGACTCGTCCCGACTTTGAGCATCCGGTATTTCAGGCCGAAGAAGAGGTTGTCGAAGATAGTGACGTTCCTGAAGAACTGTCTTGGTTGGTGAAGCAAGAGGAAAGAGCCATTCTGCCTCACGACGAGGTCATCGAAATTATCAACTTGGGGTCGGAAGGGGTTGAGAAGAATATTCGTATCGGGGCCGCACTGCAGAGCGATATCAAGCGAAGACTGGTTGAAATGCTCCGAGAGTATAGTGATGTATTCGCTTGGTCGTATGAAGATATGCCAGGGCTCGATACAGATATGGTTGTACACCGTCTGCCACTAAAAGAAGAATGCCCGCCGGTCAAACAAAAGCTTCGCAGAACTCGACCAGATATGGCAGTGAAGATCAAAGAGGAAGTTCAAAAACAATGGGACGCTGGTTTCCTGGCTGTGACAAAATATCCCTCATGGGTTGCTAACATCGTACCAGTGCCAAAGAAGGACGGCAAGGTTCGAATGTGCGTGGATTATAGAGATTTGAATAAAGCAAGCCCAAAAGACGATTTTCCACTTCCTCATATCGACGTGCTAGTTGATAATACCGCTCAATACTCCGTATTCTCCTTCATGGATGGCTTTTCAGGCTATAATCAGATTAAAATGGCGCCAGAGGATATGGAGAAGACCACTTTCATAACGCCTTGGGGAACATTTTGCTACAAAGTGATGCCCTTTGGTTTGAAGAATGCTGGGGCAACATATCAGCGTGCGATGACGACTCTTTTCCATGATATGATGCATAAAGAGATCGAAGTTTATGTTGACGATATGATTGCCAAATCCCAGACGGAGGAAGAGCATCTGGTGAATCTGCTGAAGTTGTTCAAAAGGCTTAGGAAGTTCAGGCTGAGACTGAACCCTAACAAATGCACCTTCGGGGTGAGATCGGGTAAGCTGCTGGGGTTTATTGTAAGCGAAAGAGGAATAGAGGTTGATCCTGCTAAAATAAAAGCGATTCAAGAAATGCCGACGCCTAAAACAGAGAAAGAGGTACGCGGGTTTTTAGGGAGGTTGAACTACATCGCCCGGTTCATATCTCACCTAACGGCCACGTGTGAACCATTATTCAAGTTATTGAAGAAAGATCAAGCTGTAACGTGGAACGAAAATTGTCAAAAGGCGTTCGATAAAATAAAGCAGTATTTGCAAGAGCCTCCTATCTTGATACCCCCAGTGGCAGGGAGACCCTTGATCATGTATTTGACGGTTCTGGAGGGAAGCATGGGTTGTGTTCTCGGTCAACACGACGAGACAGGGAGAAAATAGCATGCAATCTACTACTTGAGTAAGAAATTTACAGACTGTGAATCTCGATATTCAATGCTTGAGAAAACTTGTTGCGCGCTAGCCTGGGCCGCCAAGCGTTTGAGGCAATACATGCTGAATCATACAACCATGCTTATCTCGAAGATGGATCCTATCAAATATGTATTCGAAAAGCAGGCGTTGTCAGGGAGAATTGCCCGTTGGCAGATGGTCTTGACTGAATATGACATCCAATACGTCTCGCAAAAGGCTATAAAGGGGAGTGTGCTGTCTGAGTATCTGGCGGAGCAGCCTGTTGAAGATTACCAATCGATGAGGTTTGATTTTCCTGACGAGGATATCATGTACCTAAAGATGAAAGATTGTGAAGAGCCGTTGCCAGACGAAGGGCCAGAGTTGGGTTCCAAATGGAAGATGATATTTGACGGAGCTGTGAATGCTTACGGTAGTGGAATAGGGGCAATTATCACCACGCCACACGGGTCGCACATCCCGTTTACTGCCCGATTGACCTTTGCAGTTACCAACAATGAGGCCGAATACGAAGCTTGTATAATGGGGCTTGAGGAAGCCATTGATTTGCGAATCAAAAATCTGGATGTATACGGAGACTCAGCTCTGGTGGTGAATCAAATCAAAGGAGAGTGGGAGACACGCCAGCCCAACTTGATACACTACATGAACTATGCAAGGAGATTGTTGCCTTTCTTTGACAAGGTTGAATTGCATCATTTACCGCGGGCAGAGAATCAAATGGCTGACGCCCTGGCCACTTTGTCTTCCATGTACAAAGTCAACTTCTGGAACGAGGCTCCCAGAATCATTATCTCTCGGCTTGACAGACCGGCTTACGTATTTGCTATTGACGAAGCATCTGACGACAAACCGTGGTATTTTGAGATCCTCAATTTCCTGAAGAATAAGGAGTATCCGGCTGGGGCATCCAGTCAAGATCAGAAGACTCTCAGGAGATTAGCGGGTAATTTCTATTTGAATCCGGACGGTGTCTTATACAGAAGAAACCACGACTTGGTGCTGTTGCGTTGTGTAGACGAAAGAGAGGCAAAGCTGCTCATGGAGGAAATACACGAAGGTACATTTGGTACGCATGCTGGTGGACATGCTATGACAAGGAAGCTGCTGCGGGCAGGTTATTTTTGGCTGACTATGGAAACTGACTGCTTCAAGTTTGCGAGGAAGTGCCACAAGTGCCAAATCTATGCTGATAAGATTCATGTGCCTCCGAGTCCTCTGAATGTGATGTCATCGCCTTGGCCATTCTCGATGTGGGGGATCGATATGATTGGAAAGATCGAGCCGACAGCTTCTAACGGGCATCGGTTCATCCTAGTAGCAATCGATTACTTCACCAAGTGGGTAGAAGCGGCGTCATACGCAAACGTAACGAAGCAAGTGGTGGCCAGATTCATCAAGAGAGATATCATTTGCCGATATGGGATTCCCGAGCGGATAATCACGGACAACGGTTCAAACCTGAACAACAAAATGATGAAGGGGCTCTGTCAGAATTTCAAAATCGAACATCACAACTCCTCCCCTTACCGACCCAAGATGAATGGCGCTGTCGAAGCGGCCAATAAGAATATAAAGAAGATCGTCCAGAAGATGGTGGTGACCTATAAGGATTGGCATGAGATGCTACCTTTCGCTTTGCACGGTTATCGTACGACGGTACGCACATCAACCGGGGCAACCCCGTTCTCGTTGGTGTACGGAATGGAAGCAGTGCTACCACTGGAAGTTGAGATCCCTTCTCTGAGGGTATTGCGAGATGTTCAGCTAGACGAGGCAGAATGGGTGAAAGATAGGTTGAACCAATTGAGTTTGATGGATGAGAAGAGGCTAGCTTCTCTAGCATACGGTCGTTTGTACCAGAGCCGAATGAAGAAAGCATATGACAAAAAGATACATCCGCGAAGCTTTCAGACGGGCGACCTTGTGCTGAAAAGGATTCTCCCGCCGCAGGCAGATCACAGGGGCAAGTGGACCCCCAACTACGAAGGGCCATATGTTGTCAGAAAAGTCTTTTCAGGAGGAGCTTTATTGTTGTCCACTATGGACGGTGAAGACTTTACGTCACCTGTGAATTCGGACGCAGTTAAAAAATACTTTGCTTAAAATAGACCCGCTGGACAGAAAAAAGAGAGTCTAGGCAAAAATGGGGCATCCTGGCGAACCAAAAACAGAATAAAAGGTTCGGGCAAAAGTTAGGGATAAAATGGAAAAAATGTACACCCGCGAAGTTGAAAACCTACACTGGGCGGCTTCTGCAAAAAGGGGTATCCCGGTGAACTGAAAACCCGTAAAGGGCGGTTCACGCAAAAGTTAGGGATTTGAAAAGCAAATGACGGCGGTCCGAATTTGATATTACATTTGAGCATTGGTGCAGGAGAATATATTCGAGGGGGCGATTATCGGATACAATCTCTTCGGAAGTGTGGATATCGGGAAAGCAGTAGAGTCGGGCGAGTCATAGGAGGATCAGCTCGTGGTGTTCGTCTGCATCCCGTTGCCGACATGTGTACAAAGTTAATTTGCCAAAATATTTATGCTTCTTGTGCATACTTGTGTATTTGTTTTGCGTAGCTTCCTCTTTTCAGGAGTTACATCCCGTGTACAAAACTCCGCCCATTCAGGGGCCCAATCAATAAAATATGTTATTCAGTACTTGATGCTGGTTCTTTACTGTTTTGTGCATGATAAAACGCCTAAGTTTATTGAAACTAGCATGTGTATAACATCACTGGCCCTTGCCAACAATTGCTAAAGCGTTGAATTAACTGAAAATAACGTCACTAACCTGAATCGATTTGGTTGTATAGGCTTGTCTTGTCTTGTTTGTGTTGTTGCAGGTTTCATAGTCGTACGAGGAAGATGACCAAGAGACCGCAGTAATAAAAGACTCGACCCTCACGCAGATCATGCATGTGCCTCCTGAAGGAGGATCGAATTCCCTAGTTAGTCGTAGCCTATCCAGAAGGCATATTCCAATAAAGCCATTTATCCTCAGCAGAGTTGGCAATTCTACGAGTGTAGGCTGTGTTCAGACAGTGTGGTGTCCCCCAGAAGGATTCCCCTATTTCGAGCAGGATGGTTTAGCCACAGAAGATTAGTGTTTGTGAGCTGTATTCAGGCAGTGTACCTTTCCCCGCAGGGTCATTTACTCACTCCACCAGTGGAGTCAGTTAATTTTCCCCAAGAGAATCATCCCATCCCCATCGGAATTCTCTTTGCAAGCGTTTTCATTCCTTCCAGTGGAACTCGAAGATTAAGACTCTCCCCGGCAGAGTTGGTGGTGCGCCCAGGCATTTATTTTGTCAAAATACCGTGTGATATCAGTTCACTATCCAGCAGAAGTTCAGTCATACTTGACACATCTGCTATTCTCCAGTAGAGTTATATCCCCCAGCAGGGCGTTACTTCAACGAGGTGTTTGGTTTAAGTTCCCTGTTTCCCAGCTGAGTTGACTTCACTCTTCCAGCATTTATTTTGCTGGAATAATTCTATAGCATCCGGCTATCCCCAGCGAAGTTGGCATTAGCTTCAGCATTTATTTTGCTGAAGCAGTTTCTGTACCCAGCAGTTCGAGTCTGCATTTGCATGGGCATATCGTGTCATATTCGCATCCACCAAATGAAAAAGCGTAGCGTTTCCATGTCAAATGGAGCATTGCATCATTGTCAGCATACGCCTTTTTGAAACATAAACTAGGTCGGCTAACCGTTTGGTTTCAAGTATTTGTTTCTCTTGCAGGTGGGAGGGGTTCTTGCTCCAACAAATCAATGAACATTCGAAGTTTCGGCACGAGACATTCAACGAAGTGTCAGCTTCGGCACTACTCCCCACAGAGTTATCAGGATAAGTTTCTCTTTGTCCCCAAGCAGAGTTACTTATTTCCCCGCCAGGATTTCTTGTTGAAGTTTCTCTAGTCCGACCAGCGGATCGTTTCCTTCAAAGTTGTTGTTACGTCAGCATTAAAAGGTTTCATGAACCAGAATTTCAGAGGCTACCGCCGGTTATCAGAGCAGGCATCCAGTGGTTTGGTTTCCAAATATCCCCAGTAGAGTCAGCCTCAAAGTTGCTGTAACGTCAGTGATAAGAAGTTGGCGGACCAATGGAAGGAGGGGTCCTAACGTGGACAGTTTTATTGATAGGTTCTTCGTGCTAGAGAAGTGGGTGTCCTAACGTGGATAATTTTATTTCCCCGGGCTGATAAGAGGTGTTAGTCCTAACGTGGACAGGTTCGATTTCTCAGAATTGTTGGAATGTGGAGTCCTGACGTGGACATTTCTTCCAGGTGACGAGATGTTTTGGTCCTAACGTGGACAGATTCGGTTTCTTGGTGTTGATTGAATGTGAAGTCATAACGCTGACAAAGTTGGTTACTCTTCGTGTTGGTGTCCTGACGTGGACCATTCACTTCCAGCAGATAGCTTTATTCGCAATGGTGAAATGTGCGTCCTGACGTGGACAAGTTTATAGTTCTTCGTGTTGACAAGATACGAGAGTCTTGACGTGGACAAATTCATCCTTCTTCGTGTTGATGGCAAAGTATGAGTCCTGACGTGGACAAAGTTTTATTTCCCCAGCAAGTCGAAGACGCGCAAGTCCTGACGTGGATAGGTCCTATTACTTTAGCAGGTTGAGATGTGAGTCCTAACGTGGACAAAGTCTCACTTCCCCAGTGGGTCAAAGGTGCATGAGTCCTGGCGTGGACAAGTTTTTATCCTCAGCAAGTCGAGTGGTGAGTCCTAACATGGACAAATCAAGACGAAAAGCGTTTCCTTGCATGGGAAGGTTGGAGTCCTTACGTGGACAGATAAAGGAGTGTTCCTTAAGTGGAACGATGGAGTCCTTACGTGGACAAATCAAGAAGATTATTATTCCTAATGCGGAAAAGTGGGTCCTAACGTGGACAATGCAGTCCTTACGTGGACATGTCAAATTGTATTCCTTACGTGGAAAATTTGTATTCCTTACGTGGAAGAAGAGATGGTGATTCCTTACGTGAAAAAATGATTCCTTACGTGGAAAAAAGATTGTGTTCCTAACGTGGAAAGGCGGGTCCTAACGTGGAAAGATGATGATTCCTAACGTGGAAAGATGCATTCCTAACGTGGAAAGCAGAGGTATTCCTAACGTGGAAAGATTTCATTCCTGACGTGGAAGAATTTAGTCCTGAAGTAGACAGGTACCAAAGAGTTTATTCCTAACGTGGCAGGGTGAGTCCTAACGTGGACGATGTATTCATAGCCTAGAAAGTTTAGTCCTAACGTGGACAGATCTAGACGATGTTTATTCCTGACGTGGAAGAGCGTAGTCCTGACAGAGGCAGATGAGATGATTCCTTACGTGGACGGTGTTATCCCTAACGTGGAAGAGTTTACTCCTAACGTGGACGATTTATTCCTGATGAAATGCAGAAAAATAATCCCCAGCACGGTCGCTAGTGGATCAATTGGTGGCCATAGCAGTCAGATTCAGCTGACGAATGTCGTTCCCCAAGCAGTGGCACAGTTTATTTCTGCGGTTGGCAATTTTCCGGGTTCTTAGTATTCAACCGTCTCGTACCGCGAATGTCTGAAGGCTCCGGGCTCTTCACCCAATCGGGTCCAAGTCGCTTGAATAGGGGCAGCTGTTGCACCCTAAAATTTGCCCAACCTTATTCACTTGGTTTATGTTTCAATATCATTAGCATTTGCATATAGAGTCATGTACATAGGCTACTCATCTGCATAGCATAAGCATAGCAAGTTATTCAACAGGGGACCAAGCATTATTCTCCTCTCTAGAGGCCTATCAAGAGGTTATTATCCTCATTCAATCTCATTCAAGTCATCAGAAAAGAATTTGAAAGTTGGAGAAGTCAGTAGATCAAGCATTGAGTATATCTCCTAACTGAGGATGTCTGAGGATCAACAAAGAAATTGTGAGTTGTGGGCTGAGCATGGAGAGTATGTGGACATAATGGGAGACTTAGAAAGTCATCTGAAGAAGGAGACAAGTCATTGATATGATCACAAGAGTTGTGGATGAAGACAGTCAACTAGGGTTTCATCTGGGTCAACTTTGGGTCAACTCTAGGTCAATTGACTGATTGAAAGGCATTGAGGGCTATTGAGGAGATGTGGGGTTTATCATTTGACATGAAGAATAAGGATATGATGTTATTCTAAGAAGAATTCAAGAGAAATCAAGGAGAAGAGGAGTTTCTAAATTAGGGTTTCTGTGTAAAATCCCCTAGTTTAGGTCAAATTTCCAAGCAAGATAAGTCAAAATACAAGCTTCAAATGGATCCTTGGACAACATGGAACTTGTAGAGGATCTCAAGACCTTTAATTTGAGTGGTGGAAGACATTAAGGAGATTTATAGAACTCAAGTTATGGTCCTTGCAAGTTATAGGTCATCTGAGGTATCTGAAATTTTGTCTGTGAAAGTGACTTGACGTCCAAGCAATTTTTACCCCTCCAGGAAATTTCAAATGAATTTCTGGTAAACATAAGAGTTTTTCCTCATTGTCTTAGCTTTCTATAATGGTATAGTATGCCTTCATATGATTTGTGAAACTCTACTTATGGTCTTGGCAAGCAAAGGGTATTTTGGTCATTTGAGAATTACAGGTCATTTCAACCTATGCCCAAAACTCATACAAGGAAGCTTCAAATGGAAAACTTTACAACATCAAACTTGTTCCAAATGACATTTTGAGTCTAGAAAAGTGACCATGAGAGATTGGAAAGATTCATAGAACAAGGTTTCAAAATTGTTGGATTTAATGAATAAAAATGGACTTAAAAATGAGATTTTTCATATTTTGGCCAAATGAAGCAAAATTATAGGTCATTTTGAATGGAAAGATCATTTTAAAGACATTGGCTAAAGTAGAATTTTGAGCTTAGTTCCCATTTTAAGATTTATTCATGGTTACTTGTAATGGAAGATACATAAACCAAATCCAAGGGAAATCACACATGGGAAGTTTCTCCAAGCTTCTAGGAGTTTCTAACCTCATGTATATATTGATATGAGATGGTTCATGCCATGGTTGGTGATTACATTTTCTCAAAACCACAAGTTATACACACTTTCTCCAATTTGCAAAAGCATTACAAACTCTCTCAAATCTCCATCAATTCCCACTTTTCTTGATTTAATCATCATCTAAATCATTCATAGGTCAGAATTCTATCAAAGAATTGGTTGAATTGATCAAGAATTGTGCTATCCATCTTCTCCATCCAAGTTTCAAGAAGGTTTCAAGTACAAGATTCAAGGAGTTTGCACAAGATCCATTGCATACAGAACTCCTAATCATGGTCACTGATCAAGTTCCAATCACTGCAAGCATCAGATTCAAGGGTTTCCATAACTGTTTTCACCATTTTGCACCAGGTTTGTTTTCTCTTCGTATTGCATGATTTAGTTAGAATCTTAGGAAATTGTTAGTATAGAACTGTTAGGATAGGTTAGAGGATTGATTTTGGTGAGTTTGGAGAGGTTTCATGAATGTTGAGCATGATGTACCAATTCTGTTAAGGTTTGTATCTCATGGAATATGGCACGATAATTCTCATTATATAGCTTAGAAAGACAAGCATAAGATGTAGATTAGGCTAGGGTAAAGATTGGAGAGAATTATAAGAGTTGATATCAGGTGAAAATAGCTAAACTCATCTGTTATGTTCATCGGGTTTGTTTTTGGAGTGAGTTTTAGAAGGAGATGATGGCACGGTTGTGTAGAGGGAAGAAATTAGGGCATCTTTGCTCTTTACATCGCGAGTTTTCATGGAGAATTGAGGGTGTGAGGGAAGGTGGAAGATCTGGTTTGCAAGCTTGTGCATGGAGCTTCCATGGCTGAAACCCTAGCCATTTGGAGAAGAAGCATGGCGTCCGTTGGATGGGGTCTATTTCATTGACTGGAGATCTCATCGTGTGGTCCACGTTTAAAGATGAAACGGAGGGAAACCCTGGGCACCAAAACGCCCCGTTTCATTTAAGTGTCTGAATGGGCCTTGAATTTCATTGCTAATGGCACCCTCCCCAAACCAGGCCCAACGCAAATGAACTGAGGAAATGACTATCTGCACCGTTTTTGGTTTTATTTTTTTATTATGTTTTCTGACTTGCCTTGGGCCTAGGTACGCATGCTTTTCACACCTCCCACTTTCAGCCCAGTGTATTCTTTTAACTGATTCTCATTACTAGATGCACCCCCTGTCTCTATTAATTCCATTTTATTTTCTTTCAAAATTTCATTTCTTTAAAAAATCATAAAAAATAGAAAAATGAATATTTTCAATTGGTTCCTTTTGCATTATTTTCTTCATTTTGTCAAGAAAATTCTCATATAAAAAAATTAATAATTCATTTCATTTTCTTATTTTTGGCATATTTTTCTTTTAATTAGGTGTAAATAATATTTTGTTTAGTACTCAAATTTGATAATTTTTGTTCTAATAGTTGCTTTACCATTTTTAACCCATTCTTTTTAGGTGGATTAATAGACATTGTTAGCTTGTACATACAATTTAGTTCCCATTTTTAGGAATTAATTTTAGGTGTTTAGCTTAAGTGTGAACAACATGAACAAAATTAGGGTTTTAAATCAACTTAGGTGAGATAGTTTAATTCTTTTAAGAAATTTTCATTTGATTTTTGGGGTATGGACTATAGGGGTTATGGGTATAGGATAAATCCCCTTAGAAATCACTAGGATTCCCCTACTGCTATTAGTATATACTGCTATATTTGATTGGTTGGTGTGGTGTGCCCTCTGGGGATTATTGATTTGTCTGTGTGGGTATTGGGATTGTCTGGGGATTGGGGAAGCTGAAGACTTGTGATGATGAAGCCATTGGAGATCCATATATTGAAGTCCAACTTCCGGAGTTGATGAGGAGGTTCCTGCTAGCAGCTGTTGAGGAGATTAGGGTTTAGGAGCTAGGCAGAGCTCTAGATTAGAAAGCTTGATTCTCAAACATGGAAGGTTTTGACTGCCTTCATTCCTCTCTGTGATACAGAGTCTCTCTAAGACACTCACCCCCTTCCTTTGGAAGGCTTGGTGCTAGTGTCTAAGGGATAGAACTCTTGAGAGAAAATATCGTATGTGTTAGTAGCAGTTGGTTTGCCACCCTTGGTGGTCAACTAAGTGCTTAACACCCAATTCACTCTTGTGATTGATCCCTCAGCTTGGAGGATGAGACTTGAAGAAAAGCCACTGTAGACTGAAGACTGATGATCAAAGACCTTGCTTGAAAGCTGTGGAGATGGAGACTGAGGCTTGCCAGAAGTTTGTAGCTGATTGGAGATGACTTGAAGAACTGATGTGGTGCAGAGCTGTTGTGGCTGTTTATTTTTGTTGTATTTCATTCCTGATGTATTGATTGGTTTTCCTGACTGTATTGTTTGCTGTTTACCCTGCCGGGTTGAAAGTGAAGTCTGTTCACTTTTGCCTATTATTTTCCAGGTTCGAGGTTGAGTGGGACTCCCTTGCCTCGCTTGTATTGTTGCATCCATGCATTTTATTGCTTTACTGTATATATCTGATATTGTTTCTGTTTCCGTCTATTCCCTTAGGATCTATGTTTCTCTCTGCGCAAGAGAGGAGCATGATAGACACTAGGCTTTAACCCATGCATGATAACATTAGGTTAGTTTGATTCCCTTTGCAACTGTAAGTTAGAGTTCTGTCTCTTCTTCCTCAAAACAAACAGAAAAACACATTAAAAATTTCAAACACAATAAAAGACACTTCTTCCGTAAAAGAATGTGAACTCATCAAGACGTCATTTTTGTCCGCTTGGACTGCTAATCAGAAAAACCTTTTTCAGAAGGAATAAAATCAACCAAGACAAGCTTGTGTCTTCCGTGGCCCGAACTACGTTTGCTCTGATCTTCCATGTTGTGTGGAAGTACGTAGGCATAGGAGGCGATATCCTAGCGAGCAACCTTCCCCTCCTTTCCCGTAGGTAGGCGAACTACTTTGACTCTGATTTCTCGTTCCAGACGGGAATACGTAGGCATAAAGTGCGATACTTTGCCGAGTCATTTTATTTTCATTTTCTTTCCTTTTAACCCCTAACCTGTAGAGTAGATAGAATAACAATCCATACCCGAAAACAAGCGTGGATCCCGTCGAGTACGACGGACGTGAGGGGTGCTAATACCTTCCCCTTGCGTAACCGACTCCCGAATCCAGGTTTTGGTTGCGACGACCATACCTTTCCCGTGTTGTGCGAGGTTTACTCTGAGCGTTTCCTTTCCCTCCCGTGGGATAAATAACGCACGGTGGCGACTCTTCTGTTCAGCCGGCGCCGATTTTCGCAGTAGCGACACATAGGATGAATCCTTGGCATGACAACATTAGGACTTGATAGTCTCCCTTTAGTTGAGCCCCTCTCTCTTCTCATCTCAAAACAAATGAAAATACAGTAATCATGAATGATTTCTTTCGTACGTTACGAGCCTTAAGCTATCTGAGAAAGGATTGTTGGATAGCTCTTTTCAACAGTCTGGATGTTTAGTATGGCACCCTTTGGGTGACATGCGACGCATTCACTCTCAGGTCATAGTCTTTAGTGTGATTGAAATTGCAAACACCATAAAAAACAGTTCTTTCGTAAAAGACAGAAAACAAACTTCAAACCTTTTTGCCCCGTGGGCCCGTAAGTCAAAGGAAGCTTTTCTGAAGAAAAGAGTGTCGTTAAACTTCAGCGCCACCATAAACAGGCTTTGTCCCTAACTGCTGGAACTGCTGTTTAACCCTATTCAATAAAACAGATGAATCTGAATTCCCGTAATCCGTATTATCCCGAACTACGTAAGCTCTGATCTCTCATACCTGTTGAGAGTACGTAGGCACAATACTGATGTATTGGCGAGCCACCTTTCCCGTAACCCGTAGTAGGTCGAACTACGTTGACTCTGATTTCTCATTCTCTGATGAGAATACATAGCCATAAAGCGCGACGCTTTTCCGAGTCATTTTCTTTTCTTTTTAAGCCAGCCTTGATAGGTAGATAGATACAACCAACCCGTCTAGTAAACCAACAAGCGTGGATCCCATCGAGTACGATGGACGTGAGGGTGCTAATACCTTCCCCTTGCGTAACCGACTCCCGAACCCAGACAATGGTTACGATGACCTTGTCTTATACCTTTTCGTCAGGTTTTTCCAATCATTTCCTTTCCCGCTCTGAGGGATAAATAACGAAAGGTGGCGACTCTTCTGTTTTGCCGGCACCTTATTTTCGCGGAAGCGACACTATTCCATGCACAGGGTCATCCCCTACCCAAAATGGTCAGAATGAGTGTAGGAATTCTCCATTCTCATTCCTTCTCTAACACCAAAGTGCGGTGCAAGAATCGAAACGGATAACACAATGAAGCCGAGTTTGTACGGTGCTCCAATGCGTTACAAATATACAACTCTACCGAGGAAGAGGGAAGGGCAAATATCTAGAAGATCCAAAGGATAAGGAAGAGAGGAGGATCGACTAATCAAAACAAAGTTTCGATTTATCAATCAAATGGGGGATGATGCCAACAATTTTCCAAGGGGATGAAAAACTATTAAAGCAAAAGGGTGGCATGTTGATTATACAAGAGTGAACTCATTCCAAAGAGGAACAAACTCAATGCAAACATGAATAAAAGTGAAAAAATAGTACCAAAACAATTAGCATGCATCACAAACCATGTAGAAAATGATCAAAGAAATATGCAGGAATGCTCGTGATCAACATGTCGAAAATGCACATAATCGAGAATTGACAAATGAAATATTGAAACATTGCATAGATGCTTCAAATAATGGATGAATAGCTCTTTAAGAATCCACAAATATCAAGCATATCAAGCCATGGAAGTTATCTAGGAAAAGAATAACAAACGAGCTTGAAAACGGGCCAAAAATGACATTCTGCCTTTGAGTAAATGGTTACTTGAAGTGGGTATCCGATTACTTGATCAAAAATGGAGAAAATAGGATAAAATTATGCAGAGTAGCCGGTTACCCTATATAGAGTAACCGGTTACCACTGTAACATTGGCAAAAACAGCTTTTTTGAAAATCAATTTTTACAACCAAAACTTCCCCAATCTTCCACATGCTATGCTTGACATTTGTGCATGAAAAATGAAGTTCAAAATCACTTAAACATCAATTAATAATCAATGAAAAGCATTAAACATGAAGATCAAAGATCAAGAAATCACATGCTTAAGCAAAATCGAAAAAACAATCGAACTACATCGTAAATGCGCGAAATAGATCGAAACGGTAAATCGAGTGAAAAATAACCAACCTACAAGGCTGAGATTTGCCTTGGATGTTGTTGCTATTGATATATAATGAGAATTAAGCCAAGAAACCCAGAGACTTCCAAGCTTGAGATCCAACCGTAGCGAAACC
This sequence comes from Lathyrus sativus, assembly GCA_963859935.3. Taxonomy (NCBI): domain Eukaryota; kingdom Viridiplantae; phylum Streptophyta; class Magnoliopsida; order Fabales; family Fabaceae; genus Lathyrus; species Lathyrus sativus. The sequence goes on from OZ012739.1 coordinate 317,906,507, forward strand.
GTTGAAAATGCGATAAATGCTCCAAATATCGATTTGCACCGAATAAGCTTGAAGTAATCACTTGAGATGAATCAAAAGCCAATAAAACTCAAAAAGATGACATAGAACCACAAGATGATGATGGCTAAGCTCAAGAGAAATCACTTCCAATGAAGAAGTATCTACTCTTCAATGGAGGATTTGAGCTTTAGTGAGGTTTTGATGGAGATTAATGTGCCAATGTTGCAGAAAATTCAGAGAGAATGTGAGAGAATTGAGAGTGATCAATGGAGAATTTGGAAAAATGATTCAACCCCCTATGAAAATGATTGAACTTTGAGAAGTGATGAAACCCCCTTGTGAAATGGTGGTGATTTGCTTATATAGAGTTTTGCTTCGGAGTTGCTAGGTTTGGAGTGAGCTTTGGGTGTAGCTTCGAAACTAGCCTTGGAGTTAGTTAGGCTTAACTCACTGAGTTGGTGGTTAAATCGGTTAGTTAGGTAGTTGACTCGGTAACCATCCCAATGCAAATTAAAAATCCAATGGTTCATATGCTTGGAAACAAAAGTGTATGGTGGTCTTGATTGGAAATGATGCATTGGAGCAAATGCCTTGAAATATCTTGAAAGGTCTTGAATTATCTAGAAATGTCTAGAATGTTCCACACAATGCTAGAACCAAATGGACCCCCAAAATGTAGAGAGAAAAGTGGTTGTCCCAAAAATGCGACAAAATCTGCATTTTTGCACTGGGTAATCGGTTACACAATATAGGGTAACCGGTTACTTCAGGCAAATTTTGCATATTTTGCTTGAAGAACGGTGTTGTGGACACGATTCCGCTTTTTGACCTTTTACTCTGATGAATAGGCGTAGAAACCTTCATTTTATGCTTGTTTTGATAATGTGATATCTTTGAGAGGATGTGATTAATCGGGCTTGCAAAACTTGAAAATTTCCGTAATAGAAACCACATAGAAAAAGTGTGAATGCGTATGCCAGCGATGCGAATGCACATGCTTATGCAAAAGGCAAAAGGAGGTCAAATTTCGGGTTACGACATATGCCCCTATTTAATCTTCTTAGACCTGAATGTTCAAATTGCGCTAGCTCTTTGATTATTCGAGGTGGAAGAGGATTAAATAAAAGAGTAGCTTGAAATATTTGGCTGACGGCGAATGATGGGAAAGAGATAAAGATGCTCGAGAGCAAGGTTTGGCTGAGATCTGCCGGGGGAGATATATCAATCAAAGGGGAGTATGCTATGATGTTCAACATGATGCTCGAGATCATGCTATGCAACGACAAAGGTTCGAGGTGTGGTTTCTCCGACGGACAGAGATTGTAGTAAAACGAACTCGACATCCTCAACTGAGGAACCTGACGATGCTGCTGGGGAAAAAGCTTAGAAATCTCAAACTTCCAAACTAATGATGAAGAGAAACGAACTTTCTAACCATAGCTGACCCTGGATGGGGAATGAAGGAATCATGGCTGATCTTCAACTAACTCTTCCTAGGGAGGAAAAAGTCAAGATGATCAAAATGAAGCACCACCACAGTTGGGGTTGACAACCTTGATCTGTTGGAGCGTCGCGAGAAATTTTGCTTCTACTGGGGAAAAGCAAACAAGTCTCTGCTTGAGGAATATGGCTCTTCTGAAGAAATGAAAACAAATCTTTCCCTAGAACCATATTGATGTCTGATGGTGAAATTTCGGCTCTGCTGGGGAGAGAACCAATAGACAAACCTTTCCATGGAACCAAATCGATACCTGATGGGGAAAAGGAATGCATCCCACATTCCTAACCACTCATGATATTTTTTACCAGAGATCAAGATCAAAAAGGAACACTACATGTCTTTCCTTGAGGATTTCTGGTAAAGTGTGCACTGCATAATGTTTTCCTGGTTGATTTTAGCTTTTATGTTTCTCAACGCTTTATAGTATTATGTGATCACAAATATTTGTTCAATTTGCAAACAAAATACTGAAGAAGAGACGGATGAGAAATTGAAGGATGAAAATTTTATTGAATGTAAAAAGCTTTTGTACATAAGATGTGTACAAGGATGTAAATATCCTTAATGAGGAAATTTACAATAAAATTGCAAAAATGTAAATGGCAATTGGAAATTTGAATTTGAATTGATTACAACATTGGCTACCATCCCCTGCAAGTCTGGGTTCCAACAACGTGCATCTGTTGATGATGATTTGACTGATCATTTCCCGTCTGAGGTTTAGCCATGACGAAGATAGGCTCAGGTGTTCACAGTCAAATGCCTTTATCCCTAATTTTTGCCTGGACATTTATATATTATTTTTCGTCCACCAGGACGCCCATTTTTGCCTAAGTTGCCCTTTCAAGTTTTCAACTTAGCGGGCTTTTACTATTTTTTTTTCCTTTGTCCCTAACTTTTGCATGGACATTTCTTTTTTTTGGTCCATTGGGACGCCCATTTTTGCCTAGATTGCCCTTGCGGATGCCAATCTAGCGGGCTTTCATCATATTTTTTTCAAGCATAATATTTTTTGACTGTATCGGAGTTCATGGGATGTGGCAACTCCTCCCTGTCCATGGTGGTGAGGATCAAGGCTCCGGCTGAGAAGGCTTTCTGGACAGCGAAAGGTCCTTCGTAATTGGGAGTCCACTTGCCGCGTGGATCCAAATGAACAGGAGAGTACCTCTTGAGCATGAATTCGCCTATGTGGAACGCCCGAGGAAGAACTTTCTTGTCAAAAGCTCGCTTTGAGACGTCTCTGATACAATTGATCGTGGCAAACGGCTGTTAGGCGCTTCTCTTCGATGAGATTCAGCTGGTCATATATGGATTGAACCCATTCAACTTCATCAAGATCTGCTTCCATGATGACCATGAGAGAAGGAATTTCGACTTCAATGGGCAGAACAACCTCTATGCCATATATAAGTGAATACGGAGTTGCCCCAGTGGAAGTGCGAACTGAAGTTCTATAGCCATGTAGTGCAAAGGGAAGCATTTCATGCCAGTCTTTGTAAGTTTTGACCATCTTCTAGACGATCCTCTTGATGTTTTTGTTTGCTGCTTTAACGACACCATTCATCTTGGGCTGATATGATGAAGAGTTGTGGTGCTCGATCTTGAATTCCTGACACAACTCTTGCATCACCTTGTTGTTCAGATTGCTTGCATTGCCAGTGATAATGTTGCTAGGAATACCATAGCGACAAATTATCTCTTTCTTGATAAATCTGGCGACCACTTGGCGTGTAACATTTGCGTAAGAAGCAGCTTCAACCCACTTGGTGAAATAATCAATAACAACTAGAATGAAGCAATGGTCGTTGGAAGCTTTCGGCTCTATCATTCCAATCATATCAATACTCCACATAGAGAAGGGCCAAGGAGAAGTTAGAACATTCAATGGGGTTGGTGGCACATGGATCTTGTCACCGTAGATTTGGCACTTGTGACATCTTTTGGTAAAGTTGTAACAATCAACCTCCATTATTGTTCAATAATATCCAACTCGAAGGATCTTTTTAGCCATAGCAGAACCTTTGGCATGTACACCCTCACAACCTTCATGTATGGACCTTATGATTATGTCTGCTTTGTGTCTATCCACGCATCTGAGCAACACAGAATCATAATTCCTCTTGTACAGTACACCACCACTCAAGAAAAACTTAGCGCAAAGTCGCCTGAGAGCTTTCTTATCAGTGATAGTAATACCTTCGGGATATTCCAGTTTTTCCATATATCTTTTGATGTCGTAGAACCAATCCTTATCATCGGACTCGTCCTCGATTGCTAAATAGTGTGCTGGTTCATTCAAATGATCAATGCAGATAGAAGGAGCTTCATTCTTCCACTTGACTTTGAACATAGATGCCAGGGTGGCAAGAGCATCAGCTAATTGATTTTCTTCCCTAGTAATATGATGAAAAGAGATTTCATCAAAGTAGGAAGTCAATTTGGCGATGTTCTTTTGGTACGGAACCAACTTGGAATCCCGAGTTACAAAGTTCCCTCTGACTTGGCCGATCACCAGGGCAGAATCTCCGTAGACCTCAAGAATCTTGATTTTGATGTCAATTGCAGCTTCAATACCATAGATACATGCTTCACATTCATCCATATTGTTGGTGCATTCAAAGCATAATCTGGCGGTGAAGGGAAGATGAAAACTAGTTGGAGAGATAAGGATAACACCAATTCCACAACCTTTAGCATTGACAGCACCGTCGAACACGAACGTCCATCGCGCCCCTGGTTCTTATACTATATCAGGGTCTGGAGTCTCATAATCTCTGATGAACAGAACATCCTCATTGGGAAAGTCAAACTTCATATGTTGGTAACCTTCCACAAGTTAATGAGCTAGGTAATCAGACAAGACGCTCCCTTTAATTGCTTTCTAGGTAACATGTTGGATATCATACTCAGTCAACAATATTTGCCACCGAGCAATCTATCCAGAGACCGCAGGCTTTTCGAAAATGTACTTTATCGGATCCAACTTGGATATCAATAAAGTAGTATGGAAAATCATGTATTGTCTCAGGCGTCGAGCGGCCCAAGTCAGAGCACAAGTTTTCTCCAATAGTGAGTATCTGGTCTCACAATCATTGAACTTCTTGCGCAGATGGTAAATTGCATGTTCTTTCATGTCAGTGTCGTCATGCTGACCTAAGACACATCCCATTGATTCATTAAGAACAGTGAGGTACATGATTAAAGGCCTACCAGGAACCGGCGCTACTAAGATTAGTGGTTCTTGCAAATATTTTTTTATCTTGTCAAAAGCTTCTTGACAATCATTTTTCCATTCGACCGATTGATTTTTTCTTAGTAATTTGAATATTGGTTCGCAGGTAGCCGTCAGATGAGAAATGAATCTGGAAATGTAATTGAGTCGACCTAGAAAGCCGCAAATTTCTTTTTCTGTTTTGGGAGGAGGCATGTCCTGAATTGCTCGAACCTTGTTAGGATCAACTTCAATGCCTTTCTGACTCACAATAAAGCCTAACAGTTTGCCAGATCGAACCCCAAAGGTGCACTTTGCTGGATTCAACTGTAGTTTGAACTTGCGGAGTCTGCCAAACAGCTTCTTTAGATGGTGCAAATGATCATCTTCAGTTCTGGATTTGGCAATCATATCGTCCACGTAAACCTCAATCTCTTTATGGATCATATCCTAAAAGAGAGTTATCATGGCACATTGGTATGTTGCCCCTGCGTTTTTCAAACCAATTGGCATGACTTTGTAGCAATATGTACCCCAAGGCGTGATGAAAGCAGTCTTCTCCATGTTAGTTGGGGACATCTTGATTTGATTATATCCTGAGAAACCGTCCATGAAAGAAAAGACAGAGAATTGTGTTGTGTTATCTACCAAAACATCAATATGAGGCAGAGGAAAGTCATCTTTCGGGCTTGCCTTATTGAGATCCCGATAGTCTACACACATTCGAACCTTTCCATCTTTCTTCGGAACTAGGACGATGTTGGCAATCCATTTAGGATATTAGGAAGTGGCTAGGAACCCAGCGTCAAACTGCTTCTTAACCTCTTCTCTGATCTTAAGTGCCATGTCGGGTCTGGTCCTTCTAAGTTTCTGCTTGTCAGGAGGACAATCAGGCTTGAGTGACAAGTGATGTTTAACGATGTTGGTATCCAACCCAGGCGTATCTTGATAAGACCAGGCGAAAATATCAACATACTTTTTTAATAACTTGACCAACCCGAAGTGTACGTGCTCAGCGAGGGATGCCCCAATCTTGAGTTCCTTTCTGACATCATCGATACCAAGATTGATAACTTCCACTGGCTCTTTGTGTGGCTAAATCTCTTTCTGCTCGTGCTCAAGGAGCCTTGCTAGTTCAGCCGGTAATTTACAATCTTCCTCACCATCTTCTTCGGCTTGGTTAATTGGAATCCCAAGATTACAACAGATGTTTGCCAAGTTGTTATCAATATAATTATTTATTCTGCATGTTTATGAATTATGTTTAGAATGAAGCTATTTGAAAGGTGAAAAATAAAAGAAACTTTGTCATTTATTTATTTGTGAAAAATAAAATAAAGAAAGCAATAAGAGCATGCTTTGAATGCAAAAAAAAAATTATTTATTGATCATATAATGTTTCAAAAGCGTGAGGCCCTTACAAGCTATCCACTTGTCTCGGGCAAGGACGAGGGAACAGGAAAATAAAATGCATTACATGTTTGTAGGAAAAATCACGGGAATCACGGTAGGTGTCCAGTTGTTGAGCCTGAAAGCCGGTGGGCATTTGCGTACAAAGCTTGTACTTCGGCTGCTAGGACCTGCATCGTTAATGGCTGACACAATATCCTCTCTTGGAATCCAGCATTTGTAAACTTGATCAAGTTGTATTTCTGATTATTGCACGAACTAGCTCGTTGATCCGGATGATAACCCAGTCCAAAGCGATCATGCTTTTCAACCACATTCAGGATTTACCCCCAGTCATGCAAGGTACCTTTCTCAATGTTCTCTTTAGCACTCTTGACAGATGACATGGCCATTTTTGGTAGTCTACCAAAAGCGGAGTTGACATCTTCAAATTCGAGACATTGCAACGGTACTTCAGCTATGCCTTCATCAGTCTTGACATATCGGAAGGATGGTAACTCGCTTACTAGCAGGTCTTCTTCACCATAGAAGATGACCATCTGATCTTCAAACATGAATTTTAGCTTCTAATGTAACATGGATGTAACTGCCCCTGCGGGATGGATCCAGGGTCTACCCAATAAACAACTGTATGCAGAATTGATATCCATCACTTAGAAAGTAATGGTAAATAAATGCGGCCCGATTTTAATGGGTAAATCCACTTCGCCAATGACTTGCCTTCGAGAACCGTCAAAAGCTCTAACGATCAAAGTGCTTGGTCTCATCTCGCCCCCTCTACCAATAGTTTACTCAATGTATCCTTCGACATCACATTGAGAGACGAACAGGTATCCACAAGAACATGAGATAGCAAAGAGTTCATACATGTCACTGAGATGTGCAAGGCTCTATTATGGGCAGTACCTTCAGGAGGCAACTCTGACTCGTTAAAACCCAGGTACTGACTAGCAGTTATGTTTGCGATGACATTGTCAAATTGCTCTACTGGAATATCGTGCATCACATGAGCGGTGTTCAAAACTTTCAACAAAGCTGACATGTGCGCTGGTGAACTCATGAGAAAAGATAAGATAGAAATCCTCAATGGAGTTTGCCCTAGATGATCCACAATCTTAAAGTTGCTCTTCTTTATCAACTTGAGGAACTCTTGATCATCCATGACTTCTTTGCTTTTGGTGACATCCGTAGACGGAGTGACTGGAACTGATGTTGCAATTGATGCCCCTTGTTGTACAACAGGGGTTGCTGAAGTAGATTTCTCCTTAGGAGGAACGACACTTGGAATTTGCACTGGCTTAGATACGACCTTTGGAGCAAACACTCTTCTGCTACGAGTTATCCCCCTGATGGTGGTTACATTCACAATTTCTGATTCTGAAAATTGGATTTCTCGACCCCCAAAAAACACGGTTGAACCATACTTCCACGAAACTTCCTTTGAATTATGATACGGGAATGGCTTAGGAACACAGACAATGATAGGCTGGATCTTCTTCTTAGGAGCTTCCACAGGAACCTTCCTATATACGATTGTGAACGGCTCGATAGTAGCTACCTCTTCCACAAACTTGGCTCTGAAAAACTGAAGTACACCTTGGTTCATCAATATTTGAACACAACCTTTCAACTTTCAACACTGATTAGGATTATCATCACAGATCTGACATTTCGCATGAAGACCTTTTAATAACCCTTGCTCTTTCAACTTCTTGATCATAACAGTCATCAGAGTTTTCACTTTGTCGACATCTCTAATCAACTTAGCCTTTCGATCGTCCTCAATCATTTACTTTCAAAGCCTTTACATTATTGCACTTTTACATTCTTGCCTTTAATCTTTGACGCATTACGTGCTTTCTTTTACATATTGCTGTTAACCTTCAAGTTACTTTTATTTTACAAAGATTTCATAGTCGAGCGTGGAGTTCAGATTAGGGTCTTTTCGCGTACTTAGCACATGTCCTAGGATTTAGTATGGTCGATCCTGCAAGTTACTCAATTTTACCTTAAATTGATAGACTAGCAGTTGTTTACCAAATTTCACAGTAAACAACGTTACAATCGGAATTAGGGTTACCCCCTAACAATGGGGGGTTTAGCTACTCATAATCATAAAGAAAACAAAAATATAAATGGTTGTCATTACAGGATTTCGTGAGGAATATGTCTTCAATTGTCAGAACAACACTTGAACATATGAAACCTTGACAATAAATAGGTGCAATGTTTCTCCAGAAATCGTCCAACCTAGATAAAATCACGCTTTGGCAATAAATAGGTGCAATTTGGGCTTTCTGACATTTTTGGGCTCAATACGCGTATTACCCAAAGAGATACGCGTATTGCCCTGGTACGCAGCTCTTCTTCCTACGCGTATGAGCAGAATGGTCTGTCAGTAGGCAAACCAATACGCGTATTACCAAGCCTATACACGTATTTACAGAAGGCCTGTTTTTCCTCCACAATTCCTCCCTCTGCTGAAATGCGTATGTTACGCGTAAGCTAGGGGGCATACACATAACAGCTGGGGTGATACGCGTATGAACAACAGATCCCCCACTTTATGGCTTTTTCTTCTGCTTTCTCACTTCGGCTCAGTTTCGCATCTGATGCTTGATCCTCTGAGCTTCCAAACCTGTTTTTGACCTACTAACATACCAAAAGTGTAAAATATCCTCAAAAAATTCATAAGTAATGACATACTGCATATAATTAAAATACTCCAAATTCTAACTAAAAACGCTTAAAATCACACAGTTTACCTGATTTCCTTACAGTTGAACCGTGAAATACCTAGCACTAATGGTGACTGATCACAACCCCAAACTTAGCTTGTTACTTGTCCTCGAGTAACACTTCAGAAGCATATGTCACATCACCCCAAACTTACTGTAAAAATAGTTCTTACCACAATATTGCTGAAAATTTGCGCATTGGACCCTTTGATGTTGCCTTGGGTTTTCTGATTTTTCCTCGTAACCAGCTAGCCGTAAACCTTTTCCTCAGAAACATTACCTCACCTGTCAGCTTGTATCACACTCTTACCAAGTCTCTCAGGGTTTAAATGATATTACGCTCAAATCACAGTAAGCAATATCAGATTAGCAGTTTCAATAAATTCTCTAATTTCTATCAACATGCAAAACACACACACTTTTTGAGGTCTTGGGGTTGTAATGGGGCTTGGGTTAAGGTGGGATATAACAAAAGAAAACAAGGGTTTTTTGGTTCAGAGTATGTGAGATCATTCGTGTCACCATGTTTTTTAGTAGTGCTTTTGTGGGGAATTGTAAAACTCATTCGGTGAATGCAAATTTATATTATTTCTATTTCTTTTTTTTTATTTTTATTTTTATTTTTTTTTCCTTTCTTTCTTTTTGCATCGTATTTGACTTTCATCAACTGCATAGATACCCCAAACTTAAAGGTTGCTATTCCAACAGCAACCCCAAACTTAGAATCAAACACGACTCCAAAAATAATAAGACATACTCTAAAAAGGTAGGATAATAATAATGAGGCTAGTGGTTAATCATAACGGGTTATTATCAAGAAAATGGTATAAAGGCTCAAATGGGGTAAACAAAGGATAATAATAATAAAGGGATGGCTTAAAAGGCTCTAGGTGATAAGAAAAAACTTGCCTCAGTTTATGCATTCATACAATCAATATTCAAAAAGAACGTACACAAACTATGATAGATAAAGTCATACCTGATGTCTCTCTCTTGATGATAAGTGTTTGCCTTTTTCTTATCTCACCAGGACGGGTAAAACTGACAGGTTTCATAATATCTCTTTGTTCCAGGTGCATTGGCTTTTGGTTTTGAGGTTTTATCTAACCAGTGTGTCCAATCATATACAACAGTATCAATAGTTAGGGTGGCTAAGTGAGAGGATAACCAAGCAAGTCATTGGTGGAAGTAATCAGGACATCCACTTTTAGTCAGGAACAATCACATATCTAACAGAAATATGAATCAAGAAACTGTGTAAAATTCCCGCATGTATTCAAATGTTTCAAAAACCCAGAAACGGGCAATTACCCTCATACATAAATATAAAAATAAATACATAAGGGAAATCAAATAAAGTACAAATAATAACGAAATCAAGTAAAAGTACAAATAATAATGAAAGAAACTAAAAGAAAAAACAAAAATAAAAACTCAATCATGCTCTCCTGTGTCATCTTGCATGTATGTATCGAAGACAACCGCATCGAGCGGGTCAAATGAGGGATCATTCACCCCTCTCGTAAGTGGTGTCATACCATCCTGATTCCCTGACGGGGTCTGGAACTGAGGTCTGTAGGGGCTCTGATGCGGTGTCTAATGTTGAGGAGGCTGAGTCGGGTGGTGTGGTGGCAGATGCATTAAACCTCTAATCTAAACAGGATGCGTCCACCTAGGAAATGTGAACTACCCATGACGAGGTGCAGGCGACTCACCACTGAATCAGTATCGAAAACCCTGGGCAGCCTCCCACAAATTAGTTTGATGTGTCAAATGTCTACCAGGAAGTCCATATAGATAGCTGAACTCCTACAGCGTGCAAAAGGTGGACATCGAGTCTTCATCAACGCCGGAAGGTGGTGGAACAGGATGTGTCTTAGTCTGTGCACCACTGCCACTGGCCTCATGGTCATGTTCTCGCCTCAGAGGTCATGGCTGATCGTCAGTAACCGTCCGATCCTTCATCCCGTAGGCGTTCAATGGGGCAGCTGGTCTCAACATTACCCTTCCTGTCAGATCGGTCACACCAACCTTCTTGCACAGAAGGTGAATCATTGTAGCATGTCCTAACGATTTCTTCGGCGAGTGAGCAATTTCATCCATATCATTCGTAATAATTTGTCCAATATTCACTGGCTTCAGCTTAAGCAAGTGAAAGAGAAGTACAACACACTCAGTGATCAGCTCTGAACTGCCCCGATTTGTGTTGAGGTTGTGATGGATAAAATAGGCCATATCTTTGAAGATCGACGCTAAATATACAAGCATGATCTTAGCCGGCACGATCCTGGATGATGGAACCCAATCACGACCTGGTCTAGCAATCAAACTTTTAATGTTGTCGTAAGGTCGCCTGTTCTTATCAGAGAGTATGAAATTAGCAAAAGTACAAACAGAGTCCAAGAATCTTCACTTGAGAACAATGTTAATTATTTTCCAGTCAAATTTCACTGCCTTGCCCCTCACCCACGAAACATACTCTGCATTTTCAGTTGGATCATCTTCATCCAAGTTAATTCTCTGCACATTTATATATAATTCCCACAAAATTTCCTTCACAACAGTGTGGATATGGTCATTGAAGTAGATCAATTTGTGCTTCTTGAGTAGCTTGGTCACTTCTGGAAATGTATCATTTTGATATACCCATTGTTTCTCTTCAAAGATATTTCGTGTCTTGATTTGGTCATATCTTGTTTCATGATGAGTTGTGCAAAAAATTCAAACTTCTTCTGGTGATTAAGACATGATCGAAACCTGTAGGCTAAGAAGAAAGAAAAAATAGCGACAAAGTGATATGCAAAATTTACTTAATGTAAAAGCAGAAAAATGACACAACAGTATAGAAAAGAAATATAAACCTACCCGAAACTGCATACGCGTATCATACGCAAGCAATACGCGTATGGTAACCTGTTACGCGTATGATACGCAATACTTTTAAGTGTAAACTGCTCATTTGTGTAACAGATCACGTATTGATGGGCGATACGCGTATCCTTTTGAGGCAATACGCGTATTGGAGCTCAATATGTGTATCTAGATCACGTAAGGATCCAATACGCGTATGCTACACATTTCACCAGGAGTGCCTCGTTTCTCACACCAATACGCATATCACTCATTCCATACGCGTATTAGCAGTAGACATGTGATTTTTCTCAAAAACTTTTCCTTTCAATGTTTTGCTAAGTCCACATTTGTCTGAGGCCTTCCCTTGATGAAATTTGTCTCAAAAGACATGAGAAACATACTCAAGAATTCAAAATTAAATTAAAATTATTCGAGCAAAAATTAAAATAACACCTAAACTACCTTGGGTTGCCTCCTAAGCAGCGCTTCATTTAACGTCGCATGGCTCGACGGGTTACCTCATGCTCACACGAGTTTAACCTCTTCGACTGGTCCTTTTTGGCCTTGATAATAAGGTTTTAACCTTTGACCATTAACTTTGAAGGTATCGCCATTTTTCTCATTTTTTAATTCTATTGCCCCATGAGGGAACACCTTCTGAATGAAGAACGGACCAGACCATCTTAACTTCAGCTTACCAGGGAACAACTTCAACTTGGAATTGAACAGCAAGACCAATTGTCCCTCCCAAAATTCCTTCTTCTGGATCTTCTGATCATGCCATTTTTTCGTGTTTTCTTTATAAATTTTGGCATTCTCGTAAGCTTGATTCCTAAACTCCTCCAACTCATGAACTTGAAGCGTTCGGGATGCACCAGCTTTTAGAAGATCACAATTAAGGAACTTGGAGGCCCAAAAAGCTTTGTGCTCGAGTTCGAGCGGTAAGTGACAAGCTTTACCATACACAAGTTGATAGGGAGACATACCTATTGGTGTTTTGGAAGCTGTCTGGTATGCCCATAGTGCATCATCCAACTTCACAGACCAATCCTTTCGAGAAGCACTAACAGTCTTTTCGAGAATCTGCTTTATTTTCCTGTTAGAAACTTCAACCTGTCCACTCGTTTGGAGGTGATATGGCGTGGCTATCTTATGCTTCGTATTGTACTTCTTCAACAAATTCTCCATCAGTTTATTCAGAAAGTGTGTCCCTTCATCACTAATTAAAGCACGCGGTACCCCAAACCTAGAGAAGATGTTATGCCTCAAGAAATTTACCACCACTTTTGCATCATTTGTGGTAATGCTACAACTTCTACCCACTTTGACACATAATCAACCGCCACCAATATGTAATTATTTCCAAATGATGGTGGAAACGGTCCCATAAAGTCAATACCCCACACATCAAATAGTTTAATCTCTAACATAGAATTCTGAGGCATCTGATTCCGCCTCGTGATATTACATGTGTGTTGGCACTTATCACATTCTCGGACTAAATAATGAGAATCCTTGAACATAGTGGGCCAATACAAACCGGACCAGAGAACTTTTACTGCTGTTCTATCTCCACTAAAATGTCCTCCATACTTAGAATTATGACACGCTTTCAAAATATCTGTTTGTTCACCTTCGAGAACACATCTTCTGATCAAACCTTCCACCCTCTTTTTGTACAAGAATGGGTCGTCCCATAGATATAACCTGCAATCATTATTTTTTTTCTTTTGGTGAAAATTAAAGTCATCAGGTATAACTCCACCTACCACATAGTTTGTATAGTCAGCAAACCATGGTACACCAGTAACAACAAGTATTCTCTCATCCGCGAATGTATCTTGAATGGGATGCTCCTTTTCTGTTTCTTTTATTGGGGACATGCGAGACAAGTGGTCAGCAACCATATTCTTGCACCCCTTTTTATCCTTGATCTCTAAATCGAATTCCTGAAGAAGGAGTATCCATCTCAACAACCTTGGCTTTGATTCCTAATTAGCAAACAAATACTTTAAAGCAGCGTGATCAGTATACACAATAACTTTAGAACCAAGAAGATATGATTTGAACTTATCAAACGCATAAACCACGGCCAACAACTCCTTTTCGGTAGTTGCGTAATTCATTTGGGCTGGGTTAAGGACATGACTCGCATGATAAATCACATGTAACAATTTGTCCTTTCTTTGTCCGAGGACAACCCCTACAACAATGTCACTTGCAGCACACATAATTTCGAAAGGTAAAGACCAATCAAGGGCAATTATAATAGGAGCAACGATCAACTTACTCTTCAGCATCTCAAAAGCTACCATACACTTGTGTCGCTACTGCGAAAATCGGCGTCGGCTGAACAGAAGAGTCGCCACCGTGCGTTATTTATCCCAAAGGAGGGAAAGGAAACGCTCGAGGTAAACCTACCGCAAAACGGGGAAAGGAATGGTCATCGCAACCAAATCCTGGATTCGGGAGTCGGTTACGCAAGGGGAAGGTATTAGCACCCCTCACGTCCGTCGTACTCGACGGGATCCACGCTTGTTTTCTAGTACGGATTGTTATTCTATCTATTCTACAGGTCTGGGGTTAAAAAGAAAAGAAAATGACTCGGCAAAGTATCTCACTTTATTCCTACGTATTCCCGTCTGGAACGAGAAATCAGAGTCAACGTAGTTCGCCTACCTACGGGAAAGGAGGGGAAGGTTGCTCGCTAGGATATCGCATCCTATGCCTACGTACTTTCATACAGCATGAAAGATCAGAGCAAACGTAGTTCGGGCCACGTACGACACAAGTCTGTCTTGATTCTTTTTTATCTCCTTCTGAAAAAGGGTTCTTCTGATTACGCGTCCAAGCGGACAAAAATGACGCTTTGATGAGTTCGCATTCTTTTACGGAAGAAGTGTCTTTTATTGTGTTTGAAATATTATTGTGTTTTTCTGTTTGTTTTTGAGAAAGAAGAGACAGAACTCTAACCTATGGTTGAAAAGGGAATCCAACTAACCTAATGTTATCATGCATGGGTTAAGACCTAATGTCTATCATGTTCCTCTCTTGCACAGAGAGAAACAGAGATCCTAAGGGAATAGACGGAAACAGAAACAATAGCATATATACAATAAAGCAGTAAAATGCATGGATGCAGCAATACAAGCGAGGCAAGGGAGTCCCACTCAACCTCGAACCTAGAAAACAATAGGCAAAAGTGAACAAAATTCACTTTCAACCTAACAGGTTAAATGGCAAACAATACAGTCAGGGAAATTCAAACAATACATCAAAAATTATAAACAGCAAAAAAAATACAGCAAACAGCAGTCTTCATCAACATCTATCTTCAAGTCATCTTCAACCATCTACAGGCTTCAAACAAGCATCAGTCTTTATCTTTACAGCCTTCCAGCAAGGTCTTTATCTTCAATCCTTCAGTGCTTTTCTTCAAGTCTCACTCTCCAAGATGAGGAACAGTTAAGAGGATGAACTGGAATGTTAAATAGTTAGTTGACCACCAAAGGTGGCAAACAGACTGTTAACAATATGTAGAATGTTTCTCTCAAGAGTTCTATCTCTTAGACACTGTCACCAAGCCTTCCAAAGGAAGGGGGTGAGTGTCCTAGAGAGACTCTGCATCATAGAGAGGGATGGAGGCAAACAAGACCTTCCATGTTTATGAAGAAAGTTTCCATTCTAGAGCTCTACCTAGCTCCTAGATCCTATAACCTTCAACAGCTGCCAGCAAGATATACTCCTCATCAACTCTGGAAATGGGTCTTCATTCCTTTTGTCTTCAATGGCTTCATCAGCAAAGTCTTCAGCTCAAACCCAAACCCCAAGCAGGCCCAATACCCCACATAGTCAAACAATAACCCTAGAGAGGGCACACCACACAATCAATCAAATACAGAAAATATACTAGTAGTATTTATATAATAGGGGGAAGTCTAGCATTTTCTAAGGGATCTATCACTTACCCATAATACCCCTATAGTCCCCTCTTAATTTGTCCTAAATAAAACCCAAAAAGAAACTTGTTTTGTTAGACCTATATTATATTCACAACCCTAAATGATTAGCCTAATGTTTTCTAACTAAACTACCTAAAATAAATCCTAAAAAATTGGTGTAAAAAAATCAAGGGGGCACCTAATATATGTATCTAGTTATACTAAAAAAATTAGCCTAAAAAGATTATGGGAAATACCTAAAAGAAATTCTACAAAAACTATATACAAACTATATCTATTTAAAAACAATTAAAATGTAAAATATAAGCAAAAATAGAAAAAATAGCTAAACTATTATTTTTTAATCATTTTAATTTTCTTCAAGTCTATGTTAAACTATTGCAAAAACTCTCATGTCAAAATTCTCATTTTTTGATTTATTATGAATTTTATAAAATGCTAAGAAAAAGAATTAAACAAAATAAAAGCAAGAAGCCCAGAGGGGGTGCAAGCAGCAAGGGCGCCCAGTTCAATTGTCACATGGGCCAGGAACCAGGGGGCGCGTATAGCAAATATACTAGGCCCAGACCAAATCAGAAAAACAAATGAATAAATCAACAAGAAAATGGGAAACGCGTGGTGTAGGTAGTGATCTTTTTCAGTGTAATATCCAGGAGGGGCCTCAGGTGGGGTACGACTATCAATTGCTACTAAGCCCAGTAAACCATCAGAATTAATTGCGAAAATCCAAAGAAAATAAAGAAAATGATGGTGCAAAAAGTAACAAGATTCAGTTCAATTCTTGGTTGGGCTCGCGTGGGGGTGTTGGAAGCAAGTCTGATCCACTAAGCCCATGAAGGGCACTTAAATGAAACGCAACGTTTTGCGTAGTTGCTAATTCCCTCTCAATCTTCAGTTTAAACATGAGCCGTCCGATTAAGCCCTTGGTCAAAAGTCTGTGAATGATCCAACGCATGCCAAGTCGTCTTCAACCTTGCTAGGGTTTGCTACCAATTCTGCCATGCACGAAGCTTTCATGAACCAGATTTGTCCTCATTCGTTCTCCTTCGTCTCTCAATGAAATTCAAATCCGTAAAGACCAAAAATGATCCACTCCTTCCCCTGAGCACAACCATGGATCCAGTTTGCATTAAAAACTCCTCAAACACCGAACCCGATAACTCCCCCTCCATGGATACTCCAACTTTCAACTTCTTGTTTTTCCAGTTTCTTGTTATCAAAATACTCACCTTGGATCACTGATTACCCTAAGCCAAATAACTAATGCTAACACTCAATATTAAGAGAGTTCTAAGTCCAAACAGTTGGTGTACTCCAATGTCAACCTTCACCAAATTCAGTCAAAATCTCCAGAATTGTTCATCTATCTACCTAGGTTATTCTTATCCTAACCAATCTACATCATGCTAACTAAATCAACTAATTCGAAGAGATCACTAACCTGGTAGAAATCTGAAAACAGATGGATGAAATCTCCACTTCAAAGCCTACAATGCTCCAGGATCAATCACCACGTGTAGTTCTTGGTTCTGTTTGCAACAATCTTTGCTCAAATGCCTTGGATTCTTTTAACCAACTCTTCTTGCAATTTGATGTGAAAATTCGCAGCACACAATTATGACTTCAATACACTCAGATCTTGCTGGCAATGTGATCTATGATGAATATGGAGTATGATAGAATCAAGAACTTTGAAGAATGATGAAGAATTGAGAGAGTTTTAGTGTGATTTGCAAAAGAGAGAATGAAATGCAATTCTGAATTCTCTAGCCAAAATGAAGTTCCAACCCTGCATTGAATGAACTCTAGGGTTTATATAGATGTGGATGGAAAGTTCTGGAAGATGCTGGAAGCTCCTTACACATTGATCCCTTGTGATTTGGCATATGTTTCTTCTTTTATAAGCAAGCCATGATAACTTTCAAAAATTGAACTAAGCTCAAAAATCTAATATTTCCATTGTTCTCAAAACATCATTTCCCATCAAAATGACCTATAATTTCACCCCATTTGGACATGTAATGAAAAATGCCCAAAAATGGCTCTTTAATGAACTTAAATCATGCCTTAATTAGGTCATTTTTGCAAATATGAGCTACACCCATTTTCAAACCTCCATGACCACTTTTCTAGACTCAAAACATCATTTGGAACAACTTTGATGTTGAACATTTTTTCATTTGAGACTTGCAAGTATGAGTTTTAGGCATATGCTTGAAATGACCCATAATTTCCAAATGACCAAAATACCCTTTGCTTGCCAAAGACATAAGTAGAGTTCCACAAATCAGATGAAGGCATACCATACCTTTCTAGAAATCTAAGATCATTAGGAACAACTTTCATGTTGGCCAGAAATCCATTTGAAAGCTCCTTGAGGGGTAAAAGTTGCTTGGAAGTCAAGTAACTTTAACAGACAAATTTCAGATGCCTCTGATGACCTGTAACTTGCAAGGACCATAACTTGAGTTCTATAAATCTCCTTGATGTCTTCCACCACTAAAATTAAAGGTCTTGAGATCCTATACAAGTTTCATGTTGGCCAAGGATCCATTTGAAGCTTGCATTTTGAATTATCTTGCTTGGAAGTTTGACCTAAATTAGGGGATTTTACACATAAACCCTAATTTAGAAACTCCTCTTCTTCTTGATTTCTCTTGATTCCTCCTTGGCACAACACCACATCCATATCTACATGTAAAATGATGAACCCCACATCTTTCAAATAAACCTTGATGACCTTCAACCAGGCATTTGACCTAGGGTTGACCCAGGGTTGACCCTAGTTGACTGCCTTCAATTGCAGCTCTTGCAATCACACCAATGACTTGTCTCACTTTCAAAATGACTCTCTAGGTCCTCCATGATGTCCATATACCCTCCATGGCCTCAATTTATGACTCACAACTTCTTTGATGATCTTCAAATACCCTCAAGATAGGAGATAGATCTACTGCTTGATCCACTGACTTCTTAGATTTCAATTTCTTTCTGATGACTTGGCTAAGATTGAATTTGAATAAGACCCTCTTGATATGCCCATAAAGATAAGAATTGCATTTGATCCCTTGTTGGATGGCTTGCCCATGCTATGCTATGCAGATGAATTAATTATGTACATGACCTAATATGCAAATGCTAATGCAATTGAAACATAAACCAAGTGAAGTAGGTTGAGCAAATTTTAGGGTGCAACAGCTGCCCCTATTCAAGCGTCTTGGACCCGACTGGGTGAAGCGCGAACGACCTTCAAACATTCTAGGTACGAGACGGTTGAATACTAAGAACCCGGAAATTTGCGAACCGCAGAAATGAACTGCAACACTGCTTGAGAAATAGCGTCTAATAAACTGAAGTCTGGTTGTCACGGCAACAACTGGTCCAACGTCTGATAATCCTGATTTCAACTTCAACCACCTATGTAACGCCACAGGTACTGAGCACCTTTCGCAAAACACCTCTGTCCACAACTGGACTAACCTTATCATCACAAGAAGAGAGACAAATTCGTCAACACGAATAGAGATTATGTTGTCACAGGAGTAACCTTGTCCACATCTGGATCCAAATTTCGCCAAATCACGAATAAACACCAATCTGTCCACGTCAGGACTCACATCACG
Source organism: Lathyrus sativus (assembly GCA_963859935.3). NCBI lineage: Eukaryota > Viridiplantae > Streptophyta > Magnoliopsida > Fabales > Fabaceae > Lathyrus > Lathyrus sativus. The sequence continues at coordinate 317,925,805 of OZ012739.1, forward strand.
GAAAAAATCCCGGCGCTTTCGCTGGGGAAACATTTATGTCTAATCACAAGAAACTTCATCCGTCTATCCATACGGGCAAACCATCTATCTAAACACAGGAAACTTCACCCGCCTATCCATGCGGGAAAATCATCTGCCTAAACACAGGAAACTTCATCCGCCTATCCATACGGGAAAATCATCTTCCTAAACACAGGAAACTTCATCCGCCTATCCATACGGGAAAATCATCTGCCTAAACACAGGAAACTTCATCCGCCTATCCATACGGGAAAATCATCTGCCTAAACACAAGAAACTTCATCCGCCTATTCATACGGGAACATCATCTGCCTAAACACAGGAAACTTCATCCGCCTATTCATACGGGAACATCATCTGCCTAAACACAGGAAACTTCATCCGCCTATTCATACGGGAAAATCATCTGGCTAAACACAGGAAATTTCATCCGCCTATCCATGCGGGAAATCACTCCGCCACCACTGCGGGAAAATTTTGTCATTATTACGGGGAAATGACTCCGCCACCACTGCGGGTACGTACTCTGCCAAATACAGGAAAATAATTCCGCCTTTGCTACGGGTAAACACTCTGCCAAATACAGGAAAATAACTCCGCCTTTGCTACGGGTAAACACTCTGCCAAATACAGGAAAATAACTCCTCCTTTACTACAGGAAATACTTTGTCGAATACAGGAAAATAACTCCGTCACTGCTACGGGTAAACACTCTGCCAAATACAGGAAAATAACTCTGCCTTTACTACGGGAAATACTCTGATACAGCTTTTCTGCCTATCTCTGCAGCAGCTAGCTCCATCAATCACATGGGTAACACAATAAGAGTCTAGTCTTCCAATTTCCAGTGCTGACATGGCAGCAAATCTGAGAAGGCCTCTACTGGGGATTTTCTGAATCCACACCGCCAGACACCTATTTTATCATAGGCGGCAACTCCCAAAAATCGATTCATGAAATCTTTTGATGTTGTCACAACAACAACCTTGAAGAAATACTCCGCTGGAGGGGTAAGAGAAACTTAAACAAGCAACTCTGTGGGAAATAATGCCAACAATCGACATTACACATCTCACGTCGAGATCCTGAATGTTTGGTAATTAATTTGAGCACGAGCTCTCTCCACCTGCAAGGGAAACAACACTAGAAACAAAACGGTTAACCAACCTGGTTTATGTTTCAAAATGCATATGTTTGACAATGGCGTAATGCTCCATTCGACATGGAAATGCTACGCGTTTTTATTTGGTAGATGCAAATATGACACTATATGCCAATGCAGATGCAAGCTCGAACTGCTGGGATACAGAAAACCGCTTCAGCAAAATAAATGTTGAGGACAACGCCAACTCCGCTGGGGGTAACCAGGTGTCACAGAATTATTCCAGCAAAATAAATGCTGGAAGAGTGAAGCCTGCTTCGCTGGGGAATAGCTGAATGCGCCAATCATGATTGGACTTCTGCTGGAGAGTGAACGGGTATCACACGGTATTCCGACAAAATAAATGCCAGGACACACAACCAACTCTGTCGGGAAGAGTTTTAACCTTCGAGTTCCACTGGGAGGAAAGAAAAACTTGCTGGAAAGAGAACTCCGCTGGGGACGAAACGATTCTCTTGGGGAAAAACAACTGACTCCGCTGGGGGAGAGTAAATGACCCTGCTGGGAAGGGTAAACTGTCTAAGTACAGCTCACGAGTTGGGAATATTAATCTTCTGAGGCTAAACCACTCTGCTCGGGATGGGGGATCCTTCTGGGGGACACCATACTGTCTGAATACAGCCTTTGATCTTGGAATCCTCAATTCTGCTGAGGGTAAACGACCTTGCTGGAGAACATCCTTTGGATAAGCTACGACTAGCTGGGGAATTTGATCCTTCTTTAGTAAGGGACATTGTCATCTCAGAAGCGTGACCTGCATGGGGATCGAGTCCTTCGTTACGAGCTTCTGGTCAGTACTGCAGTCTTTTGATCGTCCACTTCGCATGGTCAAGAACCCTGCAACACCACAAACGAGACAAGACAAGTCTATGCAACCAAATCTATTCAGGTTAGTGTTAGTGACATTATTTTCAGTTAATTCAAAGTTTTAGCAATTGTTGGCAAGGGCCAGCGGTGTTATACACTTGCTAGTTTTACTAAACCTCGGCGTTGTCATGTACAAAACAGTAAAGAACCAGCATCAAATACTGAATAACATGTTTTATTGATTGGGCCCCTAAATGGGCGGAGTTTTGTACATGGAATGTAACTCCTGAAAAGAGGAAGATACGCACAACAAATATACAAGTATGCACAAGAAGCATAAATATAATGACAAATCAAATTTGTACACATGTTGGCAACGGGATGCAGACGAACATCATGAGCTGATCCTCCTATGACTCGCCTGACTCTAGTGCTTTCCCGGTATTCGACTTTCCGAAGAGATTGTATCTGATAAATGAACCCCTAAGGTATTCTCCAAACCACCAAGCAATGTCGTATCAAATTCGGACCGCAGTCATTTGCTTTTAAAATCCCTAACTTTTGCGTGAATCGCCCTTTGCGGGTTTTCAATTCACCGGGATACCCTTTTTTGCCGAAGCCGCCCAGTGTAGGTTTTCGACTTCGCGGATGTACATTTTTCAATTTTATCCCTAATTTTTGCCCGAACCTTTCATTCTGTTTTTGGTTCGCCAGGATGCCCCATTTTTGCCTGGACTCTCTTTTTCTGTCCAGCGGGTCAATTTCAAGCAAAGTATTTTTTAACTGCGTCTGAATTCACAGGCGACGTAAAGTCTTCACCGTCCATGGTGGACAACAATAAAGCCCCTCCTGAAAAGACTTTTCTGACAACGTATGGCCCTTCGTAGTTGGGGGTCCACTTGCCCCTGTGATCTGCCTGTGGCGGGAGAATCCTTTTCAGCACAAGGTCGCCCGTCTGAAAGCTCCGAGGATGTATCTTCTTATCATATGCTTTCTTCATTCGGCTCTGGTACAAATGACCGTATGCTAGAGAAGCTAACCTCTTCTCATCTATTAGACTCAGCTGGTTCAACCTGTCTTTCACCCATTCTGCCTCGTCTAGTTGGACATCTCGTAATACTCTCAGCGAAGGAATCTCAACTTCCAGTGGTAACACTGCTTCCATTCCATATACCAACGAGAACGGGGTTGCCCCGGTTGATGTGTGTACCGTCGTACGATAACCGTGCAAAGCAAAAGGTAGCATCTCATGCCAATCCTTATAGGTCACCACCATCTTCTGAACAATCTTCTTTATATTCTTATTGGCCGTTTCAACAGCGCCATTCATCTTGGGTCGATAAGGGGAGGAGTTGTGATGCTCGATCTTAAAACTCTGACACAGCTCCTTCATCATTTTGTTATTCAGGTTTGAACCGTTGTCGGTAATTATCCGCTCGGGGATCCCATATCTGCAAATAATATCTCTCTTGATGAATCTGGCTACCACCTGCTTAGTCACATTTGCATAAGATGCCGCTTCCACCCATTTGGTAAAATAATCGATTGCTACTAGAATGAACCGGTGTCCGTTAGAAGCCATCGGCTCGATCTTTCCAATCATATCGATCCCCCACATCGAGAATGGCCATGGCGATGACATCACGTTCAGAGGACTCGGAGGCACATGGATCTTATCTGCATAGATTTGGCACTTGTGACACCTCTTCGCAAACTTGAAACAATCAGTTTCCATAGTCAGCCAATAATAACCTGCCCGCAGCAGCTTCCTCGTCATAGCATGCCCACCAGCATGCGTACCAAATGTACCGTCATGTATTTCCTCCATGAGCAGCTTCGCCTCTTTCTCATCTACACAACGTAGTAGCACCAAGTCGTGATTTCGTCTGTACAGGACACCATCCGGATTCAGGTAGAAATTACCCGCCAATCTCCTGAGAGTCTTCTGATCGTGACTGGATGCCCCAGCCGGATACTCTTTGTTCTTCAGGAAATTAAGGATATCAAAATACCAAGGTTTATCATCAGATGCTTCGTCAATGGCAAATACGAAGGCAGGTCTGTCAAGCCGAGAGATAACAATTCTGGGAGCCTCATTCCAGAAGTTGACTTTGTACATGGAAGACAAAGTGGCCAGGGCGTCAGCCATCTGATTCTCTGCTCGTGGTACATGATGCAATTCAACCTTGTCAAAGAAAGGCAACAATCTCCTCGCGTAATTCATGTACGGTATCAAATTAGGCTGACGTGTCTCCCATTCCCCTTTTATTTGATTCACCACCAGAGTTGAGTCTCCGTATACATCTAGATTTTTGATTCGCAGATCAATGGCTTCTTCAAGCCCCATGATGCAAGCTTCGTATTCGGCTTCATTATTGGTAACTGGAAAGGTCAATCGAGCCGTAAACGGGATGTGCGACCCGTGTGGAGTAGTGATGATTGCCCCTATTCCGCTACCGTAGGCGTTTACAGCTCCGTCAAAGATCAACTTCCATTTCGAACCCAATTCTGGTCCTTCGTCTGGCAACGGATCTTCACAATCTTTCATCTTTAGGTACATGATATCCTCGTCAGGAAAATCAAACCTCATCGATTGGTAATCCTCAATAGGCTGCTCTGCCAGGTACTCAGACAATACACTCCCCTTTATAGCCTTCTGCGAGACATACTGGATGTCATATTCGGTCAAAACCATTTGCCAACGGGCAATTCTCCCCGATAATGCCTGCTTTTCGAATACATATTTGATAGGATCCATCTTCGAGATGAGCATGGTTGTATGGTTCAGCATGTATTGCCTCAAACGCTTGGCGGCCCAGGCTAGCGCGCAACAAGTTTTTTCAAGCATTGAACATCGAGATTCACATTCAGTAAACTTCTTACTCAAGTAGTATATTGCATGCTCTTTTCTTCCTGTCTCGTCGTGTTGACCGAGAACACAACCCATACTTCCCTCAAGAACTGTCAAATACATAATCAAGGGTCTCCCTGCCACTGGGGGTATCAAAATAGGAGGCTCCTGCAAATACTGCTTTATTTTATAGAACGCCTTTTGACAATTTTCATTCCACGTTACAGCTTGGTCTCTTTTCAACAGCTTGAATAACGGCTCACACGTAGTTGTCAGGTGAGATATGAACCGAGCGATGTAGTTCAACCTCCCTAAAAACCCGCGCACCTCTTTCTCTGTTCTAGGCGTCGGCATCTCTTGTATTGCTTTTATTTTTGCAGGATCAACCTCTATTCCTTTTTCACTCACGATAAACCCCAGCAGTTTACCCGATCTCACCCCGAAGGTGCACTTGTTAGGGTTCAGTCTCAGCCTGAGCTTCCTAAGCCTTTTGAATAACTTCAACAGATTCACCAAATGCTCTTCCTCCGTCTGGGATTTGGCAATCATATCATCGACATAAACCTCGATCTCTTTATGCATCATGTCATGGAAAAGAGTCGTCATTGCACACTGATACGTTGCCCCAGCATTCTTCAATCCGAAGGGCATCACTTTGTAACAAAATGTTCCCCAAGGTGTTATGAAAGTAGTCTTCTCCATGTCTTCTGGTGCCATCTTAATCTGATTATAGCCCGAGAAGCCATCCATGAAGGAGAATACGGAGAATTGAGCAGTGTTGTCAACTAGCACATCGATGTGGGGAAGTGGAAAATCATCTTTCGGGCTCGCTTTGTTCAAATCGCGGTAATCTACGCACATTCTCACTTTACCGTCTTTCTTTGGCACTGGTACAATATTAGCGACCCATGAGGGATATTTTGTAACAGCTAGGAAACCAGCGTCCCACTGCTTTTGGACCTCCTCCTTAATTTTCACTGCCATATCAGGTCTAGTTCTGCGAAGCTTCTGCTTAACCGGCGGGCATTCTTCTTTTAGCGGCAGACGGTGCACAACCATATCCGTATCCAGCCCAGGCATGTCTTCATACGACCAAGCGAACACATCACTGTACTCCCTGAGCATCTCAACCAGTATTCGCTTGACGTCGCTCTGCAGCGCGGCTCCTATACGGATGTTCTTTTCAACCCCTTCCGACCCCAGGTTAATAATTTCAATGACCTCCTCATGAGGCAGAATGACTCGTTCTTCTTGCTTCACCAACCAAGACAATTCTTCTAGAACGTCGCTATCTTCAACAATCTCTTCTTCGGCCTGAAATACCGGGTGCTCGAAGTCGAAATGAGTCATAGGCGGTTCAATGATGTCATCTGAGAATATTATCCTGCAAAAGGAATGGTTAAGTGCTTCAAAATATGTATAAAGCGAATAACCACGTTGCCATTTTATTGTAAAACACAAAAACAGGAAAAACAGAGATCGCAATATTTGTACATGAAAAACGCCTTTTATTTAATGATTAAACAACGCAATGTACATAACGGCACGACCCTAAGCAAAATCACGATGCCCCGGGTAAGGCACCAGATTGTTCAACAATTAAGAAAACAAAGCATTACTATTTGTGAGTCACAGGAACAATCTCCTGAATGGACCAATTGCATAATCCTTGTCCTGGCACGCTCGGCTGAATCCAGGCGTCCATGTCGCAGTCACTGTCTCCTTCTTCAGAATCCGAAACAGCGTTGATGGCCTCGTGGTACACTCCACTAGCTGTGATTGTTATCGGTCCTTTGAAACGGGGTGCCCCTGCAGCAGGTGTTGATGACGATGGTTGATATCCCAGCCCAAATCGGTCCATCTTCACAGGAATATCCAGCACCTTACCCCAGCCTTTTGTCTCGCCAGTCTCCACTAAAGTCCGAGCTTCCTTGTATGACGAGACGACCACCTCTGATGCTTTACTCGGCCCGGGACCTTTGTCTTTGATGCGCAACCCTTCAAAGGCTTGACAGGGTGTTTCATGAATCTCACCGTCGACTTCTACGTACTTGAATGATGACAGATGGCTAACCAATATATCTTCTTCTCCACAGACCGTGACAACACTGTCCCCTACCATGTATTTCAGCTTTTGGTGCAAGGTAGATGTGACTGCCCCAGCACCATGGATCCAGGGTCGTCCGAGAAGGCAGCTGTATGCTGGCTGTATGTCCATAATGTAAAATTCAGTTTCGAAAACCTCCGGCCCCACCTGCAGAGGTAACGTTATGGATCCAAAGACTGTTCTTCGTGTACCATCAAATGCCCTGACCACCAAGTCACTAGGCATACAAAGGATTCCCCTGACGTCCAATTTCATCATTGCCTTCTTAGGCAGCACATTTAAGGACGATCCGGTATCTACCAGCACATGGGACATGACTGAGCCCCTACACTCAACTGAGACGTGCAACGCCATGTTATGCTCTCTCCCCTTCGGGGTCAAATCAAAGTCTGTAAATCCCAAGCTATGGCCTGCGTTCACATGTGCCAACACCCCTTCTAACTGATTCACAGAAACATCTTGGGGTACGAAGGAAGTATCCAGAACTTTCAACAATGCATTTCTATGAGCTTCGGAACATAATAGCAACGACAGTATGGATATCTTTGACGGCGTCTGTTGAAGGTGCTCAACAATCTTATAATCACTCTTACGAATAAGGCGCATAAACTCTTCCACATCCTTCAACGACGTTTCTTTTTCGTTCCTCTGCACCGGGACATTCTCGTTCATCTTTCCTTTTCCTTTCGCCAGTCGTTCAGCCTCTACCTCAGGCAATATAAAGATCCTCCCACTTCTTGTCATCCCTCCGGTACCGATGACGTTATCTACAACCTCAACTGGCTGCTTACTAACATCAATTTTCACCCCATCACAGTATGCTTCCAACCCATAGGTCCAGGGGACTGCCTTAGTGCTCTCATAAGGGATTAGTTCTGCCTTGGTGATAGTAATTGGCGGTCGCCTGGCTGGCGCTGTTATAGTTATTGTTTTTCGGGGAATCGTCACAGTAGCTACATCACTTTGCTCGTCTGCTAATAACCCTGCAGGTTCTTCAACTGTCGTTCTGTCGAATTGCAATGTGCCTCCATCTATCAAGGTCTGAATACCCTTCTTCAATTCAGCACAACCCCCAGCTTGGGTCCAACACTCTAAACAAAACTCATCGCAGCCCGGATACACACCTCCTTGCAATAACCTGCTCTTTATCTCACACAACGGTGTCTTGAGGTCATCCACATTCGTGATCAAGTTCAAACCCTCCTCGGTTAAAATAGCATTTGCCCCATGATTGGGCATGGGCTTTTGTACTATGTTCGGATCTGCCTGTCCAAAATTGATAGCCTTACTATCCAATAGATCCTGCACCACATGTTTGAACGCGTGGCAACTCTCTACATCGTGGCCAGGAGCCCCGGAGTGGAATTCACAGTGCTTGCTTGCGTCAAAGCCGTACGGAGGAGTGCCCGTTACTGGCGCCATAGTTCTTTTTTCCACCAAGTTCAAACCCAGTAACGTCTGTAGCAATTCTGCATACGTTGAAGGAGGCTTTTCAAACACCCTCTTTGGTCTGCCCCCCTGGATTCTACGCTGGGCAGGATGTACCCCCTGTTGTGGCTGCTGTTGCTGTTGTTGTATTGGTTGTTGCTGAAATGGAATAGTAACACTTGCCACCTGCTGCGACTGATTGTACTAGTTTCGACCTCTGCCCCGGCCTCGGCCTCGGCCCCCGAACACTGCACTTGCATCACCTTGACGGCGCCCACCGAAAGCCCTTCTATTACTGCCAGCTGAAGTGGATTCCTCAGCTTGGAATCTTCCTTGTTTAATGTTGCTTTCAATCTTCTCTCCCATCAGGATTAAGTCTGAGAAACTGCCCAAAAAAGTATGAAACAACTTGTCATAAAACATACCTGTAAATGTTCCTATGAACATATCATTCATTTCTTTGTCCTCCAAAGGAGGATGAACTCGAGCAGCCATGTCGCGCCATCTCTGCGCATACTCTTTGAAGCTCTCGCCCTTCTTCTGGGATAATCCCTGCAATTGGACCCGGTTGGGTGCCAAGTCACTGTTGTACTTATAGTGAGCCACAAACGCTTCAGCCAGCTGCTTCCACGTCTTTATCTGTGTTGGCTCCAACCCCATATACCATTCAAGGGAAGGACCAGACAAGCTATCTTGAAAGAAATGCATCAGCATCCTCTCATCATTTGAATACACCGACATCCTTCTGTAGTATGATCGCACGTGCACCTTTGGACAGGTATCCCCCTTATATTTGTCGAATGTGGGAGCTTTGAATTTTATTGGTACCCTCAGGCCAGGCACCAGACCCATTGTGGTCATATCTAAGCCAACAGCGCTTTGATTCACGACCCCCTTCATCTGCTCCTCGAGCATCTTGATTCTCTGAGAGTCATCCATAGGACCTTCGAAACCTCCAACGGAGAAAGCATCCTCTTGCTGATCTTCTAGCCAATTACCGTTCCCAGTTTCGTATCCATCGTACCCGTTGTTACGGCCAACTCTAGTCTGATTCATTACAGGGCCTCGCCCCCTGTTACCATACCCCAGAGCGACCCCAGCAGGTCCAAAAGACATTATCCCGGCACCATTTCCATTTCCGAATCCGCCATAACCTTGATTAGTCATACCAAATCCGTCTTGTCCGAAGCCCTGAGCGTTGAAGCCGTACTTCCCAGCATGATCAAACCCCTGGTCATTAAAGCCAAATCCATTATTACCGAAGCCATTACCTCCCATATTATCACCACCCAGATTGACATCTCCGAACCCAACGTTGTTGACGACAGTCTCGTTACCGATTCCAACGTTACCGTTCCCGGCGGCAGCGCCGTTGTTCACATTGACAGCAGGTATGTTTACCACAGGTGGAGCTACCGATGTGGGAGTACCATCCCCGTGAATAGTGTCAACTCGTACAGAATTATGATCTTCGTTCCCGTGCCCAGCATTTCTCATTAGCAAAGGTTGCACCAAAGCTTGCAAGTTCTCCTGGCCTTTCACAATGGTCTCCATTGTCTGCATGAATAGCGCCAGCTTCTCACGCATGTCCTGCATTTCATTCTGCATCTGATCCATAATTCTTCGGCAGTTGGTACGAGTGGAGTATCGGTGCGGGCGCTGACTTTCAATCCTGAAAAGACCTGGTACAGTGCAAGAAATGAGATACCGTTCAATAATCACCTGTAATGCAATATGACTGTGAATGCAATGCAATATGTGTCTGTGCATTAGGGAATATCATTCCCCGATTCTAGTGCGAATGTGCCAGTGCGGTGACAGTGCTCGCAATACGAAGTTCGGAGCCGAATCATAGAAAACACCTCATATATTGCAGAGAAATCCATTAAGCCCAGAATACAATATCAATGAATGTACAATAAGAAGGCATGACTGTCGCTTGCGCGAAAATAAGGTGCCGGCATGACAGAAGAGTCGCCACCTTTCGTTATTTATCCCTCAGAGCGGGAAAGGAAACGATCGGAAAAACCTGACGAAAAAGGGTAAGACAAGGTCGTCGCAACCATTGTCTGGGTTCGGGAGTCGGTTACGCAAGGGGAAGGTATTAGCACCCCTCACGTCCGTCGTACTCGACGGGATCCTCGCTTGTTTGTTTACTTGGACGGGTTGGTTATAATCTATCTACCTATCGAGGCTGGCTGAAAAAGAAAAGAAAAATGACTCGGCAAAGCGTCGCACTTTATGCCTACGTATTCTCATCAGAGAATGAGAAATCAGAGTCAACGTAGTTCGGCTTACTACGGGGGAAAGGTTGAAGGTTGCTCGCTAGGATATCGCATCCTATGCCTACGTACTTTCATCTGGTATGAAAGATCAGAGCAAACGTAGTTCGGCAAACTACGGGATAAATGGCTTAACTAGGAGGGAGACTATCAAGTCCTACTGTTATCATGCCATGGATTCATCCTATGGTTGAGGTTTGAACAGGGAACTCCTAGATGTTGTCATGCATAGGTTTCAATCTAAAAGTCTATCATCAAATCTTCATCAGAAGAAATGAGAGTCCTAAGGGATCATGTCAATGATACACAGAAACAGACAAAAACATCAGCTTTAACAGTAAAATGCATGCAATGCAAGTGAGGGAGGAAATGTGTGTGGGGTTTCAGCCTCCACAAGCTCATCTCAACCTCAAGCCAGTCATGAAATAACAGTAATCATACTGAAAATGAACCACATGCTATCAAGCAATGAACAGGTAAAGGAAATGAAGTGCCAACAGGCAAACAACACACATGAGAAAGAATCATCTACTCTCTAACCCTAATCACAGAATCCTAATCAAATCTAAGCAAAGCTCTCAAGCAAACCCTAAACAGGAGAAATCATTCCCAGCCTTCAAGCTTCAGAACAAGCTTACCAAAGACAGGGAGCTAAGCAATCAGACTCATAGTGTCTTCCTCAGGAAAGCACCAGGAGGTGGATACTCAGGAGTCATACCCTATGTGGCTCAACCACTGTGATCAGTTTACATTCCTCCTCAGGAGAAATTAAACTCACAAGCAGGCTCCAACATCACTGGATACTTAGGAAATCCTATCTGAACTAGTGGAACTAAATGAATAGACTCATAGGACCTTCCTCAGGAAAGTACTAGGAGGCTTCCACTTAGGAGTTGTATCCCATGTGGCTCCACAACATGTGATCAGTTTACATTCCTCCTCAGGAGAAATTAAACTCACAAGTTGGCTCCAACATCATTGGATACTTAAGAAATCCTAGATAAACTAACGGAACTAAGTGAATAGACCCATAGGACCTTCCTCAGGAAAGTACTAGGAGGCTTCCACTTAGGAGTTGTATCCCATGTGGCTCAACAACATGTGATCAGTTTACATTCCTCCTCAGGAGAAATTAAACTCACAAGTTGGCTCCAACATCATTGGATACTTAAGAAAGAGGTGAGAAGGAAGGATGAAAGTCATTCATAGTGCCTTCCTCAGGAAAGTACCATGAACTTCCTTCAAACTTCAGGCTCTCAAACCTCACAGACTGGGAACAAGACAAGCTCTGGGTCTCTGAATCTTGATCTACAAACTTCTCTTCATGATGCTCTCCATCAAAGTCTTCAAGGCAACACAAGCCCCTTAACAAATTCCTCAGAAAGAACCCCACAGATGAACAGATAACCCACTGAACAGACCAAATCATCAGGCAACTTCAGAAAATACCTAAAAATGCTAAACTAATGGGGAAAAATCTAACAATTAATCACAAGGGTCCTCAACACCTACTCATAACATCTATAAAGGTTTCTACCTAAAAATCAAGATAAAACTTGCTCAAAGAAAATGATTCATCACCTAAACACCATTCTAAACCCTAATCAGGACACCCTAAGTCTACCCTAATTAAACTAACCAAGATTAAATTCTAAAAATCTAGAAAAAATCCTATAGGGAACTATGACTCATCATCTAATTGCATAAAAAAGAATGGATTAAAAAACCTAAGGCAAGGTCATGAAACAATTCCTACAAAATCATGATACAAAATTAAACAATTAAAAAGCTATTTAACTAGAAAATCTATTAAAAATATTAAACCTAAAAATAAAATCTCAATTTTATTTTTATAATTTTCTACACATTTTAATCTACTCATAGAAAAAAGAAGCATTTAAAAATCATTTTCTATCAATTTTTAATGAATTTTACAAAACAGAAAAATATTAAAAGGAAAATAAAAGAAATAAAATGAATTAAAGGGGTGGGGGGTCAGAATAGTAAGGCGCGTTAGTTCAAAATGTTGGGCCAGAAATAAAGGGGGGTGGGAATAGAAGATAAGCCCAGAATGGCTTATTAATGAAACGACGCGTTTCATAAGATTCAAATCTTCCCTCTCTTTCTCAGCTTAATTCACAGCCGTTGGATCTATAGAATTAGTCAATCTTAGGACTTGATCCAACGGATATCCTTTCGTCTTCTCCAAACACGAGTTAGGGTTTTCAGACCTTCCCTCCATGGCCGAAACTTCGAGCTCTCCTATCTCCCTCCACACGCCACGGTTGGACTCGATTCCAAAATGAAAAATGACCTACTAAATGCCTAGATTACAATGGTACGACCAGTTTTTCTTGATTCATTCTCAATAATCCAAACAGAACACTTCAAGGTCTTGGTACAAACACGGTTCAAAATTTCCAACTGATATCAACCTTCATTAAACTTCAGTATAATGATGCAATCATGTTCTACAAGTTACCCTTGCTATTCTAAACCAATTCATGCTACCTAAAACTCATCAAACAGCCAGTTCTTGAAAATTAAAGAATCATGGTTCTGTTATGCAACCTCACCAATCTTGCTCTAATTCTCAGGGATTAATCCTCTACCCTAACACAATCATTCTATACCTAGAATATAATCTATCTAAGCATAAATAAAGAGAAAGAGATGAGTTCACCAACCTGTCAAGAAGCTATGGTGAGTGATGCTATGGCTCGAACCAGGGCTTGCAAATCCTTCAGGATGATCCTTTGATGATGGATAGCCTTCTGTTTGCACAATTCTTGAAGAAGAAGACTTGTAATGGAAGAATTCTTGAGTTGCTTCAACTTGAAGCAAGAGCTTTAATGGCTATCTCTCTCTCTCTCTCTCTCTCCTCTGACTTGGCTCAATTTTCACCAACCTCTCATCACTCTCTGATGCACACTTTATATAACAATTGATGGATGCTTCTAGATTCATCTAGAAGGGTGTGGAAAGTTCATGAATTTCTCCTTGAATGAGAAGTTGAAAGTCTCATATCCCTTGCTTCATGCCTTGTAATTTTTGACTCAAAATACCCTTACATGAGTTATTAAGAAGGAATGAGTGGAAAACAAGTGCATTTTTGGCTTGTGTAGGGTTTTGCAAAGTTGCCCTCTTTTTCAAGTAAGAAATTTCCAAAGGAAGTCCATTTTTGGAGCCTCAAATGAAAATTCTACTTAAACCAAAGTTCTTAAAATGGTTTTTCCAATAAAAATGATATATTGGATGACCCATTTTGGATTTGTGGATCTCCCAAATCACTTTTCAATTTCAACTTTTCAAAGTTATAAGTCATTTTTAGTTCATTTTTGACCAATCATGGAATCTTGTGCTATGAGCTTTTTCAACAATTTGTGACCTTCTTTCTAGACTTAAAATCACATTTTGAGCAACTTTCATGTTTTAAGTTTTTCCATTTGAGGCTTGGAAATAGGAGTTTTAGGCATTGGATAAAATGACCTATAACTGACAAATGACCAAAATACCCCTGTCTTGTTCAAACCATAAGTTGAGTTCCACAAATCCAATCAAGGACTTCTACCACTCAAATTAAAGCTAAGAAGATCCTCTTCAACATTCATGTTGACCAAGAAACCATAGGAATCATCCTACTAGGGCAAAAGTTGTCTGCAAGCTGGGTGACTTTCAAGGACCCAGATTCACACACCTCTGCTGACCTGTAATTTGCCAAAACCATAACTTGAGCTCTGTAACTCCTATCAAGGACTTCCACCACTCAAATTAAAGCTTAGAACAATCTCTACAACATTCATGTTGTGGGGAAGATGAGATATCAATCACATCTAGGGCTAAAACTGCCTGGAAGATAGGGGTCAAATTAGGGTTTTTTCACTGACAATCCTCAGAAACCCTAACTCAAAACTTCTCAAACTCTTCAATCATGATGAGTTGGTCTAGGAATCATCTTTATAACATCTCTATACATCATCCCATGATCTCATGGCACTTGGATTGAGTCTCAACCTTCTCTAAATCTTCAGCTGATCTAGGGTTGACCCAGTCAAAACCCTAATTCTACCATTCATGGTTGAATCCTCTGAATTCTTGCACAATGACTTCTCAGGGCTTCATGATGGCTATCAAGACATCTCATAGGCTTTCTCAAAACATCAATTTCTTTCTCAAAGTCTCAGAATCATCTGAGGAGCACCCACAACTTTCAAACTGTGAAGCACACAAACCTGGTTTCAATCCACTTCTCTGAAGATCTCTTGAACTTTCTGATGAAGGTATCAACTTTCAAACCCTCAATGGATGAATAATTGTTGGTCAAATTTTGGGGTGCAACAGCTGCCCCTATTCAAACGGCTTGAACCTGACTGGGTGAGAAGCGAACGGCTCTCAACCAGTCAAGGTACGAGACGGTTGAATACCGGTAAACCCGAAAATTGGCCAACTGCACGAGCGCACGGTACTCTGCGAGGAACAAATCTTCGAACACTGCGACACTAGCTGCTCGACAACTAGCTGGAGAGATACTGATCTGACATCACCGTCAGTTATCCACATTAAATTCTTCTGACGTTGCCTTCAGACAACCACAACACGGGGAAACAAACAAACAACATCGCCGCCGGAGAACTAAATCTGACATCACCGTCGGACAAACAAAATACCCTGCATCACCGCTGGAGAACTAAATCTGACATCGCCGTCGGACAAACGAAATACCCTGCATCACCGCTGGAGAACTAAATCTGACATCGCCGTCGGACAAACGAAATACCCTGCATCACCGCTGGAGAACTAAATCTGACATCGCCGTCGGACAAACATCATCTCTACTGGGGATTTAAAGGGTCTGACATTGCCGTCAAACAACATCCAACCTCGCCGCCGGAAACAAACATAATCTGACCTCGCCGTCGGATAATCAAAATACCCAACCTTACTGCTGGACAACTATATCACTGAACAATTCTGACCTGGGGTTCACCCCTGGTAAATGGAACACTTGCGTATTTGAAACTACTCTGCTGGGAATGAGAGACTTAACCGAGCACACTCTGATCTGGGGTTCACCCTCAGAACCATAACGAACACCGGAATACTGCTGCACACTGCCCACCGTAGAACTTCAACATTAAAGATATATGAAACCCTGGCCCCTGGCCACTTCTAGCTTCAGCTAGAAAAGATCTTCAAGTATTTCTGAAGGTAAATGGAACCCTGGCCCCTGGCCACTCCAGATCCGCTGGAGAATCTTCAAGTATTTCTGAAGAAAGATGAAATCCTGCCCGTCGGCTATTCCAGCTTCAGCTAGAAAAACATCCTTGACCTTCAAGGATGTAAACTTTGCCCGTCGGCAACTCTGCAGGAGGTATCTTCGACTTCAGTCTGAAGAAATGGTCCTTGGCCTTCAAGGATACATGGATATGCCTTCAGGCAACTCCGCCTCTGCTATAGAGCATCCGAGACTTCAGTCAGGGATATACTTCGGCCTTCAGTCCGAAAAATGAATCCTAGGTCATTCATAACCTTGGGGGATAATCTTGCCCTTAGGCACCTTCGCTTCAGCTTGGGAAATCTGTGACTTCAGTCAGAGAAATGGTATCCTGAGCCATTCATGACTCCACGGGGATTCAAACACTTTGCCTTCAGGCAAAACTCCGCTTCAGCTGGAGAAACATCTTCGACTTCAGTCAGAAGAAAAACTATTCACTTGATCGCGATCAATCATCTCCTCAGGACAACTGACTTGGTCTTCAGGCCAACACGGATCACTTGAATACAAACTTCGGAACCTTGTCTTCAGCTACCTGTTGATTCTTCAACACGGAAATCCGGACTCACTGGAACCTTCTGGTATCGCCTTCAGGCGTTTACGAAATCCATCTTCAGATTAGACATCGCTGCTGGAGAAACATCTTCGACTTCAATCAAAAGACGTATCATTCACTTGATCACGCTCAATCATCACCTCAGGATAACTGACCTGGTCTTCAGACTCACACGAATCACTCTGTTGTATCTACAACCCTGGAACCTCGTCTTCAGCCACCCGTTGATTCATCAATCCGGAAATCTGAACTCACAGGAACCTTCTGATATCGCCTTCTGGCGCTTATGAAATCCATCTTCAGATTAGACATCACTGTTGGAGCAGACATATCACGCTGCTACTCACTTGACATCCTGTCAAGTCGTTGCTAAATAAAAGCAAACATGCCGGGTCACCAGACATAATCACGAAGTTAACAACTCTGTTGAGGAGAGAGGAGTGAGGGTTCACCCAAACAATCCTGACGACTCACTGGGGAAAAGGAAGAAGGGTTCACCCGAACAACCTTGTAGACTTTGCTGCAGAAAGACGAGAGAGTTCACCCAAACGACTTCAACAACTGCTGGAGAAAAGCGAAAGAGCACACTCAGACGATTCCTACCAACTTTACTGAGGGAGAGCTACCTTTCAAGGGAGCTGCATTTTCTGCCGATCTCATCTGGACTTATACTTGAGGATGACGGACTCCTCCGGAGAGCACAGCACATCAGGCTGATCAACACACTATCCTCTGCTATACTCTGCATGGGGAAAGCGATAGATGCCCTGAACGACTTTTTGGGAAATGACCCTTCTGGGGAACATAGCCGTCGGGCTACAAGACACTCATGTCATTAAGTTCTCAAACTCGCGGGATAAACAAACTTCAGCTTGCTGGACAATCCTTCGGGATCTGTTTGGGGGAACCATTCCATCTGCCAATCATGACTGTGCTCGGCTGGGGATATCAATCTACCTGCCTGCTGCTGGGGAAGTGCCAACCACCTGCTGGGGAAAAGACCTCCACTCTGTTGGGGGTTCCCGAAATCACCTTGAACAAACAACTCCGGCGGGCGCTTCCAAGAATCATCCTGAACTGATAACCTTTCTGGAGACTTTATTCTGCTGGGTACTTCCAGGAATCTTCCTGGGCAACTCTTGCTGCGGACGCTACTGGGGAGCTCAAGAATCATCTTAAGCAAACAACTCGGGAAACTGTACTGGGGTCTTAAGAATCATCTTAAGCAAATGGCCCTGCTGAGGGATTTTGAGAATCATCTCGAACTGAAGACTTCGCTGGGGATCTCAAAAATCATCTTGAGCGAGCGACTGCGGGGATCACACCGGGGTCTTTAGAATCATCTAAGAAAACAACCTTGCTGGGAAGAGCATCAAGAATCGTCCTGAGCAACCGGTCTTTTGGGGATACACCTGTTCAACAAGGGTGACGATGACCTAGGTCATGCTTATGATGCATATGCTTCTGCGCTATGCCCCACACGGTGGGAATGATATGTATTTATGCTAAATGCCATGCAATCATGCACAATGCTATGCAATCATGCACAGTGATGCAGTGTTAAATGCTATGCAGTCATGCACAATGATGCGATCCCGTCAGCAAAATAAATGCCGACGGGGAACTCTCCTGTCAAGGAGAAAGAATCGCTCAGGCAGAGGAGTCATCCTGCTGAGGAGAATGTGAACACGCCAATATCAATCAGGCTCTGTCGGGGAACTGATCTTCCGCGAACTGCTGCAGGGGAACAACTTCAGCTGACTGCTGCAGGGGACGAAGCTCTACGAGAACTTGGATCTGCTGATATCAATCGCGAGAATGAACTGTGCGGCCGTCTCGGCTACTCTTCTGGGGATGACCACTCTGTGGGGAACCAACTTCAGCTGTTCAATACTCCACTGAGAAAAAACCAATCATGATCTGATCAACTTCCAAGGATTCGGATCTCTTGGATATCGGCAAACTCGGCTGAGGAAGGAGAAGTCATTCTGCTTCGCTGGAGAGAGTGCGACTCAGGGGGAAATACAGCATCGGCTGCTCCACGCTCTGCTGGGGAACATCGATCGTGATCTGATCGACTTCCAAGGATTCTGCTTTTCTGCGGACTCAGCCGGGGATAGAAATCATTCTACTTTATTGGAGAGTACGACTCTGATGGGGAATTTCAATTCCGCTGGGGAAGAAAGAATCATCCGACTTCGGGGGAGAGTACAACTCTGCAGGGGGATACAACATCAGCTGTTCCAATACTCTACTGGGGAAGAGGGAATCGTCCAACTTCAGGAGAGAGCTTGACTCTGGTGAGGAATTTCAATTCCGCTGGAGACTTCAGTCTGGCACCATCAGTTACTGCACACTTCGGTATACGAATAGCTTCTTGCGAAACCTGCACTTGTGACCCGGTGCGGGGGAAAATCCTGCTTCAGCGACTTTACTGGGGAAAACACGAGCTTCAGCTTCCCAAACATTTCCATGAACTCTGCACTTGTGACCCGGTGCTGGGGAAAGACGACATCATTCTTCGGTGCTTGACTCAGCTGATGAGGTGGCGCTCCTTCAGGATGCGTCTGCTTGGGGAAGAGAAACACCTCTACCTGGGGAAGACATATCAATGCTCACTATTCTGATTCTGATTCTGCGGAGGAGAGACTACTGAACTCCGCTGGAGAAGGAGGACTCGCTCCGCTTCGGGGATATCAATCCTGGTCAGCTGAGGGCAATCTTGACCCTAATCTGATGAGGGGTAAACGCCATCTCAATCTGCTGCAGTCTCAAACTGTACAGGGGAACAACCTCGACCCGTACATCTCTGCTGAGAAACAATCCTGGTTTGACAGCGTCAACACAGGGGATACAGGCTACCAATCATGGAGTCAAGTAACAGGTTATGCTGTAGGATAGCAATCCAATGACTACCGGGCTTCTTCAGAAGGTTCAGGTTTTGGCGGGGTAACGACATGATTCCCCGATACTCAATTCTTGCTAGGGTGAACAAACTCATTTGAACAACTTGCCCCAGTGCATTTCAACTTGCCCCAATCCGACCTTTGGGAATAATTCATTCTGAGCCGAAAACAACTGGCGACAAGGCAATCTTCAGAGGGCTTGCCCCGACATCTGCACAACGGGAGGATTCATCCTCAACTAATCAACTTTCAGCATGGTCGACTTCAATATCTCTGAAGTAGTTTGCCCCTGAACGAGCGATGAGCGACTCAACATGCTCTGATCGAACACTGGAGGGATCTGCCCTTAAATTGCAAGGATTCCGGATAACTGCCCCTGATTGGGTCTCAAGAAGATTCACTTCCGATCAACCGCTGCTTGCATAAACTGCCCCATAATCAACTGATGCTCCGGGACTTGTCCTCAGACGAACTGATTCCAAACTCATAGGAAGTTAGTGCCCCAGATTCCACAGGGCTTCGCAGCATACCATTCTGATCCAGACCTCTGGCGATTCAGTCCTGATTGACTATTCCTTGCTGAAGTTCCTTTGTATCAGCTACTAACCTGCAACTAAAATTGTTTATCCACGAATGGTAATTTTAATGCAGTGTTCATGCAAATTTCGAAAAATGTTGTACTGTCACTCATTTACGTGTCATGCTAGTGAGTGACGAATGAACCAACGAGTTCAAACGTAGTGCTGATGCGATCAGTGAAAAATGCAATAAGGATATGATTAGCAAATCATGAAGGAGTCAGGTTACTCAACCTTATCGTAATGCGCTCTCAGAATAAACCCTGCCTCAATTAGGTCTTTTAAGGGTTGTATCGTGGTCGGGTTCACGGTTCGCGAAACAAAGGATATTTGGCTCAAATTATGATTTGTACCCACCCCTTCTACGTGATGTTCTCCGATCCTAAAGTCCAGTTAACTTAGCTCGAGCGCTCGCCTCTTCGAGAGGTATGTTGAACATTTGGGAACAACTGGTTAAAGAATTCTCAAGGTGTTTCGGAGTGACAGTTACTCCTTTTCGTTTTCGGTGTCTGTGTCTACACGACTTCGTCCTTGTTTGAGGATTTTTCTTTTTATAATCCTTTCTTTTTCATTCTTTTGTTTTGATTCCCTAATTTTTGCCTGGACTGACTCCTTTTGAGTTCTTTTCGATTTTTCTTTTGAAGTCCAGCGGGATGCCCTGATTTTTGCCTAAGTATTTGCTTTCTAGCTTTTCTTTTTACTTAGCGGGCTTTCTTATTTCTCTTTTTTCTTGGAACAAAGTCGTGCGACACTGGTTGTCTTGATTGCTCCGAAAGGATTGTAATTGTCTCACTCCTGATTGGTGAGGTTTAACCATTATGGTTGATGAGGTACGACCTCTGGAGAGGAATATGATGTGATTGGTCCTCGAAGGACAACACTCCTCTATAAGACTTGAACGCTCGATCAAGCTGACTGACAACTACCCTGCCCCGGGTTAAGATGCGAGGGTTTAAAAACTCCGAAAGAAACTCCTACTTCTCGGCTCGAAGTGGTTAACAAGGGATTCTCTCCCTTATCTCTCCGGTGTTTAGGGGATTTGAAACAATGCCTTGTACGTCATCGGCAAAGTTTTATCTGAAAGCAATACGATCATCGGTTATGCGTATTCAGTTTCATCATCCTCCCTCCGCTCATTGCTAATCATAGTAATAAAGTGGAGTAAATAAAATGCAAGTGTCAGTGCAATGCAGTAAATGAGTGACAACGACATAACTAATTCAGAAGAAATGCATAGTCACTTTATTATCATTACCATTCGAAACATACAATGTTTAACAGCAAGTAGTAACTAACAGAAAAGAAACTACAAATGCAAAATGGTAAAAAGTCCGAGGACTGCCAGTGTTGAGGGCGTCTGCCTGTCTGGATCACCAGCTTCTGGAAGCAACCCTCTGAATCTACGAGCTCAGACGGCTGAGAGGTCGTCACGCACAACCAAGACTCCCTCTGGAAAGGAAATACACCCTTGATCGATCAATTGTTGCACCTTCGCCTGGAAAGCCTTGCAATCTTCAGTTGAATGCCCCAGAGATCCATCATGGTAGCCACACTGAGCATGAGGATCGTACCCTAGAGTGTAAGGCTCTAGCACGGGCTTGAGAGCTTTCGGTTCCACCAAGGAATTCTGAACCAATAGCGGAAGAATCTGGCTATACGGCACAGGCACTGGATGGGGAGAAGCATTCCTTTGTTCCCCGTGGTTGCGAGGTCTTTTGCGATCCTGGGGCTGGTATTCTTTCCGCCCAGGAGCAAGAGGTCGTCGTTTCTGAATGGCAACGGTCTCTTGTTTAGACGCTTGCGTCCCTGAGCTTGATCCAGGCAGCAACTGCGAGCGAGGTGATTCAGTCACCAAAGGTCGTGGGACGTATTCGAGATCTTTCTCAGCTTCAGGCAAAGGAGTGGAATCATCCACCTTTTCCGCAGGGTAAGGGATAAACTTTCCCGATGCTCTCATGCCGCCCGGCACAAGCCTAATCGTCCTCGAGTCGATCAGGTCCTGAATCTTATTCCGGAGAGCCTTACATGTTTCAACATGGTGCCCCGGTGCTCCTGAGTGGAAATCACAATGCAAGCTTAGATCAACGTCTGATGACACGTCATCTGGTGGATTTAAGGTCCGAAGCTTGAGAACACGGTTCTGAACCAACAGCGGCAGCAGCTGGGCATAACTCACAGGTAGTGGGTCCATAGCTCTATCAAGTAGCTTCTTCTTTTGACCATAACCTTCAGGGTTATTCTGAGATGCTCGGCGCGGCTGCTGACGAGACAGGCCTCGAGCTTCATGCTGTGTAGAGGGTCCATGAGGTCCACTTGGCTTCAGCACAGGTGGCAATGACGGCAATGGGGGAAGCACTTTGGTCTCCTCCTTGGGTGCTTGACCACTCTCCTTATTTAGCATACTTCTCACCACTCCCATGAGAAAGCTCAACTGATTCTGCAGCTGCTGATTCTCCTCTCTGAGTACTTGCTGGTCCAGACGCACTGCCTGTATGTCATTCATGACCTGCCCCAGCTGGCTTTGGACTTTCCCCAGTTCAGCTTGTACCTGCTCCATCAATCTGAGCTGCTTGATTCTGAGTCAAACCTGCAAACACAAGGGTTAGAAGACAAGTCCCGGCTTCTGCCATGCAAGATGAATTATGGGTGTCTGTACGTTCAGGAGATCACCCCTGATTTTGGTGTCAACGTGCCAACACAGTGTCAATGCAATGATAAGACCGGATCCATTCATGGAAGAAAATATCTCATATTGATCGGGACACCAGAATCAGAGTACGAAATGCGCCTGCAGCACAGACACATGCTAATGGAATGTAAACATGAATATGCAAGCTAATGCAAAATGCAGTCATGCAATAATATATCCAGGTGGCTGCTGCGGAGATTCGATGTCAACAGTCGCTGCTGAGAAGGAAACCCCGGTGTAAACCCACTGATCTGATCTGTTGAGAATAACCCTCTGATAGGATCGAGATCAAACTTCTGCTCTGTCAAGAACGAAAGCCTGATAATAAAGACCCCGGATGCAAGATTAAGGAATATCTGTTGATGAAGTCTTCGGACCCCAAATCAAAAATCTGCCCTATCAAGAACAAATATACAGCTGCTGATGAGATCTTCAGACCCCACTCAAAAATCTGCCCTATCAAGAACAAAATAACAACTGCTGACGAGATCTTCAGACCCCACTCAAAATCTGCTCCATCCAGAACAAACCATAACTGCCAATGAGATCTTCAGACCCCACTCAAAAATCTGCTCCATCCAGAACAAACCTCTGATAATAATACCCTGATCAAAGCCTGCTCTATCAAGAACAGACAAACACCCGATGATAAAATCCTCTGATCAAACCCTTGCTCTATCAAGAACATATCTGCAACTGAGAACTCAACATAACTGATTCACTGTCAAGAAAACCAGGTAGTCTGGAGGTCAAAGTTTCCTGCAATATCCCAACCCACTCACAGGTATGATGGACCTAATCCATGGACAAAGGTACGGCATCCTATGCGGTCGTCAGCGTCACAGACTTTCACGAGTGACAATACGATTCCCAGAAGGAGTGGCATCGTCAAGTCATGAAGAGGCCTCTCTTAGCTGACTTCCAAATGATCGGTCCCCAGAGTCGACAATCCTTACGTCTGGACTCCCCTCAGATCCTCAGGACCGGAAAGGAGCACCTCTGCAAGAATCTCGTCTGAGCGCAGATTTTCGTAGGGAACTGTGCCTGCTCAACAGACAGGTTCGTCTACTACTTCTCCACAACTATATCTAGGTGTGTACTCAAGCCCAGGTCCGGCTTTTCACTCACAGTAACATCCCTCTCCCACAGCAGCACAGATAATCATATCAAACTGGAAATAAAATGCGGGAAATAAAATGCGGGAAGTAAAGTGCGGGAAGTAAAGATGCGATAAATAAACGCAACCCAACAAGCAAACACACAAACGATAGGATTGACTCGCGTAGGGGATGGGAAACGGTCCCAGCATAAGGGACGGTAAAAGTCCCTAGAAGCTACAGTCCCCAGCAGAGTCGCCAGCTGTCGCTTGCGCGAAAATAAGGTGCCGGCATGACAGAAGAGTCGCCACCTTTCGTTATTTATCCCTCAGAGCGGGAAAGGAAACGATCGGAAAAACCTGACGAAAAAGGGTAAGACAAGGTCGTCGCAACCATTGTCTGGGTTCGGGAGTCGGTTACGCAAGGGGAAGGTATTAGCACCCCTCACGTCCGTCGTACTCGACGGGATCCTCGCTTGTTTGTTTACTTGGACGGGTTGGTTATAATCTATCTACCTATCGAGGCTGGCTGAAAAAGAAAAGAAAAATGACTCGGCAAAGCGTCGCACTTTATGCCTACGTATTCTCATCAGAGAATGAGAAATCAGAGTCAACGTAGTTCGGCTTACTACGGGGGAAAGGTTGAAGGTTGCTCGCTAGGATATCGCATCCTATGCCTACGTACTTTCATCTGGTATGAAAGATCAGAGCAAACGTAGTTCGGCAAACTACGGGATAAATGGCTTAACTAGGAGGGAGACTATCAAGTCCTACTGTTATCATGCCATGGATTCATCCTATGGTTGAGGTTTGAACAGGGAACTCCTAGATGTTGTCATGCATAGGTTTCAATCTAAAAGTCTATCATCAAATCTTCATCAGAAGAAATGAGAGTCCTAAGGGATCATGTCAATGATACACAGAAACAGACAAAAACATCAGCTTTAACAGTAAAATGCATGCAATGCAAGTGAGGGAGGAAATGTGTGTGGGGTTTCAGCCTCCACAAGCTCATCTCAACCTCAAGCCAGTCATGAAATAACAGTAATCATACTGAAAATGAACCACATGCTATCAAGCAATGAACAGGTAAAGGAAATGAAGTGCCAACAGGCAAACAACACACATGAGAAAGAATCATCTACTCTCTAACCCTAATCACAGAATCCTAATCAAATCTAAGCAAAGCTCTCAAGCAAACCCTAAACAGGAGAAATCATTCCCAGCCTTCAAGCTTCAGAACAAGCTTACCAAAGACAGGGAGCTAAGCAATCAGACTCATAGTGTCTTCCTCAGGAAAGCACCAGGAGGTGGATACTCAGGAGTCATACCCTATGTGGCTCAACCACTGTGATCAGTTTACATTCCTCCTCAGGAGAAATTAAACTCACAAGCAGGCTCCAACATCACTGGATACTTAGGAAATCCTATCTGAACTAGTGGAACTAAATGAATAGACTCATAGGACCTTCCTCAGGAAAGTACTAGGAGGCTTCCACTTAGGAGTTGTATCCCATGTGGCTCCACAACATGTGATCAGTTTACATTCCTCCTCAGGAGAAATTAAACTCACAAGTTGGCTCCAACATCATTGGATACTTAAGAAATCCTAGATAAACTAACGGAACTAAGTGAATAGACCCATAGGACCTTCCTCAGGAAAGTACTAGGAGGCTTCCACTTAGGAGTTGTATCCCATGTGGCTCAACAACATGTGATCAGTTTACATTCCTCCTCAGGAGAAATTAAACTCACAAGTTGGCTCCAACATCATTGGATACTTAAGAAAGAGGTGAGAAGGAAGGATGAAAGTCATTCATAGTGCCTTCCTCAGGAAAGTACCATGAACTTCCTTCAAACTTCAGGCTCTCAAACCTCACAGACTGGGAACAAGACAAGCTCTGGGTCTCTGAATCTTGATCTACAAACTTCTCTTCATGATGCTCTCCATCAAAGTCTTCAAGGCAACACAAGCCCCTTAACAAATTCCTCAGAAAGAACCCCACAGATGAACAGATAACCCACTGAACAGACCAAATCATCAGGCAACTTCAGAAAATACCTAAAAATGCTAAACTAATGGGGAAAAATCTAACAATTAATCACAAGGGTCCTCAACACCTACTCATAACATCTATAAAGGTTTCTACCTAAAAATCAAGATAAAACTTGCTCAAAGAAAATGATTCATCACCTAAACACCATTCTAAACCCTAATCAGGACACCCTAAGTCTACCCTAATTAAACTAACCAAGATTAAATTCTAAAAATCTAGAAAAAATCCTATAGGGAACTATGACTCATCATCTAATTGCATAAAAAAGAATGGATTAAAAAACCTAAGGCAAGGTCATGAAACAATTCCTACAAAATCATGATACAAAATTAAACAATTAAAAAGCTATTTAACTAGAAAATCTATTAAAAATATTAAACCTAAAAATAAAATCTCAATTTTATTTTTATAATTTTCTACACATTTTAATCTACTCATAGAAAAAAGAAGCATTTAAAAATCATTTTCTATCAATTTTTAATGAATTTTACAAAACAGAAAAATATTAAAAGGAAAATAAAAGAAATAAAATGAATTAAAGGGGTGGGGGGTCAGAATAGTAAGGCGCGTTAGTTCAAAATGTTGGGCCAGAAATAAAGGGGGGTGGGAATAGAAGATAAGCCCAGAATGGCTTATTAATGAAACGACGCGTTTCATAAGATTCAAATCTTCCCTCTCTTTCTCAGCTTAATTCACAGCCGTTGGATCTATAGAATTAGTCAATCTTAGGACTTGATCCAACGGATATCCTTTCGTCTTCTCCAAACACGAGTTAGGGTTTTCAGACCTTCCCTCCATGGCCGAAACTTCGAGCTCTCCTATCTCCCTCCACACGCCACGGTTGGACTCGATTCCAAAATGAAAAATGACCTACTAAATGCCTAGATTACAATGGTACGACCAGTTTTTCTTGATTCATTCTCAATAATCCAAACAGAACACTTCAAGGTCTTGGTACAAACACGGTTCAAAATTTCCAACTGATATCAACCTTCATTAAACTTCAGTATAATGATGCAATCATGTTCTACAAGTTACCCTTGCTATTCTAAACCAATTCATGCTACCTAAAACTCATCAAACAGCCAGTTCTTGAAAATTAAAGAATCATGGTTCTGTTATGCAACCTCACCAATCTTGCTCTAATTCTCAGGGATTAATCCTCTACCCTAACACAATCATTCTATACCTAGAATATGATCTATCTAAGCATAAATAAAGAGAAAGAGATGAGTTCACCAACCTGTCAAGAAGCTATGGTGAGTGATGCTATGGCTCGAACCAGGGCTTGCAAATCCTTCAGGATGATCCTTTGATGATGGATAGCCTTCTGTTTGCACAATTCTTGAAGAAGAAGACTTGTAATGGAAGAATTCTTGAGTTGCTTCAACTTGAAGCAAGAGCTTTAATGGCTATCTCTCTCTCTCTCTCCTCTGACTTGGCTCAATTTTCACCAACCTCTCATCACTCTCTGATGCACACTTTATATAACAATTGATGGATGCTTCTAGATTCATCTAGAAGGGTGTGGAAAGTTCATGAATTTCTCCTTGAATGAGAAGTTGAAAGTCTCATATCCCTTGCTTCATGCCTTGTAATTTTTGACTCAAAATACCCTTACATGAGTTATTAAGAAGGAATGAGTGGAAAACAAGTGCATTTTTGGCTTGTGTAGGGTTTTGCAAAGTTGCCCTCTTTTTCAAGTAAGAAATTTCCAAAGGAAGTCCATTTTTGGAGCCTCAAATGAAAATTCTACTTAAACCAAAGTTCTTAAAATGGTTTTTCCAATCAAAATGATATATTGGATGACCCATTTTGGATTTGTGGATCTCCCAAATCACTTTTCAATTTCAACTTTTCAAAGTTATAAGTCATTTTTAGTTCATTTTTGACCAATCATGGAATCTTGTGCTATGAGCTTTTTCAACAATTTGTGACCTTCTTTCTAGACTTAAAATCACATTTTGAGCAACTTTCATGTTTTAAGTTTTTCCATTTGAGGCTTGGAAATAGGAGTTTTAGGCATTGGATAAAATGACCTATAACTGACAAATGACCAAAATACCCCTGTCTTGTTCAAACCATAAGTTGAGTTCCACAAATCCAATCAAGGACTTCTACCACTCAAATTAAAGCTAAGAAGATCCTCTTCAACATTCATGTTGACCAAGAAACCATAGGAATCATCCTACTAGGGCAAAAGTTGTCTGCAAGCTGGGTGACTTTCAAGGACCCAGATTCACACACCTCTGCTGACCTGTAATTTGCCAAAACCATAACTTGAGCTCTGTAACTCCTATCAAGGACTTCCACCACTCAAATTAAAGCTTAGAACAAGCTCTACAACATTCATGTTGTGGGGAAGATGAGATATCAATCACATCTAGGGCTAAAACTGCCTGGAAGATAGGGGTCAAATTAGGGTTTTTTCACTGACAATCCTCAGAAACCCTAACTCAAAACTTCTCAAACTCTTCAATCATGATGAGTTGGTCTAGGAATCATCTTTATAACATCTCTATACATCATCCCATGATCTCATGGCCCTTGGATTGAGTCTCAACCTTCTCTAAATCTTCAGCTGATCTAGGGTTGACCCAGTCAAAACCCTAATTCTACCATTCATGGTTGAATCCTCTGAATTCTTGCACAATGACTTCTCAGGGCTTCATGATGGCTATCAAGACATCTCATAGGCTTTCTCAAAACATCAATTTCTTTCTCAAAGTCTCAGAATCATCTGAGGAGCACCCACAACTTTCAAACTGTGAAGCACACAAACCTGGTTTCAATCCACTTCTCTGAAGATCTCTTGAACTTTCTGATGAAGGTATCAACTTTCAAACCCTCAATGGATGAATAATTGTTGGTCAAATTTTGGGGTGCAACAATGACCTCAACCAACAATCCTGGTGATGGTCAGCTCTATGCAAATAAAGCATACACATTAATACATGAAACGGTCAAGTGCTCCCATAGGCCTGGTATTCCTCTAATAACTTCTTAGTCTCTGGATGACTTGGTCGGGAAAGCAAACCCTCAACAAGTAGATCTCTTCGCTTGAGAACACGTCGCAAATCACCAGCAGATTCCTCCCATGCCCCTTCTCCGAAGCGATCCTCTAACTTCCGTTTCTGAGACACAGCCTCTTTCTTTCCTTCGATGGCCTTGTTTAATGCATCCTGGAGACTATATCTCGCCATCACCTCCTCTTCATACTTCTTAGTGCTAGCCTTCAACTGTTCTTCGAGTTCAGAAATTTGCTGCTTCAATTTGTCTT
Source organism: Lathyrus sativus (assembly GCA_963859935.3). Lineage (NCBI taxonomy): Eukaryota > Viridiplantae > Streptophyta > Magnoliopsida > Fabales > Fabaceae > Lathyrus > Lathyrus sativus. Next base: position 317,954,900 of record OZ012739.1, read on the forward strand.
CCCTCTTTTTGTTGTTGGTTAGCGTAGCATTCCATGTTTTGTTACAAGAAGAGATTTCCCGGTGGGCGGCATCGAGTGCTTTCTTTTTGGACTCCAACATATCATGAGAGCTTCTGAATTCTTTCCCCAGGCGTTCACGCTTCTTTTTCTCTTCAGTCAATTCAGCACCTAGCCTGTTTACTAATTCAATCTGCTGTTGGAAAGAATGCACAGCCTTGTTCTTCTCACTACGCATCTGAGCCAGTTCCTTTTCTAACTCTTCATTGATCTTCATCAAGGCTTCCTTTTCTTTTACAACTCGCTCGTAAACCTCCATAGTAATAGTGGTTGGTTCCTCCACTGGAACATGAACATGAACCGGTGCCGCTGGAAATGGCATCAGTAACTGTCTTGCTCTCTCTTGGATCCAAACTTTGTATGGTACATAAGCCTGACAATCATTCTTCCCCAATAGTGGTTTCCCTCTTCTGTTGATGCGCATCCAAGCATGCTGAAGCTTGGCTAGTAACTCTCCATTCAAATCACCGGTGAAGTACAGAGATTCCTGTACTTCTTCCTCCCTAGGTGGGTTCTTCAACGCGTATCCAAACTGGCGAACGAACAGAGATGGGTTATAATTGATGCACCCTTTTCTTCCTATCAAAGGAACATTAGGATACCCAGAACAACTGAAGATAAGCTCAGACCCCAGCAAGTCTCGGTCAAACCACTCAATGTCTTCAGAAGATAGTCTCATCAGGCGCTCTGGCCAGTCAACTGTATTTGCACTATCTACAAAAGGTCCCTTCAGGGGGAGGTGGCTCCTAAACCACATGTACAGCAAAGGCACACAACAAGAGACGTTCTTGCCTCTCCTATTTTCATTTTTGTAGTGCAATGAATGATAGAGATCTCCAATCAAAGTGGGTACCGGGTTGCCAGCAGCAAACAAATGAAATGCATCCATGTCCACGAAGTTCGGGAAATTGGGAAACAGCACTATCCCATAAATGCATAGAGCCAAAACAGCGTTAAAGACTACCCAGCATCCATTCTTGGCATATTCCTGAGCCTTACCAATCAGAAACTGGAGGGAGAAACCTGGAACCCCGCGCCAAGAAGTCATCAACAGCTCAGAAGCATTCACGTGCAAGGCCTTAGCCAAGTCCTCCAGCTTGGGCTCAGCGGCAGAGTGAATAAAAGGAACCTTATTCTGTACTGGCAGCTCAATAAACTCTACATACTCTTCCATGGTAGGCCCCAAAATAAAGTCAGCGAATGTGAAACATCTCAAAGCAGGGTCATAGAATTGCATCAGTGTATACATCCCATTCAGTTCATCATCAGTTGGTTTGCGAACCAATCTCAACAGCCTTTCGTAACTTTGCCTGAAGCTTCTACGGACATCCTCATCAGCAAGAGAAATCAAACCCAGGAGGGGAGTAACATCAGGGATAGGTAACTTGTAGGCAACTGTCATCCTCAAACCAGCCATGATCAATAGTCAGAAGTCCAGACACTAGAATCAGGGAATATGCAAATGCACCTGCAGCACAGACACACGTTAATGGAATGCAATGATAATGGTTATGCAAATAATGCAATGCAAATAAAATGCAACAGGGACCAAATGCCGTGGCTGAGAGGCCTGAACCACATCACAAGTCTCAGATAGACCATCCAGAATTCCTCAAACCCTGGTCTTGGACAGACCCAAAATAAAGCTTCAACTCTGATCTCTGACAGACCCCATACATAGGCTCCAATCAAACCTCAGACCCGATAATCACTCCAACTTGGTCTCTGACAGACCCCAATAACTGTCCATAAGTATCATGAATCTCAAATCAAGAATAAACCGGTATCTGAAGGTCTAGTTACCTGCATAACCCAAACCCTCTCACAGGTAGGTGTCCTAGCAACTGACAATGGTATGGCATCCTATGCGGTCGTCGGTGTCACAGACTTTCAGGGTTGATGATACGATTCCCAGAAGGAGTGGCATCATCAAATCCTGAAGAGACCTCACTTAGCCAACTTCTAAATGATCGGTTCCCAGAGTCGACAATCCAACTAACCAGCCACCCGAGCCACCCAAAGGGTAGGACAGGAGGCCAACCAGAAGAACCTCGTCTGAGTATGGATTTCGCAGGACACTAGGACATGCAAAGCATGTGTGCGCCCACTACTTTCCACTCTAATTCTAGGTGCACTCAAGCCCAGGTCCGGCTTATCTCTCAATCATAGAACACCCGTCACACCCCAATACAACAATAATAACAATAATATAATGCTGAAAGTAAATGACAGAAAAAGTAAACCCATACAAAATCCTCGACGGGAAAACAAGCGCTAGGATTGACTCGCTTAAGGGACGTTGGATCCCAAATGCATAAGGAACTATTGCAGTCCTTAGCAGCCAGGGGACAAAATGTCCCCAGCAGAGTCGCCAGTTGTCGCTACTGCGAAAATCGGCGTCGGCTGAACAGAAGAGTCGCCACCGTGCGTTATTTATCCCAAAGGAGGGAAAGGAAACGCTCGAGGTAAACCTACCGCAAAACGGGGAAAGGAATGGTCATCGCAACCAAATCCTGGATTCGGAAGTCGGTTACGCAAGGGGAAGGTATTAGCACCCCTCACGTACGTCGTACTCGACGGGATCCACGCTTGTTTTCTAGTACGGATTGTTATTCTATCTATTCTACAGGTCTGGGGTTAAAAAGAAAAGAAAATGACTCGGCAAAGTATCGCACTTTATGCCTACGTATTCCCGTCTGGAACGAGAAATCAGAGTCAACGTAGTTCGCCTACCTACGAGAAAGGAGGGGAAGGTTGCTCGCTAGGATATCGCATCCTATGCCTACGTACTTTCATACAGCATGAAATATCAGAGCAAACGTAGTTCGGGCCACGTACGACACAAGTCTGTCTTGATTGTTTTTTATCTCCTTCTGAAAAAGGGTTCTTCTGATTACGCGTCCAAGCGGACAAAAATGACGCTTTGATGAGTTCGCATTATTTTACGGAAGAAGTGTCTTTTATTGTGTTTGAAATATTATTGTGTTTTTCTGTTTGTTTTTGAGAAAGAAGAGACAGAACTCTAACCTATGGTTGAAAAGGGAATCCAACTAACCTAATGTTATCATGCATGGGTTAAGACCTAATGTCTATCATGTTCCTCTCTTGCACAGAGAGAAACAGAGATCCTAAGGGAATAGATGGAAACAGAAACAATAGCATATATACAATAAAGCAGTAAAATGCATGGATGCAGCAATACAAGCGAGGCAAGGGAGTCCCACTCAACCTCGAACCTAGAAAACAATAGGCAAAAGTGAACAAAATTCACTTTCAACCTAACAGGTTAAATGGCAAACAATACAGTCAGGGAAATTCAAACAATACATCAAAAATTATAAACAGCAAAAAAATACAGCAAACAGCAGTCTTCATCAACATCTGTCTTCAAGTCATCTTCAACCATCTACAGGCTTCAAACAAGCATCAGTCTTTATCTTTACATCCTTCAAGCATGGTCTTTATCTTCAATCCTTCAGTTTGAAAACAGTGGGGCATTTGGACATCATGTTTTCTATAAAATCCTCTCGAGACTTTTCTCTTAAACTATGTGACTTGGGGCATTGGAAGATTGAAGCAAAAGATGTATATTTCATCCTCAGGGAGCTCAATCCCAACATATTCAGCAACTATGAAGACTCAGGATGTTTATTTTATCCCCTATGAAACTTCGGTTTGGGTACCTCCGTCTACAATTTCATACAACATGTCAAACTTATCAAGATGTTACATCCCCAAATGGATTGATCACTTTTCCTCAAGAGAAATCTTGAAGTTTTGAAGCAGGATTGGGATCCTATATTTAGTTCTTCATTTATCCTCAGTGGTACTTCTATCTTTGAAGATTGGTCGGATGTTTGTTTCGAGACGTTTATCCCGTATTCGGTCGTTGCTTTCGTCTGTCTTGTCAGCATAAGCATACACATATCATATAAGTAGATAGCATAACATTGGCATTTTATGCATCCTTTGTTCGCTTCACTCTATCTCTTCGATTGCGGTTACCCTTGGGTATTTGGGCGTGTCTTATTCCTTCCAAATAGAGTTGTCAGCCCTAAGCAAAAAAAAACTCAATATTTCTATTTCCCCACGAAGTTCGATCCTCGTGGAAGACAGTTATTTCAGTACATTCCCATTGGAGTTTATGCCTCTATGGTTGAGTCTTGCTTGGCAATTTCTCTTCGGTTATTTCCCGAATTGAATTTCGGTCTTTGGCAATCACACTATGAACATCTCCAGCTTTTGAGCATGGATCAAAAGTGCATTTATTTTGCGCTTCGACATTATGAGGATCACCATTGAAGACGTGATGCTTCTTCGGCAACATTACAAGATCCACTCGACAACTTACAGCTAAATGACAGAAGATCTCTTTATTTGAGCAACTCGTTTTGGGCAGATCTATTCTCAAAACGACAAACAATAATTTCCTCGAGACAATCTGTCCTTCCCCAGTGGATTATTTCAAGATTATCAAGACAAAACAAGGGACATTACAGGTACTTCCCCATTTGAGGATTTCCACTACTACAATTTCACATATCTTACAATTACAGCAAAGATATTCCTCAGAAACGATCTTCCTCAGAGAGTTCATTACGAGTACTATCAATGACATATCTCCTTACAAGAGGACACTCCACAAATCAACCGGCTTACAGCTCCTCTGAAGATCCCCGGTGCACATTCTACAAATTGCTAATACAATACAAATTGCATCTACAATTACAAGTACAAGATCACATCTACAAAATTCTACAATTACAGATTACATCGACAACATTTACATCAACAATTCTACAGTGTTACAATTTACCACCTACAATCTACAATGACACTATGGCTCACAGCCGAACATCTACATCAACATTACAATTTACAACTACAGTTGCATCTACAGTCTACAAAATTACAACCCCCTATGAAGATGCTCTCACGAGTTTTCATCATTTCGGGAAGGAACCGAGACCAGCTCATGGTTCCCATACCATGATGCAAGAGGAAGTTCAACATCAGGAACCGAGACCAGCTCATGGTTCCAATACCATGGTGCAAGGGGAAGTTCGACTTCAGGAACCGAGACCAGCTCATGGTTCCCATACCATGATGCAAGGGGAAGTTCAACTTCAGGAACCGAGACCAGCTCATGGTTCCCATACCATGATGCAAGGGGAAGTTCAACATCAGGAACCGAGACCAGCTCATGGTTCCCATACCATGGTGCAAGGGGAAGTTCGACTTCAGGAACCGAGACCAGCTCATGGTTCCCATACCATGGTGCAAGGGGAAGTTCAACATCAGAAACTGAGACCAGCTCATGGTTCCCATACCATGGTGCAAGGGGAAGTTCGACGTTAGAGACCGAGACCAGCTCATGATTCCCATATCATGATGCTCGGGGAAGCTCTACCACTACAACAACATCTACAACTACAATGACATCAGAGACCGAGACCAGCTCATGACTCCCATATCATGATGCTCGGGGAAGCTCTACCACTACAACATCTACAACTACAATGACATCAGAGACCGAGACCAGCTCATGGTATCCTCATCATGATGCTCAGGGAAGTCATACATTTTATTATTTTAAGTTGAATTCCAAAAGAAAAGATATACAAAAAAAAAAGAGAAAAAGAAAAATAAAGACGAATCATTAACTCAGTTCACTTGGATTATTACCAACCACAACATTATGATAAGTACATCTCTCGACTACAAGTTTCTTTCCCACCAGCATGTCCCTAGCATATGAGATACATGTTTCACTTCTGAAGATTCCCCAGTGTTGCTCGCCTCCCGTCCTCGCGGAGTCTCCTTTTATTGAGTTTGCCTTTCCCGCGTGTCGTGTCCAGTCGCTCCCATGTGGTATTATTTCCCCACAGGAGCTCTGTCTAGCATTCTCATATCATTGCATATCATTTGCATACGGTGGCATCTTAGGGCCAAATATTCGGGCAGTGTTTATATTTAAGTCCCTCCTATCTCGTCGAGACAGAGATTTCAATCTCCATATCTCCGAATAGGAGTAACTTAAATAGGGGCATCTGTTGCACCCTAATTTTTGACCCTAAGATTCCACCTCCTTTTTGTTTTGTATTTTATATTTTTATGCGAATTTCTATCGTGACTAACGAGTGTGTGTAGGTTCATTTTACTTAAAAGACATCTCAGGTGGATTCTTACGACTACATCCCCTTAAATCGAGGTTTTGGCCCTTCTCAAGTTTTTTCCATGAAACGGGACCCCGGGCTCATAGGCAATTAAGGCTTTTTAGCCTGCTTGTGTGAGATGATTTTGGATTCAAGATTTGATTTGGTGCATTTCATGTGGATTTCAAGATTTTTGTCCTCCATCAATTTGGTTCATATGATTTTTTTTGGATTCAGCTTGTTTTAAGTAGAGATTCCTCAAAATTCAAGTTCAATCATTGTGAGGTATCTAAATTCAAGTCAATTCCTAAATCCAAAGTATCTAGTTCTCCATCATAAGGTTAAGATATGCAAGTTCAATTTACAACACTATCTTTTTTTATTTTTGATTTAAAATCTACCATCCAAGTTACGAAGTTCATATCATTTAGAGGTGGTTTATTTTTGGAGAAGAAAGAGTTTTATCCAATTTCATAATAAGGTTCCAGGATTAAGAGCCTCCAACTTGAAGAATTGATTTGTTGGGCCTTCTGAAAGCAAGTTATTATAAGATAATGTGAAACTTGAATTGTTTCAGCTTGCATAAAGGTGGTCACCGAGGCACATAGTCAAAATTCTGTCAAATTATATATCAGAAATTACCCCTCATATGCGTATAGTATTGGTCAACTAGCTAATTGAGGTACACTTCAAGTATTGATTTGATGCCAGAAACACTATATCTAACAGTGACATTGTTGGATCAATATCTTTCTCAAAGGACTCTAAAAAAACAAATGACACGCAGTTACTTAGTCTTACAACACTCTTACTGGCTTCAAGGTATGAAGACTTTTGGCATTCGAGGGTGTCGCTACTGCAAAAATCGGCGCCGGCTGACAGAAGAGTCGCCACCGTGCGTTATTTATCCCACGGGAGGGAAAGGAAACGCTCGAAGTAAACCTCGCAAAAAACGGGGAAAGGTATGGTCATCGCAACCAAAACCTGGGTTCGGGAGTCGGTTACGCAAGGGGAAGGTATTAGCACCCCTCACGTCCGTCGTACTCGACGGGATCCACGCTTGCTTGGGTTGTCTAAAGGATACAAAAACAATCTATCTACGGCTGCTAAATCTAAACGGAAGGGGATTGACTCGATAGAGCGTCGCACTCTATGCCTACGTATTCTCAAGAGAAAAAGTCAGAGTCAACGTAGTTCGGGACTACAGGAAAATTGGCTCGCCAAGACCTCGCGTCTTGTGCCTACGTACTTCCACACTGCATGGGAGATTAGAGCTTTACGTAGTTCAGGCTAACTACGGCTAAACAAGGGTATTCTCACACAGCAGTGAGAAAATAACTGGCTTCAAAAGGTTTGGGGACCTATGGGCAAAACTATGGCTTGGTCTCAAATGCCCTCGGGCAAGAGAGAAAAAGGGGAACAATTAGTCGTCAGCGGGAAAGTCTCGATCGCACAGCAGCGAGAGAACAAAAAGTCAGTCGTTAGTGTGCTCGCTAGGATATCGCATCCTATGCCTACATATTCTCGTCTGGTACGAGAAATCAGAGCAGCTGTAGTTCGGCTACTTCGGGACCACAGCTCAAATCTCGTTTTATTAACATTCTGAAAAATGATTACAATGCTCGAATACTGAAAATAAATCTCCTAGGAAATACTATCCTATCCTATCCTGAAAAATCGAATGGAAAATAGCCCCCTAACAAGTGGGCTTCTAAACTATCCCTAAAACCGTAAAATAATCTCTATGAAGATATATCCTAAAAGAAAATGTACTTAAAAAAATATTAAGTCTACTAATATTTTTTTCAATATTTCTCTTCCCTTTTCTTTTTTCAAAATATTTTTCCTCATCTTTTTTTCTATATTTCTTTATGTATTTTTTCTCCATATTTTCCTTTTTCAAATGTATTTTCTCTATTTTTCTCATAATATTTTTTCATATTTCTTTTTATTATTTCCCTTTTTTTTCATAATAATTTCTTTTTCTCATTTTTTTCAATATGCTTTTCTTTTTCTTTTTATGCTATTTCTCTTTTTTTCTCTTTTCTCATATTCTTTCTCCTTTATTTTTCAATATTTTTCTCTCTATTTTCTTTCTTTTTATATTTTGCTTTTATTCTTTTTCAATAAAAAAAAAGCTAAACAATATCAAAATAAATAAAAAGATACAAAAGAGGGGAGGGGGTACCCAGCCCAGCTGGGGGTTGTACAAGCAAAACAAATAAAAAAAACAAATGAGTTGGGCCCAGCCCAGGTCCCTTTCAAAAAAACACACGGAGGGGGTGTTTGCAAAAAAACGGAGGTGTTGGATCCAAAAAATGCAGTTGGGCCTGGCCCAACCCTCACGTGGACCACCTCCCTCTCCTTCTCCATTCACTCTAAAACCCTAACCCTTCCTCTCTTCCTTTCACAGCGCCGCCGTCCTTCCCCCTTCAACGCAACCTCATCACCGGTAAACACCAAACTTCCCTCAACAACCACCGCTCATGTCAACTCAAACTTCTCTCAAATTCTACCTATTCAACCTTCAATCTCTCACCATCTCTCCCTTCTTCGTTTGCTTCACCTCAAAACAGATTCAACGCAAAACGGAAATAAGAATAGAGACGAAGATCTGTGAAAGAATGATACAATCTGATGACGCTTGGAGGACCGCACGCAAGATCGTTGATGAAGATCTTGTTGAGGACATTCTTGAGGAAGATTTTCTGGAAAACTCGAAACGAACCCTTGGAAGTTCTTGATTCCGAAAGTTGAGTGAGATCTATGAAGATTGCATGTTAGCGGATCTTGAACGGTTTCAGAAATCAGAACGAAGATGATGAAATTCTAGAACTGTTGGAGATTCTTGATGACATTCGCTGAAGCTTCGTTCTGGAGATGGTGAACTCGACGATGAAGGACCTGGATTTTTCTGAAGAACCTTGAAGATCCTGAGAGATCTTGATCTACGATGAAGACGCTTCTGGCGATTTCCAGGCGATACGATGAAGATTTGTTCTTCTTGTTGATGACGATCTTTATGAACGTGAAGATCTTGTTTGCAGGTTGAAGGCGCGATGAGTAATCTGGGAAGCTCTGGTTAGTTTGAGGATTCTTGGGAATCCTTGATGAACCTGAAGAAGTTCTAGTGAACATGATGAAGATCGTATGAAAACAAGGATGACGAACGCTGATGGAAGTTGTTGAAGACTGGTGGTTATTGATGAAGATGGATCGGAGATTGGAAGATGATTGGCGTTGAAGGTTGATGAAGACGGTGGCGGTGGTTTCTGGATTTTTGTTCTTGGTGAGGTTTCAGATGATGAAGATTAGAGGAGGAAGATGAAGGTTTGATCGGATTCTGGGATTTTGATGTTTCCGGTGGAAGTTACGGCGGCCGGAGTAGGTTAGGTGACCGGCGGTGAACTGTTGTGGTGGTCGGACAGGATCAGGTACGGGGGTCACCGGACTTTGCATGTAGTCCGGTGAGTACTTCCGGTGAGGGGAGATGGAGCCAAGTGTCAAGGTGAGTGGAGGCAGTGGGTCTGCATGGACGCCACGTGTGAGGGCGTGGCAGAGAGGGAGGCTTAGTGGGATGTGAGGTGTCTTCGTGATGAGGCGTAACGTGGGGCCTCCCTCTAGTTAACACGTGGATGCTGAAGCTTTTATATGGCTGAGAATTCTCTGGGTCGTTTTGGAAGCTTCCAGAAACTGCTGGAAATTTGCTGGAAAAAATCTGGACAAAAACTGCGAATGGGCCTTTCATTGATACCTGGGCCCAACGAAAAAAGCCCCAAAAAACTGAAATGAGATAAAAAAAATTAAACTAATACTAATTAACTAAGGCCCATTTAACCTAATTAAATCTGAATACTACCCTAATTAATTCTAAAACTCAATTAATCTAATTAACTCCTAAACTAATAATACTCTAAAAAATTCTAATAAACCCACTAATAAAATTCTAATAAATCTCTAATAAAACTATATTATTTTCTATGAAAAAAACTATGTTATTTATATCTAAAAAAACATTTAATTTCTATTAAACCCTATTATATTCTAAAAGAAAATGCTATTAATTTAATAAGGAAAAATCTATATTAAAAAAGATTAAAAAGCTATTTAAAACTATTTAAAAACTATTAATATTCTAAAAATTCCTAAAAAATCTATTAAATCCTAAAATGATTAAAAATCTATTTAAAAAGAATTAAAACTATTAAAAATCCTATTAATATTCTAGAAATGATTTAAACCTATTTTAAAAAAACCATTAATATTCTAAAATGAAAAATGTTATTTAAACCCTAAAAATGGTCAATAAAATCCCGAAAAATCACGATAATTCCCAGAGGAACAAAATAAGCACCGAACGACACAAAACACCGCGAGAGCGCACCAAAATAGCCGGTAAAAATAAACGGGCACCGAAATATCCCAAAAATACGATTCTACCTATCTGAACTGATTAAAAACACCTGAAACGCGAGACGAGAGCTGTGATCCCGATAAAATCAAAACAAATGAGAAATGCACTGTATGCGATATGCAGATGCGAATGCGGTTATGCGTCGAAACATCGAGCCAGATACGAGACCCGGTTGGTCAAATTTTAGGGTGCAACAGCTGCCCCTATTCAAACGGCTTGGACCTGAATGGTTGAAGAGCGCTCAGCTTTCAAACATTCAAGGTAGATGACGGTTGAATACAAATGGAACCCTGAAATTTGCCAACCGCGGGAAATAATCTGCGAAGCTGCTTGAGGAATAGCCTCCAATGAACGGAAGTTTGGTTGTCACGGCAACAACTGGTCGATTTTCTGATAAATTTTCTTCTCCTTGCAACACCAATCACCTGTGTGACGCCACAGATATTGGAATAATGCTTCGCAAAGCAAACACCTTCCCATCTGTCATGGGATTTTTCTCTGTCGACTCATGGTTCACGGCGAACCTGAGGAAACTCTCCTGGGGAATTCTGAATTGAACTGCCTGGCACCTATTCTGACGAAGGCGGCAGCTTCAGAAATCTGATAAATGTCAATCTCTCCTTGTTGTTGTTTTTCTCCGATGCTGATGTAACAACCAAATATGAAGAAGTCACTCCGCTGGGGAAGTAGAGAAGCTTAACCACACAACTCTGCAGGTGAACAAATTCGAAATCCAATAGGTAACCATCCTGGTCCATGTTTCGACATGCGTATGCTGGATAATGATGCAATGTCCTATATGATATGTAAATGCTATACATTCTGTTTGAAAATGCGATACCCAGATGGCATGGAAATACTATATGTTTGATAGATGCGATGACTATATATGCAAATGCTAATGCAGGCTCGAGCTGCCAGAGAACACCAGGTCTGAAAACCACTTGGCGAAATAAATGCCGAAGGTAACGTCAACTCTACTGGGGATGAACCGCAGTCACAGAATCGTCTCAGCAAAATAAATGCTGGAAAAGGGAATCCAAATCCGCTGGGGATGACCGTCCTGCTGGAGAAATGGAAAAGCAATCCTGCTTGGTGACTTCACTGGGGAAAGAAAACAACTCTGCTCGGGGATGCTTTCTTCAAATCATTGGCAACTGATTGTGCTCTGCGGGGATTAACCCAAATTGGGATTGATCGCGCGCAGCGCGCTGATGGTAATGTCCCTACTATCACGGCTATCAATCTTAATATGCCGAGGATACTCCTGATCCTATTCTGATACGGGGTGAAATACAATCTCGACTCCTCCGGGGATAGTACGCAACGTTCATCTGCTGAAGAGTAACAATTCTGATTTAACAACATCCACAAGGAATTCAAACATTACTCGGAGCACTGGTATCCGTCGAGCTTCGTATCGGGAAACATGACAACATGCGAGTCATTGGGAAATATTGTGTCAGATACCTTTATGGTTTTTGTTTTTTCTGGTTTAGGATAAGCATGGACTATGTACACAGTAGAAGATATGAAAAATACTAGACGAGAACTAGCATTCAAAGGTAGACTACCAGACGAGAACTGATAGGAAAATAGATTATCGGACGAGAATCGATTTGGTTTGAACATCAGATGGGACTGACTGGATAACAGACTGAGGCCTAGACAACCAGGCGAGAACTGGCTGAAAGCTGACGTACACCAGACGAGAACTGGTATAACACATAGGTTAAAACACACGACGATCAGACGAGAACTGATTACGCGACGACATGTACCAGCCGAGAACTGATATAACAATTGAAGAAACGGCGACCAGACGAGAACTAGTTACAATAAACTACACCAGACGGGAACTGATGCTTACGATAAACTGCACCAGACGGGAACTGATGCTTATGGGTTTGCCAGGCGAGAACTGGGCTTTGGAAACGACTGGTTACTGACACACAACAGGTTTAAACTGCAGGATAATGATCCAACGACAGCAAGGCTCTTCTTATTTGGAAAGGTTCCGGTTTTTGATAAGGGTATTGACATGATTCCCCGATACTCAACTCTGGCTGGGGATAAACAAACTTGTTTGAACACCTTGCTCCAGTACACTCAGCTGGGATAAAAAGACTGGCTTGGACAACTTGCTTCAATACAATCAACTTGCCCCAATCTAACTCTTGGGAGTGCTTGCTCTGAACAGCTTGCTACGAGACGACTTCGAGATTATTTGCCCCGGTATCTATACGACAACAGAATTCAATCTCCAATTAAACACCTAACAACCCAGTTGATTTCAACATTCTCTGCGATGACTTGCCCCTGAATGAGCGTTCTAGCGACTTAACCTGATCTGATTATCCACCTGAAGTATCTGCTTTCAAATCTCAACGCTCTGCATAGCTGCCCCTGATTGGCTCTCGAGAAGACGCACTTCTGATCAACTGCTTCTCAAATACACTGCCCCTAATCAACTGAAGCTTCGGGACTTGTCCTCAGACTAACCAATTCTGATCTTACTGAAAATCAATGCCCCTGATTCATAGGTCTTCACAACATACACCATTCTGGCTCAGACTGTTGAATTACTCAGTCCTGCTTGATTATTCCCTGTTGGAATTTCTTCTATGCCAACTACTAACCTGCAATTAGAATCGTCTGTTTACGAATGGTAATCTTAACGCAATGGTTATGCAGATTTTGAAAAAATTTGAGCTGTCACTCATTTACATGCAATGATTATGAGTGACGAATGAAACAAAGTTCAAACGTAGTGCTTACGTGATCAGTGAAAAATACAACAAGGATGTGACTAGCAAGTCAAGAAGGAGTCAGGTTACTCAACCTTATCGTAATGCGCTTCAGAATAAACCCTACCTCAATTAGGTCTTTTGAGTGTTGTATCGTGGTCGGTTTCACGGTTCGTGAAACAAAGGATATTCGGCTCAAATTTGATTTGTACCCACCCCTTCTACATGATGATCTCCGATCCTAAGGTTCAGTTAACCTGGCACAAGCGCTCACCTCTTCGAGAGGTATGCTGAATGGTAAGGACCATAGCTAAGGAATTCACAATGCTTTTCTTCTAGAGTGATAGTTACTCCTTCTTCGCTTTCGGTGTCTGTGTACACGACTTTGTGATTTGCTGGGGGAAAATTTTCTTTTATCCCTTCTTTTTCATTCTTTTGATTCCCTACTTTTTGCCTGGACTGACTCCTTTCGAGTTCTTTTCGATTTTTCGTTTTCTTTTGAAGTCCAGCGGGATGCCCTGATTTTTGCCTAAGTATTAGCTTTCCAACTTTTTCTTTCTTTTTACTTAGCGGGCTCTCTTATTTCTTTCTTTTGGAACAAAGTCGTGTGACACTGGTTGTCTTGATTGCTCCAAGAGGATTGTAACTGTCTCACTCCTGATTGGTGAGACTTGACTGATTGGTCCTTGAAAGACAACACTCCTCTGTGAGACTTGAATGCTCGGTCAAGCTAACTGACAACTACCCTGCCCCGGGTTAAGATGTGAGGGTTTAAAAGTCCGATAAAACTTCTACTTCCTGGCTCGAAGTGGTTGACAAGGGACTAACTCCTTATATCTCCAGTGTTTGGGGGATTTGAAACAATGCCTTGTACGTCATCGGTACGGTCTTATCTGAAAGCACATTGTCATTGGTTATGAGTTTCAGTTTCATCATCCTCCCTCCAATCTTTGCTAGTCACAATGATAAGGTGGAGTGAATAAAATGCAAGTGTCAGTGCAATGCAGTAAATGAGCGACAGCGACATGATTAATTCAGAAAAATGCATAGTCACTTTATTATTATCACCATTCGAAACATACAATGTTTAAAAGCAAGTAGTAACTAACAGAAAAGAAACTACAAATGCAAATGATATAAAAGTCTGAGGACTGCCAATGCTGAGGCGCCCGCCTGTCTGAACCACTGGCTTTTGCTGTGGAATACTTTCCGAGTCTACGAGCTTAGACAGCTGAGCGGTTGGGATGAACAAACAGAAATCCTTCCCGAAAGGAAATGCGATCCTGGTCAATCAACTGCTGTACTTTTGCCTGAAATGCTTTACAATCTTCCGTTGAATGCCCTGGAGAGCCACCATGATAACCACACTGAACGTGGGGATTGTACCCAGGAGGGTAAGGTTCTGGAACTGGCTTAAGAGCTTTCGGTTCCACCAAAGACTTCAGGATCAAAGATGGTAGCAACTGGCTATACGGCATAGGCACTGGGTGAGAAGGAGCTTTCCTTCGTTCCAAGTTGTTACGAGGTCTGTTCGGATTCTGACGCTGATTCTGATAACCTCGGCCACGAGTTTGCTGCTTTGCAATGGAAGCGACATAAGGTTCCTGATATGGTGCCCCAGACACGGCTGTATGTTCAGTATAACAAGCCCCAGGAGGTACTGATCTCTGATAAGATGAAGAACCAACAAAATTCACTGATTCGCTTCGAGGATATTCAACCTTTGGCATGACTGCGTTGATCACCACTTCTTCTTCACTCTGATAGTCACAAGGATATTCAGTTTCACCAGCTTGATCGTTTGAAGTAATCTGAATTTTCCCAATTCTTATGGCATACTCAAGGCGTTCTCCTAGTGCTACCACGTCAGAGAAACTTAATGGAAGTCCGAGCAATCTTTTGAAGTACGGATATTGTAGGGAATCCACAAACATGCTTGCCAGCTCTTGGTCTAACATCGGTGGACGCACTCTAGCAGCAAATTCTCTCCATCTCTGAGCATACTTCCTGATAGGTTCATTGCTCTCTTGAGACAATTCTTGCAAATGCATGCGATAAGGAGCAATGTCTAGGTTATAATCGTACTGCTTCAGAAAAGCTCTGGCTAAATCCATCCATGACTGGATCTGATTTCTCTCTAACTGCATATACCACCTCAAAGATGCCCCAGTCAGACTATCTTGAAAGCAATGGATCATCAACTTGTCATCTCGCGCAAACGCAGTCATCCTTCGACAGAACATCATCAAATGCAGCTTCGGATAGCTATCTCCCGTGTACTTCTCAAATTTCGGCACTTTGAACTTATAAGGCAACACCAGGTCAGGAACCAAACACATGCCTACAGCATCCAGGTTAACAGCATCTTTGGCTTTCAAAGCTTTCAATCCTTCTTCCAATGCTCGGAGTCTTCTATCCTTTTCAAGAGCTCTTGGATCTACCATCCCAGCCGTTGGAATATCTCTTCGATAATTCATCACAGGGAAAGCAACACCTTGATTGTTAACAGGAGGAGGACGCTCATTCTGGTCAACAAACTGCTCATGTCGACCTCGGTTCTCAACAGAAGGCTGTACAACTTGATCTGCAGCAACGTTGTTCACTTGCGGGAAGTCTTCCATAGAATCATACAGAGGGTTGGACGCCATAGTGAACCCTGTCAGGGTATTAGGAGACTGGAAATGGTCTTCAGACATAGCTACCAATAGTCTTCAGCTGACTTCAATGCTCGATTCTGCTCAAATCTACTCAACCCCTAGGTAGGTCTTCTGACAATTAACAGCTGCTCAGTCCAAACTCCGGGTAGTTACCTTCAGGAAACAAAGGCTGGATCAGAACTCTGGCTAACTGGAGGATGATATGCAATGCAACACTGATATGCATATGATATGCAAAATGCAGCAAACAACGGGATCACAGCCCCCACACAATCTCTGAATACTGCTGCGCTGCTGACGGAGACGGTCGCTCTGAAGAGAAGACCAAAATAACGGGTAGGTTGGAAGTCAAGTTTCCTACACAAAAAAAAACCCCCACTCATAGGTGTGGACCTATATCTGACAAGGTACGGCATCCTATGCGGTCGTCAGCGTCACAGACTTTCAAGACTGACGATACGATTCCCAGAAGGAGTGGCATCATCGAGTCCTGAAGAGGCCTCACTTAGCTAACTTCCAAATGATCGGTTCCCGGAGTCGACAATCCAACTGACCAAACAACCCCCTCGACCCAAAGGGTAGAAAAAGAAGTCAACCAGAAGAACCTCGTCCGAGTGTAGATTTCGCGGGACACTAGTACAAGCAAAGCCGGTACGCACCCACTAATCTCTACTCTAAGTCTAAGGTGCACTCAAGCCCAGGTCCGACTTCTCTCAATCATAGAACCACCCGTAACACCCCAACAGCAACAGATAATAAGCCCCAATAGACAAGCAAACAAGCGCTAGGATTGACTCTCTCTTAGGGGACGTTGGATCCCACGTGCATAAGGACTATCGCAGTCCTTAGCAGCCAGGGACGTTGGATCCGCAGCAGAGTCGCCAGCTGTCGCTACTGCGAAAATCGGCGCCGGCTGACAGAAGAGTCGCCACCGTGCGTTATTTATCCCACGGGAGGGAAAGGAAACGCTTGAAGTAAACCTCGCAAAAAACGGGGAAAGGTATGGTCATCGCAACCAAAACCTGGGTTCGGGAGTCGGTTACGCAAGGGGAAGGTATTAGCACCCCTCACGTCCGTCGTACTCGACGGGATCCACGCTTGCTTGGGTTGTCTAAAGGATACAAAAACAATCTATCTACGGCTGCTAAATCTAAACGGAAGGGGATTGACTCGATAGAGCGTCGCACTCTATGCCTATGTATTCTCAAGAGAGAAAGTCAGAGTCAACGTAGTTCGGGACTACAGGAAAATTGGCTCGCCAAGACCTCGCGTCTTGTGCCTACGTACTTCCACACTGCATGGGAGATCAGAGCTTTACGTAGTTCAGGCTAACTACGGCTAAACAAGGGTATTCTCACACAGCAGTGAGAAAATAACTGGCTTCAAAAGGTTCGGGGACCTATGGGCAAAACTATGGCTTGGTCTCAAATGCCCTCGGGCAAGAGAGAAAAAGGGGAACAATTAGTCGTCAGCGGGAAAGTCTCGATCGCACAGCAGCGAGAGAACAAAAAGTCAGTCGTTAGTGTGCTCGCTAGGATATCGCATCCTATGCCTACATATTCTCGTCTGGTACGAGAAATCAGAGCAGCTGTAGTTAGGCTACTTCGGGACCACAGCTCAAATCTCATTTTATTAACATTCTGAAAAATGATTACAATGCTCGAATACTGAAAATAAATCTCCTAGGAAATACTATCCTATCCTATCCTGAAAAATCGAATGGAAAATAGCCCCCTAACAAGTGGGCTTCTAAACTATCCCTAAAACCGTAAAATAATCTCTATGAAGATATATCCTAAAAGAAAATGTACTTAAAAAAATATTAAGTCTACTAATATTTTTTTCAATATTTCTCTTCCCTTTTCTTTTTTCAAAATATTTTTCCTCATCTTTTTTTCTATATTTCTTTATGTATTTTTTCTCCATATTTTCCTTTTTCAAATGTATTTTCTCTATTTTTCTCATAATATTTTTTCATATTTCTTTTTATTATTTCCCTTTTTTTTCATAATAATTTCTTTTTCTCATTTTTTTCAATATGCTTTTCTTTTTCTTTTTATGCTATTTCTCTTTTTTTCTCTTTTCTCATATTCTTTCTCCTTTATCTTTCAATATTTTTCTCTCTATTTTCTTTCTTTTTATATTTTGCTTTTATTCTTTTTCAATAAAAAAAAAAGCTAAACAATATCAAAATAAAGAAAAAGATACAAAAGAGGGGAGGGGGGTACCCAGCCCAGCTGGGGGTTGTACAAGCAAAACAACTAAAAAAACAAATGAGTTGGGCCCAGCCCAGGTCCCTTTCAAAAAACACACGGAGGGGGTGTTTGCAAAAAAACGGAGGTGTTGGATCCAAAAAATGCAGTTGGGCCTGGCCCAACCCTCACGTGGACCACCTCCCTCTCCTTCTCCATTCACTCTGAAACCCTAACCCTTCTTCTCTTCCTTTCACAGCGCCGCCGTCCTTCCCCCTTCAACGCAACCTCATCACCGGTAAACACCAAACTTCCCTCAACAACCACCGCTCATGTCAACTCAAACTTCTCTCAAATTCTACCTATTCAACCTTCAATCTCTCACCATCTCTCCCTTCTTCGTTTGCTTCACCTCAAAACAGATTCAACGCAAAACGGAAATAAGAATAAAGACGAAGATCTGTGAAAGAATGATACAATCTGATGACGCTTGGAGGACCGCACGCAAGATCGTTGATGAAGATCTTGTTGAGGACATTCTTGAGGAAGATTTTCTGGAAAACTCGAAACGAACCCTTGGAAGTTCTTGATTCCGAAAGTTGAGTGAGATCTATGAAGATTGCATGTTAGCGGATCTTGAACGGTTTCAGAAATCAGAACGAAGATGATGAAATTCTAGAACTGTTGGAGATTCTTGATGACATTCGCTGAAGCTTCGTTCTGGAGATGGTGAACTCGACGATGAAGGACCTGGATTTTTCTGAAGAACCTTGAAGATCCTGAGAGATCTTGATCTACGATGAAGACGCTTCTGGCGATTTCCAGGCAATACGATGAAGATTTGTTCTTCTTGTTGATGACGATCTTTATGAACGTGAAGATCTTGTTTGCAGGTTGAAGGCGCGATGAGTAATCTGGGAAGCTCTGGTTAGTTTGAGGATTCTTGGGAATCCTTGATGAACCTGAAGAAGTTCTAGTGAACATGATGAAGATCGTATGAAAACAAGGATGACGAACGCTGATGGAAGTTGTTGAAGACTGGTGGTTATTGATGAAGATGGATCGGAGATTGGAAGATGATTGGCGTTGAAGGTTGATGAAGACGGTGGCGGTGGTTTCTGGATTTTTGTTCTTGGTGAGGTTTCAGATGATGAAGATTAGAGGAGGAAGATGAAGGTTTGATCGGATTCTGGGATTTTGATGTTTCCGGTGGAAGTTACGGCGGCCGGAGTAGGTTAGGTGACCGGCGGTGAACTGTTGTGGTGGTCGGACGGGATCAGGTACGGGGGTCACCGGACTTTGCATGTAGTCCGGTGAGTACTTCCGGTGAGGGGAGATGGAGCCAAGTGTCAAGGTGAGTGGAGGCAGTGGGTCTGCATGGACGCCACGTGTGAGGGCGTGGCAGAGAGGGAGGCTTAGTGGGATGTGAGGTGTCTTCGTGATGAGGCGTAACGTGGGGCCTCCCTCTAGTTAACACGTGGATGCTGAAGCTTTTATATGGCTGAGAATTCTCTGGGTCGTTCTGGAAGCTTCCAGAAACTGCTGGAAATTTGCTGGAAAAAATCTGGACAAAAACTGCGAATGGGCCTTTCATTGATACCTGGGCCCAACGAAAAAAGCCCCAAAAAACTGAAATGAGATAAAAAAATTAAACTAATACTAATTAACTAAGGCCCATTTAACCTAATTAAATCTGAATACTACCCTAATTAATTCTAAAACTCAATTAATCTAATTAACTCCTAAACTAATAATACTCTAAAAAATTCTAATAAACCCACTAATAAAATTCTAATAAATCTCTAATAAAACTATATTATTTTCTATGAAAAAAACTATGTTATTTATATCTAAAAAAACATTTAATTTCTATTAAACCCTATTATATTCTAAAAGAAAATGCTATTAATTTAATAAGGAAAAATTTATATTAAAAAAGATTAAAAAGCTATTTAAAACTATTTAAAAACTATTAATATTCTAAAAATTCCTAAAAAATCTATTAAATCCTAAAATGATTAAAAATCTATTTAAAAAGAATTAAAACTATTAAAAATCCTATTAATATTCTAGAAATGATTTAAACCTATTTTAAAAAAACCATTAATATTCTAAAATGAAAAATGCTATTTAAACCCTAAAAATGGTCAATAAAATCCCGAAAAATCACGATAATTCCCAGAGGAACAAAATAAGCACCGAACGACACAAAACACCGCGAGAGCGCACCAAAATAGCCGGTAAAAATAAACGGGCACCGAAATATCCCAAAAATACGATTCTACCTATCTGAACTGATTAAAAACACCTGAAACGCGAGACGAGAGCTGTGATCCCGATAAAATCAAAACAAATGAGAAATGCACTGTATGCGATATGCAGATGCGAATGCGGTTATGCGTCGAAACATCGAGCCAGATACGAGACCCGGTTGGTCAAATTTTAGGGTGCAACAGAGGGTAAAAGATTTGATTAGCATTTCGGCTAAAAACTTATACTAGAGATCAAGTGTTTGGAATGGAAGAAGCTTGTTCTTAGAAATTGAAGTTCCGTCTAGATGCTCCCACTCCTTACGATTAGGCTGCACGATTAAATGTGAAGCTGGAACACATGGTATCCTTTCTCATTGACCTGTACTTGGTTGAATATGAAGCTTTAGCATTCAAGTCTCTGTCGCTGTGTGCATCAGGTCTCTATTTC
The DNA here is from genome assembly GCA_963859935.3 of Lathyrus sativus. Classification (NCBI taxonomy): domain Eukaryota; kingdom Viridiplantae; phylum Streptophyta; class Magnoliopsida; order Fabales; family Fabaceae; genus Lathyrus; species Lathyrus sativus. The sequence goes on from OZ012739.1 coordinate 317,975,822, forward strand.
GCATGTTGTACGTCGCAAATAAACCCTGCACAAATCCACCACAAATCGGAAGAAATATTAGGGTACTCAACCCCACTGATACGTTGTGAAATCTGTGATATTAAGTTCGAGAAGGAACATAAGAGAAGTTGTCGAAGCTACGTGAGAAGTCGATGAACATAGTACCTCTAAATGGAGTAACCCAGTACTTATGTTGAACATAGAGAACAATATCATAACCATGGCTACGTGGAGAGCGAGTTATGGGGTCGTGTGCTCTTGATGATGCTAAAGAATATACGCCAATTCTATTTGCTATCAATCTCTGACGAGCCGGAGAAAGCTTCCTTCGCATCAGTTCCTGCGGAAAGAGAAACAGAGATCTTTAGCGCTTTTGATTCAATTACCATAGCTTTATTGAGCTGAAGAAATCAAGTGCTCATTTGTTACAGAGAAAAGGTTGTATGATCACAGGCAAAATATCCCTCTGTGCACTCTGCGTCATTGGACGAAAAACTTGAGAATCGTAAAGAATTACCTGATAACGGCTACTGCAGAGGCTGCAGTTTTATGGTGCATTTTATCGACCTCGGTTTAGAGCGATTGAATAAAATGGGAGAATACTATGAGTTGAATAAGAAGGTGGTGAGCTGCTACAAGAGAGAAGAGGACCGTATGCTCCAAACTTCATTACCATCATGCCAATCAAAAGCAAGTCGCCACAGTTTTTGTGCCAAACTTCGCATGTGAAGAACTGCCAAAACTTCTCCTCATCATACGATTCACCGTGATCAAAGTTGCGACGAGCACATGAAAATAAATTGAGACAAGTCATTAGTGCAATACAAGCCGGCAAAAAGCACGTATAATTCAAAACTAATGGCCAAGAATTAGTATCGTTGAATGCAAACCTCGTCACTTTCAAGCAATCTAAAACACAATCAAGTATAATAAGGAATTCTTAATCTATCAAGTTGAAAACGGAAAGCAATTCAGACCAATTCCAACTCTTCAATTCAAAGCATGATCAAATTGGAAAGAAAGTATTCTCACCACTATATTCAAAAGCTGCGATTTTCTAAATTAATGGAGAGTCAATACGGTTTCCAATTGTGAACAACTTAAACAAGGAAAGTTTTCAAATGTTTGAATCACGGTTTTGGTATGAAATCAAAGGCATTTACGATAGCTATTAACCACCCATGTTCAAATGCCTATAAAAGAGAAGAAGAACAACATTCATAGGAATCAAAAAAAAGGTTCACAAAGAAATCCAAAAAATTCCACAGAAAATTCACCGAAAAACATACCCAATACATACACAGAGAGTTCGCAGAAACTCCCTCCATAAAACAAAAAAACCCTAGAGCTACCGAAAAAAAACTGAACTCAGAAGATCCAAGAGCTGGAAAGAAAAAACTTATCTTTCTAACTGACGAAGCCCCTCTCGAGCCGCCGTAGATCTAAACTCACGAAGCTCCCGTTTTCGTCATCTCCGGCGCCGCCGTCACCAACCGTTGGTAAAGCTCCACTTTTTCGTAATCATTCTTGAACATATTGATCGCTTGTTTTCATGTTTCAGGTTTAAAAGGAGTCAAAGCACGGAGGGAGATGAGGAACAGAACCATCGAAGGAGATTAGACGGGAGAGAGAGGAGCGAGGGCGGTCGATTTGGGAAAAGGGAGATCTAGGGTTCCAACCTTCGTTTTTCCGTTTTGTGCTTTCCTGTTTGTTTTACCATTGTATGATTATCACCACTAATCACCCACTAAACACACCACTTAATCTCGCCATTTAACCTCTAATCTGACTCTTAACTAACATTAGTAACCTTTTATTATTAACTTAATTCCTTTTTACCAATTTAATTAACTAACGGTTAATTAGCTTTTTTTATAATTAAAAAAGGTGTTTATTCAGCACCCTTTTTTTCCCTCTAAATTCATTTGCTTTTTTATAATCAATTTCTTTTTTTTAAAAATTAAGAAAACAAATAAATAATAAACCCTTTTAAATCTCAAATAACTTCTTTTTATAAACTAGGATCTTTTTCTTTACAAAGACTTATTTTATTTAAATGTAATTAAATTGTAATTCAAAAAGAAACCTTTTACAAATTAAAATCAACCAACTCGTGATCCAATCCCATAATTTAATCAATCCACCCTTTTAAAAAATATTTTCTCTTAATATCACTTAGAACGAATAACCACTTTCTTAAATCAATCACATCTAAAAATCAATCAACTATACCCTTTTTCTTACAATTAAAAACAATTCAACCATTTCTCTTAAAATCAATTAAACCTCATCAATTCCACCAAAATAACATATTTTCTCAATCAGACAATTAAAATCAATCAGCATCGTAAGATAAATCAATCGTGCACACCCACTTCACAACACATGCACCTACACTCAGCGCTTTCATGCGTATATATTATTTATCTTTATCTGCTTTTATCTTATTCACAATACACACACTCACCTAGCGCTTTCATGCGTATGTGTATGATTTATCTTTCTGCAATTTACTTTACAGTCATTTAATATTATCGCATTTTACTATTCATGCATCGCATCCCGTCCAAAGGAAAAACCTACATATAATACAACGTTGTGTGTAGTCGCACATCATTTGCATCATATGCCCCCTCGATCCTTGATTCTTCAAGTTGATCATTTAAGTTTAGGACCTACCCCATAGGAAGGACCTTAATCTTCACAACATAGAAACAAACAATTAAAAAACAAAACAATCTTACAAACACACTAGAGAATAGATGTTAATCATCTTAAGTGAGATATAATCTCCACCCCACAAACAACACAATCAAACATGTAGGGACTTTGCCTTAAGAGCGATAAAGGCATACTTGGCGACCATCTGAGTATGTAAGACCTTTTCTTAAGACGATGCAAAGACCATTTCCTACAACCCCCTTCTTACATTTGTGGTGGTTACATCTCCCTTAAAATTAAGACTCGTCTCTTCTCTTAAACCCAATCAAAACAACTACCCTAAACCCGTAGGAACTTTGACCACAGTCAGAGAACTCCTCTAACCCTTTAGGGTGAACTACAACATACTCTGATTCCACTCCCGTAAGGATATGTAGGCATAAGATGCGATATCTTATCGAGTATACTTAGAAATAAACCCCTAGGTCTTTCAACCATTAAGCAGATAAACACATAGCAGTAAACAAACATAAAACAAGAGGTTCCTGTAGAGTACTACAGAAACTTAGGATGCTAGTACCTTCCCTAAGTTTAACCAACCCCCGAACCTAAAACAATCTAGCTTGCATTTGCATTGCATTGTGGGAATTTCGATCTTTATCCCTTCCTTTGGACAAATCAAAGTTCGGTTGCAAATTGAATTAAAGATTCAAACTAATCAATAGTTTGGTATCCAAATTTCACCGCGACAGAAATGACGACTTCACTGGGGACTCTCTCTAGTGGGTTTCCCTATCTTATTTTATTTTGTTTACTGCTTTATATATCTGCCTACTTGATTAAATTGTTTACGTGCTTTCTTTTGTATTTTTTGGATTGTTGTTCTTGAGTGGTGAGATAAAGTTTTACACCCGAGCTTGAGAGAAATTAAGATAGGATGGTGATATAGTCGAGGAGGCTTATAGGGAGTGGAATCCCTACTAAGTTGAATCGAGAATCCCGCTCAGTTGAGGCCCTTTCGAAATAGTACTGTTGAACGAGCAATCGTGAAGACACTCATTATTTTCGACTTTGGAGCCTATGATATTAAGGACCGTAGTTACCTTAACCCAACTTTGGCCTTTATTAGGACGTAGTGCGAGACTATGAGGAAGTACTTCCGAAATAGTGCTACGCGAAGCTACACTCAAAGGAAGTTCTCTTGAGAATATTATTAATCCTCGAGTAATTGGGAAAATTGATAATATCCGATAGATGGGCTGATGATTCTGAGTCCCCTTAGAACCTTGTTTTGCAGGTAGAAACAACCTTTAGTCCTTAAACCTCTGGGAAGGGTACACCTTTGCTCCATGCTCGTTGCAAACCTAGGGTGCCCCTTGTTTGTTTATCTTTATTGTCCTTATGTGAATACTTGTGTTTGCTGCATTCATATAGCATCATTCTGCATTGGACTTCATGGGATTTACCTTCGTTTATGAACATTGTAGGTCACTATGGCTTCAGATAAAAGACATACTGTGAAATATACTTTTAAGAGTCCCAAATTGGACGACCTAAACAAGTTGTGGGGTTTCATCAAAGATCAAGAAGAATTCAAGAACAAGTATGGGAAGCTGATATCTTTATTGGGTTGCTCAGTGAATGAAGGACTTCTTGCCACTCTGCTACAGTTCTATGATCCTCTCTACCATTGTTTCACCTTTCCAGATTTCCAGTTGCTACCTACATTGGAAGAGTATTCTTTTTTGGTTGGTCTACCTGTCCTTGAGGAATCTCCTTTTCCCTTCTTGGAAAAGGACCCCGATGAGAAAGATATTGCTAAAGCTCTCCGTTTGAAGGTATCTGACGTCAGAGCCAACCTAGTTACTAAGAATGGAATTCTTGGTTTAAAGACAGGTTTCCTAATCGAGAAGGCTTCATTCTATGCTGATTATTCTAATAAGGCTCCGTTCGAGGCAATTTTTGCTTTACTCGTTTATGGGTTGTTCCTATTCCCAAGTTTCGAAGGTTTCATCGATCTCAAAGCATTCAAGATCTTCATGAAGAACAACCCAGTGCCAACTCTGTTGGGAAATGCATATCACTCTATACATCTCCGAAACCTTAGTGGTGGAGGGATGATTACTTGCTGTGTACCTTTACTTTACAAGTGGTTTATTTCACACTTGCCGAAGTCTAGCTCTTTTACAAACATTGGCAAAGAGCATTGGTCTCCAAGAGTTATGGCTTTGACCCATTCCGACATTGATTGGTACAACCGAGTGTATGATGGAGTATTGATCATTGATAGTTGTGGTGACTTTGCTAATGTGTCGTTGCTTAGCTTTGATGGAGGAATCAGCTACAATCCTATTTTAGCTCGTCGACAGTTGGGATACCCGTTGAAGGAACCTCCCAAGAGTGTTCAAGTAGAGGGTATATTCTTCAAAGATGATATGGAACTCCGAGGAAAGATTCTACATGCATGGCGTAGTGTACACAAAAAAGGGAAGAGAAGTCTAGGGAAACTTAATTGCGTGTCTTTAGAACCATACCTCCAGTGGGTCAGAAAAAGGGCAACCAAGCTAAAGATGCCCTATTCCCGTCAAGATCCCATAGCTCCAAGGAGAGAGCCCACTTATGTCTTTATGTCTAAAGCCGAGGAGTTAGAGGTGTCCTTAAGGAAGTCTCAACATGAGCTGGAGTCTTGGAAGAACAAGTACCATGTAGCAATGGCAGAAAATGATGAGTGTCAAAAGCAGAAGGCTGAACTTCAAAAGCAGAAGGCTGAACTTCAAAAGGAGAAGGATGAACTTCAGAAACAGCTACGATTGAAGGATGAAGAGCTACTCCCCTGCAAGAAGAGGAAAGTCATGGAGGATTTATTTTTCTCCGACCCACAATGCACTATCTGGAAAATAATTGTGGACAACCTTATCCGTGAGAAGGCGCAACTAGAAGAGCAGCTCAAGCAGCAGCATTCAAAGCTTCTTTAGTGTCTTTACTAGCTTTTATTTAGCTTTTATTTGGGACTCTTTAAAAGAATATTTATGTAGTCCGTTTCAAATTTAATAAAACGTTTCCTTTTACCGCAATGCCCATAAATAAGAGGAATCCCATGAAGTCCTAATCATCTTGCATTGTATTCTTTTTCCATTGTTCACTTCAAGAAACTCAAATTCGTTCTGTAGGTGTTGTAATCATGGATTTCAGAAGAGAAACCCTGAAGTACACTTTTCAGAGTCCCAACCTCGAAAGCTTGAGAGAACTAGCCGAACTCGTCGAGGATCGCTTTGCCTTCGCAGCAGAATATGGAGGAGTCTTTCGTTTCCTCGAGCTAAGGATGAAAGAAGGATTGTTGGAAACATTGGTTCAATTTTATGACTCGAGGTATCACTGCTTCACTTTTCCAGACTACCAATTGATGCCGACCTTGGAAGAGTACTCAGAACTCTTGAGGATGCCTGTGATTGTTCGACCCTTGTTCACCGGAAGGGAAGACACGCCTAATCACCAAGAAATTGCAAATGCCACTCATCTTAGCCTTGAAGATGTTCAAGCACACCTGATCACCAAGGAAGGAGTCCTTGGGTTCCCCGCCGACTTTTTGATCGAAAAAGTTCGTTACCATGCTGAAAGAAAGGAGGCTCTCATATTGGAAGCCAATTTCGCTTTGTTGGTCTATGGGACTTTCTGGTTCCCCAAAATTGACAATTTTGTTGATATGGATGCGATCAAGCTGTTCATACTCAAGAATCCAGTACCCACCTTGCTTGCTGATACGTACTTTTCGATTCACTCAAAGAATGCCGAAGGAGGAGGACACATTGTATGTTGCACCGCTTTGCTGTACTCATGGTTCATCGCTCGTTCGACTTGGCATCCGTCCCTTTGGGACGAAGTAGCGACACCTCGATGGTCCGAGATACTTATGGCCCTCACCCATTCGGACATTGTTTGGTATGATCCCGCCTATGGAGGCATGCCTATGATTCCTAGCATCGGAGGATTCCCCAACGTACCGCTTATTGGAAGAGAAGGATGTATAGGTTACAATCCCGCTTTGGCCCGTAGACAGTTTGGACACCCCATAATCCAAGTGCCTGACCTGGCTTCGTTGGAAGAGATCTATTTCAAGGGAGAAGAGGATCCAGACCTAAAGACTGTCATCATTTATGCATGGAAATATATTGATAGGGAAGGAACAGCTGCTTCAAGATACCCCAACTGTACTGTTTCCGAGGATCATCTGCATTGGGTGCGAGAAAGGGCTCTCGATCTCAAGATGCCTTTTCCTTTTCATGAACCTATGGTATTGTCTGCTCATGACCCCGAGTGGTTCGATGTAGACGAAATTGAACAAGTAAGGATTGCTTTAGATGAAGCCCAGAAATTGAGGACTGCTTGGAAGAACAAGTTCCTCACCCTCAAGGTAGAGAAGGAAAGACTTCAAAAGACTCCGGAAATCGAAGTTGCCAGAAAGAGAAAGGCGCAAGGAGATTTATTTTCTCCTCATGCCTCTTCAAGTGCTGTTACCAGTGATGATCTCCCCTCAACTACCATGGCTTAGAAGGAGTGTGTGGAACGACTCATCATCGAGAAAGCGACATTGCAGGAGCGCATTGATCAGCTAATCGAGGAGCTCCGTACAAAGGAGAAGATCGTGGAGTAGAGTTCTAAGTTTTCTTTTGCTTTCGTTGTAATAAACTCTTGAAAGAGTACTTTGTTTTCATTGTTTCTCAAAAGTAAAATGTTTTTCAATTATTCTACATTATAATACTGAAAAACACTTTGAGTTTCTTGAAGTCTCCTCCTGCATCTGCATTATGCATTAACATCCTGCATTTAGCATGGCATTTTACATTTGTGCATGTGTCCTTCCTTTGTTGTGGCTCATTTCGGTTTTCCATCTTTTGCTGTCAGTCGCCGTCTCGACCATCTGACCAAGTCGGGAGTATCATTAAAGGATAGTGAGGAGAACAAAGACATGGATCGCATGACTGGCTCCAGAGTAAGGTCTAATCCGACAATTTGTCGTCCCTCCGACAACTTTGTTCCTATGCAACTTCAGCCTGTGCAAGAAAAGGAAATGGATGATCCGGAGCTTACAGCATTCGAGAATGAATTTCGTGACTTCGAGGAACGATGGAAAATGATGAAGAGGAACCGTACGCCTGATTTTCATGCTCATGACCCGCACCTAGTTCCAAACTTAGTTATCCCCCCAGGATTCCAGATGCCCGCCTTCGAAGTGTACAAAGGTACAATTTGTCCAAGGTATCATTTGATGATGTTTTGTCAGAAGATGACCGCCTATCTTGGAAACGACCAACTATTGATTCACTGCTTCCAAGAAAGTTTGTGTGGAGCACCATTAACATGGTATATGAAGCTACAAAGGAATCACATTCAGTCTTGGGAAGACTTAACTTTTGCTTTTGTGAAGCAATACCATCACAACTTGGGTATAGCCTGTCGCACCTCGAAAAATCATTCGAAAATACGACCCTCGCGCGAAAGGCGCGGAAAAAGCTGTTCGAGAGAGTCGCCACCGAACTTTATTTTTCCCGAATAAATGGGAGAGGAAAATATCGAGAAAACCTCTTAAAACGAAAGGATAGGAACAGGGTTGTCGCAACCAAGTTCCGGGTTCGGGAGTCGGTTACGTGAGGGGAAGGTATTAGCACCCCTCACGTCCGTCGTACTCGACGGGAACCTCTTAAGGTAAATGTGGGGAGTGTAGTTTAGGTTTACTTGTTTTCTTCTCGTTGTTAAAGGTAGAATTGGTAGGTTAAAAGGTTAAAGACGCTAAGGAGAGATGGGTGGTTAGAAGATAGGGTGCTCGCCAAGGATTGGGGCCCTTGTGCCTACGTATGCTCATTCGGACGAGAATGAGAAATCAGAGCGTCGTAGTTCGACTACGGGAAAGGATGGGGGAAAACAGAAGATGGATAGAAGTGTGCTCGCCAAGATCATCGCAATCTTGTGCCTACGTATCTTATATTCAAGAATGAATAAAGAATCAGAGCGTCCGTAGTTCGTGGTAACAACCACGAAAAGATGAGGTTGAATGGGTTGGAAGTTTGAGAAAAAAGACGAAAGAGTGACTGACAAACAACCTAAGGGCGTGCCTCAAGAGCTTGTCATTCAAGAATTTAAGGAATGCGAGATCCCAAGAACTCAGTTCTTTCGGAAATTGAGTTGAATGAGTTGAAGATAAGAGTTGGATATTTTGAAAACGAAAGAATGAACTAATAACAACTCGGGGGCGCGCCCAAGAGTTACTCGTTCGAATATTCAAAGAATGCTAGATTCTAAGAATATCCCTCTTTCGTAAGTTTAAAAAATGTGTTTGTGAAAGGATCGAATCGAAGAATGGCATGCGAGGCCAAAAGGGAATTGTTTTGAACTGGTTCGACGACGTGTCGAAGATTTGATTGAAGATGGAACCGGCTTGACGACGTGTCAAGGGTTAAGGTTGTGAGAAACGATATTAGTCCCTGAGGGTGCTCCTAATATCGAGACCACGAGGAATTATGAAAGAAATGGGTTGCGAATGCGGACGAGCAATCGACTTAGGAGAATATAGAGAACGATTGAGTTTGAAAAAGATTTGAAGTGAAATGAGGTATGAAAATAATTTGAGGTACGAGATGTGAGGACGTGAGATTGGATTTAAAAATGAGAGAAATGACAATTATTTGATAAATGAGACGTAGGCCTCACAACCAATTAATTGGGGTATTATCGAAATGCTGGATCTCGACGACACCTTTTTCATTTGAAGAATATTTGAATGAACGATAGAAATATTACACAGAATGCTTGATTCCTATAATATTCCTTTGTCCGAAATAGTGTATTCAAAATGAAAAGTTGAATAATACATTATTTAAGGTGTACACCCCAATAATGTTTGTCCAAAAATTCAAGAAGTGCTAGACTTCAAGAATTTAATTTTTCATGACTTTGATTGGCAAATAATTTTAGTATAAAAACATATTGAAATAGGTTATAGAAATCAATCATATTTTGAAATAATTTGTACCTTTGATCTGTTCCTAAAAAAAATCTTTGAACCCTTTTCAACAAAACAATATTTCTAGAAAAATAATTTAAATTTAAAAGGATTTTAATAAAAAAGAGAATTATCCTAAACTTGACATGTTATTGTCATTAATTATTAACAGTAATTGCCACCTAATAAAACAAAGAAAAATTGCTAATTGTTTTTCTTTTCTTCCTTTTTTGCAAACAAGTGTAATGGGAATGTAGCCAACTTATCTTAACTGAAATAGTAAATATAATACACTATTGTAATAATTAAAGAAGATAATGATATTTTGACCAAAATAAACTTTAAGCACATAAACGAAAACCGTATCCGCAACCATAATACCTTAGCATGGGAACCGAGAACAATCTTGCATAATGCGAATGAAATAGCAGCAACCGAAGAAGAATGCATCATTTGCGACTTGAGCTTGTCGAAAGCAGAACTTGAGAATGGACCGTATTGCCGCAAAGTCAAATTGTTGCTGCTGTTAATTGTGCCCGACACCATTAGCTGATGTTGTTCTAATGTTGTTCCAATAGAGAGAAATGTTGCTCCCATGCTGAAATAGTGTCGTTGTTACGTGATGCATCCAAAGCAAACCATGCACTTTCCTCATACAAATTCTGAACACTTATTTTGTTGTTGCAGCTTCTACGAAAATAAATCCGTAAATGCTGAGTTGTTGGCTCAAAGCTTAATGTTGTTTGAACTTGCGTTGCTGCTTCTAAAACCAAACGTCCCTTGCAATATTGATGTTGAAACTGTATTGGAAACTGAAAATAACAGAACTTGTCGGCAACGTCGCGGCCTTGAATTGGATTCGCAATAAGTATTCGACGAAAGGACGGCGCGGTCAAAATTGGCTCAGCTTTACAGTTGCTTTCCGCGACATTCAAACCTATAATAATCCAAACAAACAGAGTAGTTCTAGACCAAACAGATACGTGGAAACAAAACATGGTTAAGATGCATCATGGCGGAATCAAATAGAGACTTGTTAGCAACGTTTGTGCGTGATTTCTTGGACCTGAAACTAAAACACAATGAAATATGAAAATAAAACAAACACAGCTACCAACTAATACAAGCTGAATCAACCCCTGCCGTGTGAAGTTCGAACTAGCATGTATCGGCACTGACATGGTTGTAGCAGTAATCACGTAAATTCTGCAAAGCAAAATCTCACCGAGTTGTGTTGCCGTCAAACCGGGTAGGATTTTGAAGTCGCGGTTGCTGCATCGGATGCACTTGAATCGGATTCGCAACTGCTGCTACTCGACTTTCCATTCCAGAGTTCAAATGCTGTTGGTATCAACTGCTGCTATGCCGTTCAATATTATTATCGCACAATTTGAAACTCGGTAATACCTTAACCTGCATACAAACCAGTCACAGACAACCACATGATTTTATGAAAACAGAGAGACTCAGGACCTGTTATCGATATAATACCAAGGCAGCTAACAACTCAGAAAACAACATAACCGAAACCTCAAGCCGAGGCTACTGCCATGATTTAGGACCTATGATAATGAAAATAATGCCGACAGTATAACCCAATACAATGAATTTACACCCAGATTACAATCAACTTATCTTCTCAGCATAAACCATATTAAAACTATTATCCATACTTCATCTACCTGAAATATACATTTATCCTCAAGGTGAACACAAACCAGGATTTGATGGTAATCAACAGACAAAACAACTTACGTTCAAGCACACCATAGCATCAGATTATCAGTATGTAAAAGAACTTTTATGAAAAAAAAACAACACCGAACAAACTATGATACAACACAACTAAATACCCACTATGACATTATCGCAATATTCTATCAAACAAAAGCAGTTCAGCAACAAGTTATAATGAACCGAGCCTGTAACAGGAAGATAAACATAACCAACTGGAAGTCAGATTGTTGTTGTAGGCAAACATCGTTGCTGCCGTGTTCGACTTTGCCGGCGATGAGTGCGGTTGCTGTAAACGATCGGCGAAGACTTGTTTTTATGAGAACGATTCAGAAACATGACTGAGTTGCTGCGAAATCAAGATGAAGTTTTTACTGAGGATTTCACCAATGCATCTTCGCGGGATCATTCTGAGATGGTTCTCGTCGTTGTGGTTTGAGCATCGCACCAGTATTGAAGGGGTTTAAGAAGGGATTGGAAACTGTTAGCGGCGGTTTAGGGTTTACGCGTGTGGGTGTGCGGCGCCGTTTTGGTTTTTTTGAGGGGAGAAACAGAGAGGATTCGGTGAATAGAGGAGTTTGTGAGGGTTTTGGATCGAAGATTTAAAGTTTGTGAGCGGCGGGCACGGGTGGTGTTGGATTGAAGGTTATGATTGAGGGGTTTATGGTGGTGGAATTTGTGAAAATGGCGATGGAGAGATGAGAACAGCGTCGTATTTGGCCTTCCAGGGATGAACAATAGTATCCTAGGGTTTTCTTTTTCTTTGCCTTGTGAACAGTGAAATGTCCCCCCGTTCTAGGGTCTTGTTCTACCCCTTTTATTCTGACCGAAACCCTAATAATTCCTCTCTCAATTCTCTCACGGGCTGCAAGTAATGGGCCACGTCTGAATCCAACTTCTTTTTTTTATTTAAATTTTTCAGTAATTAATCAATTAATTAGTAATAAAAAAAACTAATAATATAAATTAATAATTAAAATATTAACTAACATAATTAAGTAAAAAAGAATAATAACAAAACACAAAAAAATTAACAAATGACAAAGATTAATTTAAACTAAACTAATAACTATTTCTTTACATATAAAAAAAATGAAAATTAAATACATATATAAAAGATATGAATATATGTAAAAAAGGATATTTACAAATAAAAGAAATATATATGTCCATAAAATATTGGTATTAATAATACCTCTTTTTTACTTAAAAAAGAAAAGGGTTTATGAAATTAAGAAAAGAAATAAAAATACACAAAAAATGTCCTTTTAGGCCACATGTCACATTTTTGATTGGTCAAAAGATAAATTTTTGAAAAAAAAACGACCAATTGCGAGATGACACGTGTCTAAATGGCACGGAACAAAAAAGCGAAAATAATTACAAAAAGGTAGGACAAATTTAGGGTATGACAGATGCCCCTATCTAATAGGCTTAAACCTAAGAGGATGAATTGCATTGGCGTTCACATCCCTGAGGTAGAAGTCTATTAGATATAGAAAGACCCTGAATTTGTCCGGATGAAAGTGAGATGCTAGAGAGTTGACAATGCCGATAGCTGTAACCTCTGAGTAAACTGTAAATGACTGGCAAAAAGGTCGTCATCACCAAAAGGATGATGGGATGAAACACACACAGCTATTACCACCAAAAGGATGGCAAAGCAAAGCACTATCGCACGATCTATCATTAATGACCATGATAGATCCCCCACCAAAAGGATAACGGAGCGAGACAAGCAAAATTCGCACAATCTATCATTAATGACCATGATAGACCCCCACCAAAAGGATGACGGAGCGAGATAAACAAAATTCCCACAATCCATCACTAATGACCATGATAGACCCTCACCGCGAAACACACGCCAAACAATATCGCACAATCTATCATTAATGACCATGATAGACCCTCACCGCGAAACACACGCCAAACAATATCGCACAATCTATCATTAATGACCATGATAGACCCCCCACCAAAAGGATGACGGAGCGAGATAAACAAAATTCGCACAATCCATCATTAATGACCATGATAGACCCCCCACCAAAAGGATGACGGAGCGAGATAAACAAAATTCGCACAATCTATCACTAATGACCCTGATAGACCCCCCACCAAAAGGATGACGGAGCGAGATAAACAAAATTCGTACAATCTATCACTAATGACCATGATAGACCCCCCCACCAAAAGGATGACGGAGCGAAACACACGCCAAACAATATCGCACAATCTATCATTAATGACCATGATAGACCCTCACCAAAAGGATGACGGAGCGAGATAAACAAAATTCGCACAATCTATCACTAATGACCATGATAGACCCCCCACCAAAAGGATGACGGAGCGAGATAAACAAAATTCGCACAATCTATCACTAATGACCATGATAGACCCCCCACCAAAAGGATGACGGAGCAAAACTCACACGAACAGGTCGCTATCACCAAAAGGATGATAGGACAACACAGATTTGAAGTTTACCAACATCAAAAGGATGCAGGCTAGGTTGAACTGATGAAGTTCGACTATCACCAAAAGGATGATAGTATGGCAATTGACAACGGTCACGCTTGCTGGGTATAACTCACCAGGGAACCCCTGAGAGGAAGATTGGATTGAAATGAGTCAACGGGGTACGCCCACCGTCTTGTTTGGAGATCATAGTTTTGCCGAAATGATTTCATGGTTACGCCCATGAATTTTGAAGAGGATACCCCTGACTGGGCTGAGTTTGTCTTGAAATGTCTTGTTTTAGTCAACAAAAGGTTGAACAACTTCATGAGGAATGCTCATGGTCTTGCTGAAGATGCCCCTGCTCGGGTTGGATCTTGCACTGAACTTCTTGGATTTGCCCAACAAAAGGTTGAACAACTTCGTGGGGAACGCCCACGGTCTTGAATGGTATTCCCCTGACTGGATTAAACGTTGATTTGCATATTTGATCAACCATGAGGTTGAAATTCGTCACGGGAGACGCCCATGGTCTTGAAAAAGATGCCCCTGACTGGGCTGAATCTTGCTTTGAATAACTTCAAATTTTGTGGGAGAAACCCACAGTTGCAGAAGATTGCCCCTGACTGGGCTGATGACTGCTTTTAAGCTCTTGAAAATCGTGGGATAAACCCACCATCTTGCGGAAGACGCCCCTGACTGGGCGGTCGACGGTCTTGGAAATCTTCGAGATTGGCCCTGGACCTTGACTTGCATATATGAATGCTGGATGATAAATGATATTCCATATGAGTGGACGTGAAAATGCAAATGCTGACGAGCGGAGATGCAAGAGCTTGGGGAAGTATGGTATGATTGGGTATGCACATGATGCAAGATGCTTATGGCAGCGAATGCAATGCGTATGATGCGCATGATTGCAGACAGGTGATTGGAAATGCAGGTGGAAATGCCAGCGTGGTGGATTTTAGGTAGTTGCCAATGCGGATTGGACTTCGGGTGGTGGGAGGGATTGACTTCCTCGACACACAGCTTGTTGTAGACGCCATGATTGAAGTAGAAGATGTCCTTGATGCCCCAAGTCTGGGATATTTGGATGACTGTGAATTTGCATCAGAGGTAATTGCAACTTTGCTTGATGGTCAGGACGACCTGGTCTTGCCCCAGTCTGAACATGGTAATGGTCTGCCCCAGATTACCCAGTTCTGACGTATGGAAGCTGAACTCGGATGACTTGCCCCTGCTCGAGCTGTTGAATGCTTTGCCCCAGCCTGTGGGTTCTGAAATTATCTTGCTTCGTGTACGCCACCGAAAGTCAAGTTTCTCCTCAATTGCCCCTTGCCGGAGTGTCTTTGAATACCTAGCACTGATTTGCAGATATAATTGTACATTCACAAATGGTAATAATTAATGCAAAGTTCGATGCAAGTTTGAAAAAGTATTGTTTATTTGGAAGTGTCGTGACAGTGAGACAAATGGACTGCTAGCCCAAATGTTGTGCTAATTTGATTGGTGCGAAAGATATAGCAAGCAAAATGACACCAATATTGATGATTAGAAATCATGTGAGGAGTCAGGTTACGCAACCTTGCGATAATATGCTTTCAGAATAAAACCTCGCCTCAATTAGGTCTTTCGAGGGTTGTAACGTGGTCTGGTTCACAGTTATGAAACAAAAGGATATTAGGCTCAAAGTGTGATTTGTACCCACCCTTCTTCTTAATGATCTCCAGTCCTACGCTCAGTTAATCCTACACTTGTCTTGACGGTATAAACTTGATGGTTCAAGGTTTGCTCGTCGCGGCAGTCACCTTATTTTGGTTTTTTGATGGATGTTAGCGCCCCTTTGATCTGGGTGGCCACTGAATCCTATTTTGTTTTTTTTGTTGAGGGTTTCGGGGTCCTCTTTTGCTTTGGTTTTGATCCCTAACTTTTGCATGGATTGACTTCGTTCGTCAGATCCATCGGGATTGCCCTGATTTTGCCTAAGTCCCCTCTAAGGTGTCTGACTTAGCAGGCTTTTGATGTGTTTTTTTTTGGATTTCGTTGGGACTGCCATAGCATGAGTCTTTGATGAACCACCGTCTTCGGGATTTTGCAGAGTTGAATTAACTGAACACTACCCTGCCTCAGGTTGAGTGTAAAGGTTTGAATATCCGAAGGAAACTGCTACTTCTAGGCTCGAAGTGGTTTACTAGGGATTAACTCCTTATATCTCCGGTGTATGGGGAATTGAAGCAATGCCTGTACATCATTGACGAGATTCGGTCTGAAAGCATACGATTTGCAATTATGGGTATCTCGTTTTCATCATCCTCCCTCAAATCATGCTAAACAATAGTGAGTAGAGTGGAGTAAATAAATGTGTCGGTGATAAGTGAAAATGAGTGAATACGACATAACTAATTCAAAACATGCATAAACGATACATTAATGAAAACCAAATACGAACGGCAATTGTTCAAAGCATACAATACTTAAATAAACAAAGACAAAACATAAAAAGCTGCGAATAATGAAATGGCAACATGACTGCCTTCTTCGGGGACTGAACTTGACTTGACTAGATTTGGTCTGATGTTAGCACTAGTTGGCTGGTGGCATAGAGTTGTTGATGTCGTTGAGATACTTCCCATCAAAGGTGAGAGCTTCGTTGTCAATCAGGTCTTGAACTTTGTGCTTGAAAGCCCTGCAGTTCTCAATGTTGTGACCCGGAGCACCCTTATGAAATTCGCAGTGAGCGTTCATATTATAGTCGGGAGAGATGACAGTTGGAGGAGCTAGGTCTCTCAGAGTAATGGCATCTTTTTCCAACAATTGAGCAAAGATCTGAGCATAAGTCATGGGCAGCCGATCAAAGACCCGACATGGTTTTATCGTCTTTTGTTGATGTTGCTGACGTGGTCGTTGAGCGACTTGCCGTCCTGATCCCTTTTTGGTTATGGCAAGGGCTTCGAAGATCTGATCAATCTTTCCGTTGAGGGATTCCAACTCCTTTCTGATGGCAACTTGTTCTCGCTGAATCTGCTCCATCGTTTGTCTTGTTCTGGCTCTAGTTGCGTATTGGTGTCGAGGAATCAGCTTGATTTACTAGAGAGGAAGGAAGGAGACATAAGATTTTGCTGAGGGATTGGAAATGCAAAATGCACAATATATGAAATGCAATGCGAATGATATGCAAGATGCAATGCAAAATACAAGATCCAGGATCACTGGATCACAATCAAACAACTCCTGAAGCTGGTAACTGTAACAGATAAGTAACCATAATTCCTGCTCAAAGAAAATTGACAGGTACGCCCTATATGGGAAGATCTAGACATTCTACCCATAATCCCACTCACGGGATGGTTTCTATGTTTGGTTCCCAAGATCACGGACACTAGTCGTATTAGCGTCACGCAACAGGCTGGCTGCATTACGACGATAATGACGATAAGGTCTCTCCTGGGCGGGATCCTCGTGTTAGGCACACAAGGAGCGAGTCCTTGGAGACTAACATTACACGACCACCAATATCGGAACTGGTGCTAACAAAAGGTTCCCAGAATCACGGACCCTTCATTAATCAAGTCGTGCGACAGGCTAGCTGTGTTACAACGAGATCTACGAATAGGTCTCCTCTGGAGGAGCTTTCATGCTAGGCCCACAAGGAGCAAGTCCTTGGAGACTAACACTACTCGACTACCAATTCTAAACTATGTGTTCTCTCTGCTTTTACCAAAGCTCGGGTGTAGAGCTTTACTCATGATGTCATCCCAGTAACCAACAGGCGACAAAGCACAAATAAAATCTATAAGAGAACAAAAACAAAAAGAAAACAAATAAAAAGCAAACACTCCTCACAAACCAAAAGATAGGCTCGACTCTCTCTTTGCATGGAGCAATGCCTCCCCAGCAGAGTCGCCACCTGTCGCACCTCGAAAAATCATTCGAAAATACGACCCTCGCGCGAAAGGCGCGGAAAAAGCTGTTCGACAGAGTCGCCACCGAACTTTATTTTTCCCGAATAAACGGGAGAGGAAAATATCGAGAAAACCTCTTAAAACGAAAGGATAGGAACAGGGCTGTCGCAACCAAGTTCCGGGTTCGGGAGTCGGTTACGTGAGGGGAAGGTATTAGCACCCCTCACGTCCGTCGTACTCGACGGGAACCTCTTAAGGTAAATGTGGGGAGTGTAGTTTAGGTTTACTTGTTTTCTTCTCGTTGTTAAAGGTAGAATTGGTAGGTTAAAAGGTTAAAGACGCTAAGGAGAGATGGGTGGTTAGAAGATAGGGTGCTCGCCAAGGATTGGGGCCCTTGTGCCTACGTATGCTCATTCGGACGAGAATGAGAAATCAGAGCGTCGTAGTTCGACTACGGGAAAGGATGGGGGAAAACGGAAGATGGATAGAAGTGTGCTCGCCAAGATCATCGCAATCTTGTGCCTACGTATCTTATATTCAAGAATGAATAAAGAATCAGAGCGTCCGTAGTTCGTGGTAACAACCACGAAAAGATGAGGTTGAATGGGTTGGAAGTTTGAGAAAAAAGACGAAAGAGTGACTGACAAACAACCTAAGGGCGTGCCTCAAGAGCTTGTCATTCAAGAATTCAAGGAATGCGAGATCCCAAGAACTCAGTTCTTTCGGAAATTGAGTTGAATGAGTTGAAGATAAGAGTTGGATATTTTGAAAACGAAAGAATGAACTAATAACAACTCGGGGGCGCGCCCAAGAGTTACTCGTTCGAATATTCAAAGAATGCTAGATTCTAAGAATATCCCTCTTTCGTAAGTTTAAAAAATGTGTTTGTGAAAGGATCGAATCGAAGAATGGCATGCGAGGCCAAAAGGGAATTGTTTTGAACTGGTTCGACGACGTGTCGAAGATTTGATTGAAGATGGAACCGGCTTAACGACGTGTCAAGGGTTAAGGTTGTGAGAAACGATATTAGTCCCTGAGGGTGCTCCTAATATCGAGACCACGGGGAATTATGAAAGAAATGGGTTGCGAATGCGGACGAGCAATCGACTTAGGAGAATATAGAGAACGGTTGAGTTTGAAAAAGATTTGAAGTGAAATGAGGTATGAAAATAATTTGAGGTACGAGATGTGAGGACGTGAGATTGGATTTAAAAATGAGAGAAATGACAATTATTTGATAAATGAGACGTAGGCCTCACAACCAATTAATTGGGGTATTATCGAAATGCTGGATCTCGACGACACCTTTTTCATTTGAAGAATATTTGAATGAACGATAGAAATATTACACAGAATGCTTGATTCCTATAATATTCCTTTGTCCGAAATAGTGTATTCAAAATGAAAAGTTGAATAATACATTATTTAAGGTGTACACCCCAATAATGTTTGTCCAAAAATTCAAGAAGTGCTAGACTTCAAGAATTTAATTTTTCATGACTTTGATTGGAAAATAATTTTAGTATAAAAACATATTGAAATAGGTTATAGAAATCAATCATATTTTGAAATAATTTGTACCTTTGATCTGTTCCTAAAAAAAATCTTTGAACCCTTTTCAACAAAACAATATTTCTAGAAAAATAATTTAAATTTAAAAGGATTTTAATAAAAAAGAGAATTATCCTAAACTTGACATGTTATTGTCATTAATTATTAACAGTAATTGCCACCTAATAAAACAAAGAAAAATTGCTAATTGTTTTTCTTTTCTTCCTTTTTTGCAAACAAGTGTAATGGGAATGTAGCCAACTTATCTTAACTGAAATAGTAAATATAATACACTATTGTAATAATTAAAGAAGATAATGATATTTTGACCAAAATAAACTTTAAGCACATAAACGAAAACCGTATCCGCAACCATAATACCTTAGCATGGGAACCGAGAACAATCTTGCATAATGCGAATGAAATAGCAGCAACCGAAGAAGAATGCATCATTTGCGACTTGAGCTTGTCGAAAGCAGAACTTGAGAATAGACCGCATTGCCGCAAAGTCAAATTGTTGCTGCTGTTAATTGTGCCCGACACCATTAGCTGATGTTGTTCTAATGTTGTTCCAATAGAGAGAAATGTTGCTCCCATGCTGAAATAGTGTCGTTGTTACGTGATGCATCCAAAGCAAACCATGCACTTTCCTCATACAAATTCTGAACACTTATTTTGTTGTTGCAGCTTCTACGAAAATAAATCCGTAAATGCTGAGTTGTTGGCTCAAAGCTTAATGTTGTTTGAACTTGCGTTGCTGCTTCTAAAACCAAACGTCCCTTGCAATATTGATGTTGAAACTGTATTGGAAACTGAAAATAACAGAACTTGTCGGCAACGTCGCGGCCTTGAATTGGATTCGCAATAAGTATTCGACGAAAGGACGGCGCGGTCAAAATTGGCTCAGCTTTACAGTTGCTTTCCGCGACATTCAAACCTGTAATAATCCAAACAAACAGAGTAGTTCTATCCCCAGCAGAGTATCCTTGAATTCTGGGTTCGATCCCCAGCAGAGTCGCCACCTGTCGCACCTCGAAAAATCACGGAGATATTTCGGAGAATACGACCCTCGCGCGAAAGGGCGCGGAAATGCGGTTCGACAGAGTCGCCACCGAACTTTATTTTTCCCGAATAAACGGGAGAGGAAAATATCGAGAAAACCTCTTAAAACGAAAGGATAGGAACAGGGCTGTCGCAACCAAGTTCCGGGTTCGGGAGTCGGTTACGTGAGGGGAAGGTATTAGCACCCCTCACGTCCGTCGTACTCGACGGGAACCTCTTAAGGTAATTGTGGGGAGTGTTGTTTAGGTTTACTTGTTTTCTTCTCGTTGTTAAAGGTAGAATTGGTAGGTTAAAAGGTTAAAGACGCTAATGAGAGATGGGTGGTTAGAAGATAGGGTGCTCGCCAAGGATTGGGGCCCTTGTGCCTACGTATGCTCATTCGGACGAGAATGAGAAATCAGAGCGTCGTAGTTCGACTACGGGAAGAGGATAGGGGAAATGGAATAATGGAGGAAGATAGAAGTGTGCTCGCCAAGATCATCGCAATCTTGTGCCTACGTATCTTATATTCAAGAATGAATAAAGAATCAGAGCGTCCGTAGTTCGTGGAGACGACCACGAAAAATATGAAGTTTGAAATGGGTTGAAGTTGAGTTGAGAGACGAAAGAGTGACTGACAAACAACCTAAGGGCGTGCCTCAAGAGCTTGTCACTCAAGAATTCAAGGAATGCGGGATCCCAAGAACTCAGTTCTTTCGGAAGTTGGGTTGAATGAGTTGAAGATGAGAGTTGGATATTTTGAAATCGAAAGAATGAACTAATAACAACTCGGGGGCGAGCCCAAGAGTTACTCGTTCGAATATTCAAAGAATGCTGGACTCTAAGAATATCCCTCTTTCGTAAGTTTAAAAAACGCTTGTGAAAAGATCGAATTGAAGAATGGCATGCGAGGCCAAAAGGAAGTTGTTTTGAACTGGTTCGACGACGTGTCGAAGATTTGATTGAAGGTGGAACCGGCTTGACGACGTGTCAAGGGTTAAGGTTGTGAGAAACGATATTAGTCCCTGAGGGTGCTCCTAATATCGAGACCACGAGGAATTGTGAAAGAAATGGGTTGCGAATGCGGACGAGCATTCGACTTAGGAGAATGTTTGAAAATGATTGAGTTTAAAAAAGTCGAAAGGTTGAGTGAATAACAACCCAAAGGGCGTGCCTCGAGAGCTATTCACTCGAAAATTCAAGGAATGCTAGACTCCAAGAACCTCCTTCTTTCGAAGTGTGAATCGAAAAAAGATATTTAAAAAGGTCGAAAGATTGAATGAATAATAACTCAAAGGGCGTGCCTCGAGAATCATTCACTCGAAAATTCAAGGAATGCTAGACTCCAAGAACCTCCTTCTTTCGAAGTTTAATCGAGAAAATGTTTGAAAAAAGATTTGAAGCGAAATGAGGTATGAAAATAATTTGAGGTACGAGATGTGAGGACACGAGATTGGATTTGAAAAATGAGAGAAATGACAATTATTTGATAAATGAGACGTAGGCCTCACAACCAATTAATTGGGGTATTATCGAAATGCTGGATCTCGACGACACCTTTTTCATTTGAAGAATATTTGAATGAACGATAGAAATATCACACAGAATGCTTTATTCCTACGACATTTCTTTGTTAGAAAAAAATATAATTTTGAAAATGAGAGGCTGAATAATACACTATTTAAGGTGTACACCTTAATAATGACTATCCAAAAATTCAGGAAGTGCTAGACTTCAAGAACTTAATTTCTCACGATTTGATTAAAAAAAATAATTTGAATGAAGATTAGGAAAATTATTTTTTGAGGATGGTTTTGATTTAATTTAAGAAATATTGTTTGAATGAAAAATGAAAATATCACAAAGAGTGCTAGACTCCTATGATATATTTTTGTTCAAATAATTAAGAGCATAACGAAAAACGAACAATATTATCCAAGGCGTACGCTCCAATAATAATTATTCAAAAACTCAAGAGGTGCTAGACCTTAAGAGTTTAATTTTCGTGATGGATTAAGAGAAAGATTTGTGTGTTGAAAATAAATTATATTAATATTAATAAAAATATGAAGATTGTCTTGAGATGTCAAAAAAAATGGACTATTAAATATTCGACTAAAAAGATTTTAATATTAAATATATTGAATTTAGAGAAAATATTTACTCATGTTTTGTCAATAAAAGTTTTGAAATAATCTAGCATTTTCCTTAAAAAATAAACTAATTAACAATACTTTGAAAATTTATTTTTAGTTAGAAAAATATTTGAAATTAAGATAATTAATAATCACAAAATTACTCATGTAGTATGCTAATTATCCTATAATGAAATAAGAGTTGTAATAAAAAAAAAACAGTAAAGAAATCATAACTAAACCTTAAATAAGACTTTCAACCATGGATCATGTACATAATCAGCAATCCTGATATTTGCAGCAAAACTGACAATCAAATCAAAAACATAGATGATACCATAAACTCTGTCAACAGTAGCAGTCATTTCTTAGCTCACAAAACCAAACATTACGTGTACGCAAGCCATTCTCCAAGCCAACTTATCAATTCAAAACAGAACGAATCAAGTTTTTTTCTTGCAGGCACTGACTACTACTAACAACAATGGGTACAAAGAGAACAAACGATAGATAAAATCTGAACACCTATATCAATACCCAACTATGAGACTTTAAAAAACATAACAGTAACAGCATAAAATTATTTCACACTCCAAATTGCCACACGCTCATGTATACTAAATAACTCAGCATCCGTAAAACTCATTATCAAATTGGCATGTTTCAGCATCAGAAAATAAATAAATGAATAAATCTAACGCAAGCATATCATTCTCGCAATGACATTTAAACCACATATTGGCATAAGCAAAACAGAATTCACACAAAAAAACATAAACATATAAACTCAGCTTTGTGAAAACCTCATCGTGAATGATACGACAATCCTACAATATTGAATCGAAAAACCGTATGGTTCAAATAGGGCACCCTAAGATGGCGAAGCCTGAATTGAAATTACCAACCGCTATGTGAACGAGTTGTCGCCGAGAGTTTAAGCGCTGCGGTTTTGGTTGCAAGTTGGAATCCAGAAACTAGTTGTTGATTATGAAAATGAGGCACGCGTGGCGTAAACGACTTGCCGATATGAGGAGAAATTGTCCTAAGAGCAGCAGATCAAACTTTGTCGCCTTCACACATTCCTGCTAGCAACGCGAAAGAGAAATCTGAAATCAATCTTCCAACCCGAACATCAGTGACTCCGAACTTTCTTCTCCTCTAAAATCTGCACATGAAAGAAACAGGCAGCAGGGTTGTGTTTCACAAAACCCACACTTTCACATAATTTAATATTCTAGATTACCATCAAAGTACAAGCCACCATGCTACCACACAATACCCCTAACAACAATAACGCCATAAAAGCTTGTTCGAGACCGAATCTCAACACGTCAATGGAATACCAGATACAAACGTGCATCTGTTTACGGATTGCTTATTGCATCCTAATGTAATATCGCTTCTATTTCTGAACACGGCTGTTACATCACCGCAAGCCGAGGATGTCGCATCCTAGCTGGGAGCAGGTGCGAGGTTGAGTTCAGCTATAGACCACGAATCACAATTTGATGATGTCCCTGTTGTTATCACCGCAAGTTGTGGTCACTTCAATTGAATACCTGTCAAAAAAAATTAATACAACAGGAAAATCTGAATCAAAGCCTCAACAATGTAATGGCTTTTGATTCGAAAACTCTCAATCCGGTATGATAAACTTGGAGTAATATCAGCTCAACAAATCCTGCAACAAACTCAAAACAATGTTAGCAATTAACATACTCATTATCAACGAGCCAAATGATATGAACAACCATAATCTCACAGCTTATTATACGTAACAAAAACAGCAGTTACTGAAAGAGATTAGGACGAAACGTACTGCGAGATTTATGAAATATTAACAACCTATCGCAGAGTATTATAACTCGCAGACAACATACAGAACTCCAATACTAACTTTCAACATTAGTTCCAACGACGCTATTCTAAACTATGCGAATCAATTGCAAAAAACTATAATTTCCACAGCAAGATTAAACATCAGTAGCAACACAAAATAACCAACATAGATCCACTCACTGTTTGTGTAAAATGAAACCAACCTAAATTCAAACTTAAACCAAAACAAAGTGAACTCAATATTGGTCTGCAAACAAAACGTCACAACTAGAGAATTTGTAACATCATAAATATCTAACCGTTCACAGCTCATGAAGCTACAATCCTAACACAGACAGTTGGTATTATGCAAAAAACAAACCACATCGTTGAACCCATTACCGACACACATAACCGTAATCACGTGCTTACTGCTTGTGTATGATCATTTCCAATCCCGCGCCCAATTCAAAACCTGCATATGTATCAATCATGGACAGCAACAACAGAAAACCGAATTCGCAGTTTCAAAGACAAACTGGATAGACAAAACTTAAATCAAAGGTGCGAGTTTGGATGGTTCAAAGTTAAATGTAATTTGAACTAAAGTTGTAAAGCTGCTTGCGTGTTGTCCAATGTAAGCCTGCTCTGCGCAAGTCTTCAATGTCACGCTATTCTGTTGCTGGTGATATCGTGACCGCAAGCTCAAGTCGCAATAAGGTTTGAAGAGTGAGGTCGACGACTCGTTTGCAGCGACTATATTGGTTCCAAACCCTGAGTTTCCACTTTAGGAACCTGCACACAGCAGACAACAAACCAAGCAAAACACAATACTGATTTTGCAAATTTGAAATGGCCAAAACGGAAGTTAATAGCCTTGTGCTTTCGTCAGTATCAGTGTTAAAGACAACAACAACAAACATAGAAAATCAGATGCTTAGAAGCACAGTTGATACAGGATGGCTATAACTTCTACTAAGATCATCACAGTTTGTGGCACAGACATGAAGAAGACCAACCGACAACGAACAAAATCTCACTGAAACCCAACAAACTTGCTTTGGCAGTATTTGACGAAGCCAACCTGCAACAAGGAGAAAAAAAAAACAGACAATGACTCAATATTTGTTGCAGGCGCGACGGGGTGTCGATGTTGCTCAAACCATGTCTTCCAAAGCTGTTGGTGATGGACTCATAAATTTCTGGTAACATAGAGGCAACGCCTTAGCTTATAACACTGTTAAAAACCACTATACTTCTGTCACAGTACAAACATGGAAACCATCAACAATTAGAAAGAACATACATCATAAAAAGAAATTTAATCGCATAAATGAAAGAATGAAGAAAATCTCACGATATGGCATCACTTACACCATCCACCTGGACTTGGAATACCGTAATCATGACGTCGATAGCCAAGAGCTGAATCCCATTATCGCCATTGCATCCTCATTAGGGTTGAGCGCTCGTTAACAAATTAGAGTACCGCGGAATTCAGACCGAAGCTTCAACTGTTTCACTCTCGTTACAACACGTCACGGCGATGAACCATGGATGGGCTTGAACTCTGGCTGTTCCAAATCTTCAAATGAAGCCGGCATTTGATTGTTCATACGAGATTCTGGTGATTCGAGAATGGATGAAGAATAGGAAGGGTGAAAGTTTGAACGACGCCGTTTGGGGTTTTAAAGGGGAGGCGACCATTTTGAATCGGAGAAAGGTGGAAGAGGGAGATGAACAGGAGATTAGGGTTTGAGGGGGCGGCGGCGCCGTTTTGAAGTTTTGGGAGAGATGGAACTTTAGGGTTTCACGGTTTTTCGATTGGGGCTGCGCCGTTTCGTCTTTTCCGTGATGAACAGTAGCCTCCTCCTTTCTCACTATGAAAATCAACTTAAATAACCAACCAGCCAGCAAAACCCTAACGGGTTCCCCACAAATGGGCCTGCTCCATCCCAACTCCTGCCCTTCTTTTTCTTTTCTTTTTATTTTTTTCTCAAATTAATTAATTATTAAAACAATAAGCAATTAATATAAATTAACATGGATGTAATTAAATAATATATAACTATTAACAATAATTACTAGATAGATATTAACAAATATAGTTAAGCATAAACAAATATAAATAGAACAAGTTAAAAACAAAAAAAACAAATATTAAGTACTAAAATATTATAAGTAACATTTTTTTTTTTTAAAAAGAAGAGTTTAAGAAGCTAAGAGAAAAAAAATATTCACAAAAAATTGTATTAAGCCACGTGTCACCTTTTAATTGGTCAAAAAGACAAAGTTCTGAAAAAAACAACCAATTGCGAGCAGACGCGCATCTAAATGGCATAAAACAATAAATACGAAAATATTTACAAAAAGGATAGGACAAATTTAGGGTATGACATAGCCCCAAACAATAGAGATGACTGTGGACCTTCCAGAGAATTCATAGCTTCAGTACCCCGTCCTCAGCACCAGTATGCGATGCCCGCTCAGCGTGAACAACAACCACCTCCTAGGCAGAGGTTGGCCTCTCCAGATCAACCACAGAATCGACGATTTCGGAAAAGGTATCAAAGGATGACTCCAGATACACCAAGGGAAGTAATTCCTCAATTTGATCCCATCCCTGTGAAGTATGCTGATTTGTTTCCAGCTCTAATTCAAAGAGGGTATATCCAGACAAGAGCCCCACCTAAGGTACCTAAGAAGTTTCCATACTGGTACAAAGCCAACAAATTTTGCCTGTATCATCAAGGTGCTCCGGGGCACGACATCGAGAGCTGTTACGGTATGAAGGCGGACGTTCAAAATTTGGTCAAAAGTGGAGTCTTGTTCTTTGAGGGTTCCGTCCCTTATGTGCGTGATAGCCCCATATCTCGACAAGGTTCGTCCTCCCCAGACATGGTTCAAGGTCGTCAACGCCGTGTCTGAAAGCTGCGCACCAGACATTTTTGCATATCTTTCCCGTCTACATGAAAGCACAATAAAGATCCTGGAAAGGACTCTCCGAAGAAGTTTATTTCATTTTGTTCATGTTTATTTCTTTGATTGAAAGCATATTTTGCATGTAAGAACTTTCTGTTTTGAATAAGTAATGCAATAACTGTTTGTCTTGAAGAGATCCATTCGTTTTCACTCAAATAGTTTTTCAAAATTATTTATAATGTCGACTTTTACCCGATCTCTTACTCTGACAGAGAATTGGAAGGAGGATGATGAAGTAAAACATATGATCTCTTGTTGTATGCTTCGAATAAAAACCCTACTGATGATGTAAGGCATTTTTTCCAACCTCTTAAACGCCAAAATAGTCAACTCTTTCTTTTAAGCCTTGAGAAAAGATCCGTTTTTTTCTCCCAAACCGAAACATCATTTTCTTAACCTGGGGCAGGGTGATATCAAAAATAATAAACATCTTCAAAAATTGGATGGACACAAATATACTAACCCTTTTCTACCTCCATTCTACAAGTCATAAATTAAACCCATATACGACCCTCAAAGTCCTAATTGAAGGAAGGTTTAATTCGAAAGCATACTCGATGAGATATTGTTTCCTGACTCCTTGAGCTATGCTCAAATTTAAATCGGCTTTATAAATAACGATTCAATTTGTATCCTAACTAGTGGTTTCGATCACAAGTTATTGCGATACCCCTTTTTTCAAAACTTCAAGACAAACGCGTGTTGCATTAACCATTTCAAAATGGATATTTCTAACTTGCTAAAATACGCTCGACATCTTAGAAAGATTACACAAACTCCAATGGACTCGAAGACCTCGCCCACCTGGAGCAATCGACTCTTCAAGAAGTTTGATCCGTACGAGTTTGGCTTTCATCTAAAGCACAATTTGGAAGACTCAGTTATACCGCCAATCAGGGGCAGTTACGTCGAGATTCGGTGAATCTCTTGAGAGTTTGAAAACAGTGGGGCATTTGGACATCATGTTTTCTATAAAATCCTCTCGAGACTTTTCTCTTAAACTATGTGACTTGGGGCATTGGAAGATTGAAGCAAAAGATGTATATTTCATCCTCAGGGAGCTCAATCCCAACATATTCAGCAACTATGAAGACTCAGGATGTTTATTTTATCCCCTATGAAACTTCGGTTTGGGTACCTCCGTCTACAATTTCATACAACATGTCAAA
Organism: Lathyrus sativus; assembly: GCA_963859935.3. Lineage (NCBI taxonomy): Eukaryota > Viridiplantae > Streptophyta > Magnoliopsida > Fabales > Fabaceae > Lathyrus > Lathyrus sativus. Next base: position 318,004,278 of record OZ012739.1, read on the forward strand.
CTTATCAAGATGTTACATCCCCAAATGGATTGATCACTTTTCCTCAAGAGAAATCTTGAAGTTTTGAAGCAGGATTGGGATCCTATATTTAGTTCTTCATTTATCCTCAATGGTACTTCTATCTTTGAAGATTGGTCGGATGTTTGTTTCGAGACGTTTATCCCGTATTCGGTCGTTGCTTTCGTCTGTCTTGTCAGCATAAGCATACACATATCATATAAGTAGATAGCATAACATTGGCATTTTATGCATCCTTTGTTCGCTTCACTCTATCTCTTCGATTGCGGTTACCCTTGGGTATTTGGGCGTGTCTTATTCCTTCCAAATAGAGTTGTCAACCCTAAGCAAAAAAAACTCAATATTTCTATTTCCCCACGAAGTTCGATCCTCGTGGAAGACAGTTATTTCAGTACATTCCCATTGGAGTTTATGCCTCTATGGTTGAGTCTTGCTTGGCAATTTCTCTTCGGTTATTTCCCGAATTGAATTTCGGTCTTTAGCAATCACACTATGAACATCTCCAGCTTTTGAGCATGGATCAAAAGTGCATTTATTTTGCGCTTCGACATTATGAGGATCACCATTGAAGACGTGATGCTTCTTCGGCAACATTACAAGATCCACTCGACAACTTACAGCTAAATGACAAAAGATCTCTTTATTTGAGCAACTCGTTTTGGGCAGATCTATTCTCAAAACGACAAACAACAATTTCCTCGAGACAATCTGTCCTTCCCCAGTGGATTATTTCAAGATTATCAAGACAAAACAAGGGACATTACAGGTACTTCCCCATTTGAGGATTTCCACTACTACAATTTCACATATCTTACAATTACAGCAAATATATTCCTCAGAAACGATCTTCCTCAGAGAGTTCATTACGAGTACTATCAATGACATATCTCCTTATAAGAGGACACTCCACAAATCAACCGGCTTACAGCTCCTCTGAAGATCCCCGGTGCACATTCTACAAATTGCTAATACAATACAAATTGCATCTACAATTACAAGTACAAGATCACATCTACAAAATTCTACAATTACAGATTACATCGACAACATTTACATCAACAATTCTACAGTGTTACAATTTACCACCTACAATCTACAATGACACTATGGCTCACAGCCGAACATCTACATCAACATTACAATTTACAACTACAGTTGCATCTACAGTCTACAAAATTACAACCCCCTATGAAGATGCTCTCACGAGTTTTCATCATTTCGGGAAGGAACCGAGACCAGCTCATGGTTCCCATACCATGATGCAAGAGGAAGTTCAACATCAGGAACCGAGACCAGCTCATGGTTCCCATACCATGGTGCAAGGGGAAGTTCGACTTCAGGAACCGAGACCAGCTCATGGTTCCCATACCATGATGCAAGGGGAAGTTCAACTTCAGGAACCGAGACCAGCTCATGGTTCCCATACCATGATGCAAGGGGAAGTTCAACATCAGGAACCGAGACCAGCTCATGGTTCCCATACCATGGTGCAAGGGGAAGTTCGACTTCAGGAACCGAGACCAGCTCATGGTTCCCATACCATGGTGCAAGGGGAAGTTCAACATCAGAAACCAAGACCAGCTCATGGTTCCCATACCATGGTGCAAGGGGAAGTTCGACGTTAGAGACCGAGACCAGCTCATGATTCCCATATCATGATGCTCGGGGAAGCTCTACCACTACAACAACATCTACAACTACAATGACATCAGAGACCGAGACCAGCTCATGACTCCCATATCATGATGCTCGGGGAAGCTCTACCACTACAACATCTACAACTACAATGACATCAGAGACCGAGACCAGCTCATGGTATCCTCATCATGATGCTCAGGGAAGTCATACATTTTATTATTTTAAGTTGAATTCCAAAAGAAAAGATATACAAAAAAAAAGAGAAAAAGAAAAATAAAGACGAATCATTAACTCAGTTCACTTGGATTATTACCAACCACAACATTATGATAAGTACATCTCTCGACTACAAGTTTCTTTCCCACCAGCATGTCCCTGGCATATGAGATACATGTTTCACTTCTGAAGATTCCCCAGTGTTGCTCGCCTCCCGTCCTCGCGGAGTCTCCTTTTATTGAGTTTGCCTTTCCCGCGTGTCGTGTCCAGTCGCTCCCATGTGGTATTATTTCCCCACAGGAGCTCTGTCTAGCATTCTCATATCATTGCATATCATTTGCATACGGTGGCATCTTAGGGCCAAATATTCAGGCAGTGTTTATATTTAAGTCCCTCCTATCTCGTCGAGACAGAGATTTCAATCTCCATATCTCCGAATAGGAGTAACTTAAATAGGGGCATCTGTTGCACCCTAATTTTGACCCTAAGATTCCACCTCCTTTTTGTTTTGTATTTTATATTTTTATGCGAATTTCTATCGTGACTAACGAGTGTGTGTAGGTTCATTTTACTTAAAAGACATCTCAGGTGGATTCTTACGACTACATCCCCTTAAATCGAGGTTTTGGCCCTTCTCAAGTTTTTTCCATGAAACGGGACCCCGGGCTCATAGGCAATTAAGGCTTTTTAGCCTGCTTGTGTGAGATGATTTTGGATTCAAGATTTGATTTGGTGCATTTCATGTGGATTTCAAGATTTTTGTCCTCCATCAATTTGGTTCATATGATTTTTTTTGGATTCAGCTTGTTTTAAGTAGAGATTCCTCAAAATTCAAGTTCAATCATTGTGAGGTATCTAAATTCAAGTCAATTCCTAAATCCAAAGTATCTAGTTCTCCATCATAAGGTTAAGATATGCAAGTTCAATTTACAACACTATCTTTTTTTATTTTTGATTTAAAATCTACCATCCAAGTTACGAAGTTCATATCATTTAGAGGTGGTTTATTTTTGGAGAAGAAAGAGTTTTATCCAATTTCATAATAAGGTTCCAGGATTAAGAGCCTCCAACTTGAAGAATTGATTTATTGGGCCTTCTGAAAGCAAGTTATTATAAGATAATGTGAAACTTGAATTGTTTCAGCTTGCATAAAGGTGGTCACCGAGGCACATAGTCAAAATTCTGTCAAATTATATATCAGAAATTACCCCTCATATGCGTATAGTATTGGTCAACTAGCTAATTGAGGTACACTTCAAGTATTGATTTGATGCCAGAAACACTATATCTAACAGTGACATTGTTGGATCAATATCTTTCTCAAAGGACTCTAAAAAAACAAATGACACGCAGTTACTTAGTCTTACAACACTCTTACTGGCTTCAAGGTATGAAGACTTTTGGCATTCGAGGGTAAAAGATTTGATTAGCATTTCGGCTAAAAACTTATACTAGAGATCAAGTGTTTGGAATGGAAGAAGCTTGTTCTTAGAAATTGAAGTTCCGTCTAGATGCTCCCACTCCTTACGATTAGGCTGCACGATTAAATGTGAAGCTGGAACACATGGTATCCTTTCTCATTGACCTGTACTTGGTTGAATATGAAGCTTTAGCATTCAAGTCTCTGTCGCTGTGTGCATCAGGTCTCTATTTCGCATGTTGTACGTCGCAAATAAACCCTGCACAAATCCACCACAAATCGGAAGAAATATTAGGGTACTCAGCCCCACTGATACATTGTGAAATCTGTGATATTAAGTTCGAGAAGGAACATAAGAGAAGTTGTCGAAGCTACGTGAGAAGTCGATGAACATAGTACCTCTAAATGGAGTAACCCAGTACTTATGCTGAACACAGAGAACAATATCATAACCATGGCTACGTGGAGAGCGAGTTCTGGGGTCGTGTGCTCTTAATGATGCTAAAGAATATACGCCAATTCTATTTGCTATCAATCTCTGACGAGCCGGAGAAAGCTTCCTTCGCATCAGTTCCTGCGGAAAGAGAAACAGAGATCTTTAGCGCTTTTGATTCAATTACCATAGCTTTATTGAGCTGAAGAAATCAAGTGCTCATTTGTTACAGAGAAAAGGTTGTATGATCACAGGCAAAATATCCCTCTGTGCACTCTGCGTCATTGGACGAAAAACTTGAGAATCGTAAAGAATTACCTGATAACGGCTACTGCAGAGGCTGCAGTTTTATGGTGCATTTTATCGACCTCGGTTTAGAGCGATTGAATAAAATGGGAGAATACTATGAGTTGAATAAGAAGGTGGTGAGCTGCTACAAGAGAGAAGAGGACTGTATGCTCCAAACTTCATTACCATCATGCCAATCAAAAGCAAGTCGCCACAGTTTTTGTGCCAAACTTCGCATGTGAAGAACTGCCAAAACTTCTCCTCATCATACGATTCACCGTGATCAAAGTTGCGACGAGCACATGAAAATAAATTGAGACAAGGCATTAGTGCAATACAAGCCGGCAAAAAGCACGTATAATTCAAAACTAATGGCCAAGAATTAGTATCGTTGAATGCAAACCTCGTCACTTTCAAGCAATCTAAAACACAATCAAGTATAATAAGGAATTCTTAATCTATCAAGTTGAAAACGGAAAGCAATTCAGACCAATTCCAACTCTTCAATTCAAAGCATGATCAAATTGGAAAGAAAGTATTCTCACCACTATATTCAAAAGCTGCGATTTTCTAAATTAATGGAGAGTCAAGACGGTTTCCAATTGTGAACAACGTAAACAAGGAAAGTTTTCAAATGTTTGAATCACGGTTTTGGTATGAAATCAAAGGCATTTACGATAGCTATTAACCACCCATGTTCAAATGCCTATAAAAGAGAAGAAGAACAACATTCATAGGAATCGAAAAAAAGGTTCACAAAGAAATCCAAAAAATTCCACAGAAAATTCACCGAAAAACATACCCAATACATACACAGAGAGTTCGCAGAAACTCCCTCCATAAAACAAAAAAACCCTAGAGCTACCGAAAAAAAACTGAACTCAGAAGATCCAAGAGCTGGAAAGAAAAAACTTATCTTTCTAACTGACGAAGCCCCTCTCGAGCCGCCGTAGATCTAAACTCACGAAGCTCCCGTTTTCGTCATCTCCGGCGCCGCCGTCACCAACTGTTGGTAAAGCTCCACTTTTTCGTAATCATTCTTGAACATATTGATCGCTTGTTTTCATGTTTCAGGTTTAAAAGGAGTCAAAGCACGGAGGGAGATGAGGAACAGAACCATCGAAGGAGATTAGACGGGAGAGAGAGGAGCGAGGGCGGTCGATTTGGGAAAAGGGAGATCTAGGGTTCCAACCTTCGTTTTTCCGTTTTGTGCTTTCCTGTTTGTTTTACCATTGTATGATTATCACCACTAATCACCCACTAAACACACCACTTAATCTCGCCATTTAACCTCTAATCTGACTCTTAACTAACATTAGTAACCTTTTATTATTAACTTAATTCCTTTTTACCAATTTAATTAACTAACGGTTAATTAGCTTTTTTTATAATTAAAAAAGGTGTTTATTCAGCACCCTTTTTTTCCCTCTAAATTCATTTGCTTTTTTATAATCAATTTCTTTTTTTTAAAAATTAAGAAAACAAATAAATAATAAACCCTTTTAAATCTCAAATAACTTCTTTTTATAAACTAGGATCTTTTTCTTTACAAAGACTTATTTTATTTAAATGTAATTAAATTGTAATTCAAAAAGAAACCTTTTACAAATTAAAATCAACCAACTCGTGATCCAATCCCATAATTTAATCAATCCACCCTTTTAAAAAATATTTTCTCTTAATATCACTTAGAACGAATAACCACTTTCTTAAATCAATCACATCTAAAAATCAATCAACTATACCCTTTTTCTTACAATTAAAAACAATTCAACCATTTCTCTTAAAATCAATTAAACCTCATCAATTCCACCAAAATAACATATTTTCTCAATCAGACAATTAAAATCAATCAGCATCGTAAGATAAATCAATCGTGCACACCCACTTCACAACACATGCACCTACACTCAGCGCTTTCATGCGTATATATTATTTATCTTTATCTGCTTTTATCTTATTCACAATACACACACTCACCTAGCGCTTTCATGCGTATGTGTATGATTTATCTTTCTGCAATTTACTTTACAGTCATTTAATATTATCGCATTTTACTATTCATGCATCGCATCCCGTCCAAAGGAAAAACCTACACATAATACAACGTTGTGTGTAGTCGCACATCATTTGCATCATATGCCCCCTCGATCCTTGATTCTTCAAGTTGATCATTTAAGTTTAGGACCTACCCCATAGGAAGGACCTTAATCTTCACAACATAGAAACAAACAATTAAAAAACAAAACAATCTTACAAACACACTAGAGAATAGATGTTAATCATCTTAAGTGAGATATAATCTCCACCCCACAAACAACACAATCAAACATGTAGGGACTTTGCCTTAAGAGCGATAAAGGCATACTTGGCGACCATCTGAGTATGTAAGACCTTTTCTTAAGACGATGCAAAGACCATTTCCTACAACCCCCTTCTTACATTTGTGGTGGTTACATCTCCCTTAAAATTAAGACTCGTCTCTTCTCTTAAACCCAATCAAAACAACTACCCTAAACCCGTAGGAACTTTGACCACAGTCAGAGAACTCCTCTAACCCTTTAGGGTGAACTACAACATACTCTGATTCCACTCCCGTAAGGATATGTAGGCATAAGATGCGATATCTTATCGAGTATACTTAGAAATAAACCCCTAGGTCTTTCAACCATTAAGCAGATAAACACATAGCAGTAAACAAACATAAAACAAGAGGTTCCTGTAGAGTACTACAGAAACTTAGGATGCTAGTACCTTCCCTAAGTTTAACCAACCCCCGAACCTAAAACAATCTAGCTTGCATTTGCATTGCATTGTGGGAATTTCGATCTTTATCCCTTCCTTTGGACAAATCAAAGTTCGGTTGCAAATTGAATTAAAGATTCAAACTAATCAATAGTTTGGTATCCAAATTTCACCGCGACAATATGCTGTTAAAGCATATCGGCAAATATAGATGTCATACACCTCTGGAACGTCACTGGGGCATTGCATAACCCAAATAGCATCCACCTGTAGGAAAAAATACCATAAGGACATGTAAATGCGGTCTTCTCCTGATCTTCCGGGGCTACGGCAATCTAATTGTACCCCAAGTATCCATCCAGAAAACAATAGTACTCGTGACCTGCAAGTCTCTCTAACATCTGATCAATAAAAGGAAGGGGAAATGATCCTTCCTTGTTGCAGTGTTGAGTCTCCTGTCATCAATACATACTCACCAACCTGTTACTGTGTAAGTTGGAATTAGTTCATTCTTTTCATTTACAACCATCGTGGATCCGCCTTTCTTTGGTACCACATGCACAAGACTCACCCAAGAACTGTCAGAAATGGGATAGATTATTCCTGCATCTAACAACTTCACAACCTCTTTTCTTACCGCTTCTTTCATCGTTGGATTTAACCTCCTCTGGGGTTGTACTACTGGTTTCTGATTATCCTCCATCAGTATCTTATGCATGCATACTGTGGGGCTAATTCCTTTCAAATCCCCAATATTCCACCCAATAACACTCTTGTGTTTCTTAAGGACCTGTACCAACTTTTCTTCATCTTTTCCATTCAGCTCAGAACTAATTATAGCGGGACATCTCATTCCAGATTCCAAAAAGACATATTTAAGATTCACGGATAATTGCTTTAATTCATAACTTGTACCAGTTTCACCTCCCTTTTCAGTCTCTGTTTCTGGTGCTGCTCTCAGATCCTCCCACCGGTGGAATATGGATTTCAACCAAGGTGGTTGTGCATCAAGCATAGCAAGAACTTCTTTTTCTTTCTCATCATCGTTGTCCTCAATCTCTTTCGCTGACAAACTCATAACTCTTTCTAATAGTGAATCAGGGAAGTTGCTTTGAATGGTGCTGGTCACTATCTGATCAATTACTTCCACTGAGTCGTTTGTACCCATATCCTCTTTATGTTTCATGGTATTCCTAACATCAATTTTCAGCTCTTCGTCGTAAACCTTGAAGGACAAGGTACCTCCCTCAATGTCTATCATACATCTACCTGTTTCCAAGAAAGGCCTTCCTAGAATCAGAGGGATATCCTCATCTTCTGGCATTTCTAAAATCACAAAATCAACAGGAAATACAAATTTATCGACTTTGACCAGAACATCTTCAACTACCCCAAATGGTCTCTTAACTGAATGATATGCAAATTGGAGTGTCATTCTGGTATCTTGAACACTTCCAGTTCCCCAGCTTCTTGTAAATGGACAATGACAAAAGGCTCACACTAGCCCCTAAATCAATCAGTGCCCTTTTGAATGACCTATCCCCAATGGTACACGAAATAGTAATTAAGCTTTTATCTGGCTTCTTCACTGGAATCTTCATACCCTACAAAGTAACCCTACAAGTTTCAGTTAGTATAACAGGATCAATATCAGTTGTGCGCTTCTTTGAGACAATGTCCTTCATGAATTTTGCATAAGTAGGCATCTGCTCAAGTGCTTCAGAGAATGGAATGTTGATCTCTAATCTCCGGAACATCTCTACAAACTTTTGAAAAAATTTCTCATCTTGCTTCTTCTTTTTATTTCTTTGTAGGAAAGGAAGCTTTATGATGGGTTTTGGTTCGGTGGGCGTTTCCTTCACTACAGGTTGTAGAACCACTCCTTCCTCCGGTGGATTCTTGTCTTCTAAGATTTCAAGATTCACTTCAAGTAATTGATCTTCTTCCTTAGATTTCTCTTCGGGTATTTCAGCTGACTTTCCACTTCTTGTTGTTACAACACTCACATTATTGTGATCTCTTGGATTTGTCATTGTTGCACTAAGAAAGGTACCTGGTGCTTGAGAATTTGTTATATGTTATGCTATCTGACCCAGTTGAACTTCCAGATTTTTTTATAGAAGCATTAGTGTTCCTCTGATTATTTCTAGTCTCTTCCTAAAATTGAACACTCTGAGCAACCATCTTTTCTATATCAATCTCCCAATCTGCTTTCTTTGGTGCCTGTTACTGATACAATGGTTGTTGCTGAGGAGGTCCCTGCTTCTGAACATTACCCTACTAATCTTTCCATGATAAATTAGGATGATTTTTCCACCCCGGATTATAGGTATTTGAGTAAGGATTATTCTGCCTCAGGTAATTAATAGCCTGAATTTGTTCCGCAGTGGCAACACAATGTATGGTAAAGTATGGTCCACCACAGATTTCACAAATCAATGTCTGAACCGGTTGAACTTGAGCCACAGTCTGAGTACCTAGATTCATAACTTTCAACCTTCTTTCCACTTTAGCTGCAACCTGATCTTCTAGCTTCACTACCTGATTCGCCAGTTTCAAGTCAATTTTTCCTTCAGGTTGACTCACAGTACGGTCATACAGTTCCAAATGTTCATTTGCTGCAATAGCTTCGATGATCTTTTTGATACCGGTGGCTGTTGAAAAGTTATATGAGCCACCCATAGCTGTATCAATGAGTTGCTTAGTTTTCATCTTCGACCCATTTACAAAATTCCGCATTTGTTCAGTTGCATCCAAATTATGTGTATGACATGTAACTAAACACCTCTTGAATCTTTTGTATGCATCTCCAAGTGACTCTACGTCCTTCTGCTTAAAATTTAAGATGTCATACCTCTTACGGATATACACAGAAGCGGGAAAGTACTCATTCAAGAAGGTGGTTTCCATCTGTTGCCAAGTAGTAATACTTCATGCAGGTAAGGAATAAAACCACTCTCCAGCGTCCTCAGATAAGGTTAATGGAAACATAACCAGACTTTTTGCCTCTTCAAAATGCCCCTCAATTCTCAATGATGTAGTCATAGTCAGGAGCCTCTGTAGGTATTTGTTTGCATCTTCATTGATCTTTCCTGCAAAAGGCTTACTTTCCAACTAACGGATAGTTACGGGTGCAACTGGAAGTGGGCAACATTAATTGGTTGGTTAACTATTGTCAACCTCACTGCTGGATTATTCTCTCTGCCATAGTCACCCAAGAGTCGTTCCACTGGAGGTGGATCTGCAGCCATGTTAACAGTGTCTGTAGGCGAATCTGTTTCTGAATCAGTATCCTTAAAATGAATTGAGATGTGGTCTGCACTCACTAGTTTTGTGTCAAATGTTGCTAGTTTTTCACTTTTAGCTTGTCTGAGTCTAGCGTGCAAAGTTCTCTCTAGTTTTGTGTCAAAATGAAAATCAACTAAGGCCTGAGCTTGCATTCACAGATTCAAAAGCGATTAGTAACAATAAAAAGAACAATAAACTTAAATAGAAAATAAAGTTTTAGTTGCAGAGCAACAAAATTCAAAATAAAAAAAAATCATTAAACTCTATAATCTTTGGCAGTCCCCGACAACGGCGCCAAAAACTTGATAGGAAAATAGCAAGTGTACTATTTTACCTATTGTAGTAATAAAGGGGCAATTCCCCAAATGTCGATCTCAAGGACTGCGTGATGATACGGAGTTCACAGATGATTTCAAGTTGACAAAAAGTCTTGGTAGTTTGATAATTTCTTTTTACTAAAAGTGCAATTAAAGAAAGCGAGTAAACAGTTGAACGAAGAGCAAATATGAGTAAATTGCTAGGGTTCGGTGAATGAAACTTCCTGTAACAATAGTGATCTACCAATGCAATAACAGTAATCCAAAACACTTGTTTTCCGGTTCTCTAAGGCATCTAATCATGAGTCCTCAGCGAAAAGATATTTGGTTATGTAACCTAATTACTATGTCCATAGATAATCACGTTCATTCCCAAGCATTTAAATAACAAGAATTTCCGGTTCGGATAAAACATCCCTAGTCCTAGGTAATACTTATTATCCAAAGTTCTTATCTAGGTCAAGAAACATGTTGCTGTTCGGCCAATACGTTTCTAACGGTCAGAATCCGTTGGTCCGACGGATAAAGCATGAAGAACAGTAATAAGAGCAAACCAATTTTAATGAATAAAAAGGATCAATGCATTGAATAAATCAGAGTATGTTACAATCGGAATCAGGGTCAACCCCTAGCAATGGGGGGGTTAACTACTCATAATCATAAAGAAAACAAAAATATGAATGGTTGTCATTACAGAATTTCATGAGGAATTTATCTTCAATTGTCAGAACAACACTTGAACATATGAAACCTTGACAAATCTCTACGCTTCCAGCCTTCAAATTGTGTATTTTTCTCCAGAAATCATCCAACCTAGATAAAATCGCGCTCTGGTAATAAATAGGTGCGATTTGGGCTTTCTGACTTTTTTGGGCTCAATACGCATATTGCCCAAGGAGATACGTGAAGGTGAGAAAATTACTTAGAAGGGGGGGTTGAATAAGTAAGACAAATAATCAGAGATTTAAACACAGTTATTTTTATCCTGGTTCGTAGAACTCAACTACTCCAGTCCACCCTCTCAAGAGTGATTTGCCTTTCTCAGTCAAGGACTTAATCCACTATTTAATCAAACAGATTACAATAGTAACACCTAAGAACAACTGTTCTCAGTCTTCTCAAGAGCTACTGATCCCAACTGGATCCTCTTAAGGAAAACCTTTTACAAACAATGTAAAACTATTACAAGAGTAAGAATGCTTCTAAGAAGCTGTTATCACAACTGTGATATTTCTCTTAAGTTTAAGAACAATGTTACAGCAAAATAAATTATAAGAGCTTTGAAAGAATTTGCTTTGATGAGAGATTTTTGCAAGTAGTTCGATACTGAAGAAGATGGAGTGGACTTCTTTATATAGGCACTTAGATCCATGAAGTCTTCTCAATGTTGAAGGTTGTGCTGAAAAGCCTGGAGCCTTTTGTCTTTACATTAGAGGCTGTGCTGAAAAAGCCTGATGCCTTTTGTCTTCACTTTGCAGAAACTTTCCTTAGAATGGAATGCACAGATAAAACCTTTTTGTCTGTGTTCTTGTGTCTAGCACAAAAGAGGAAAGAGCTGTTGAGATATGCCAACGTACATATTCAAATCTTCTTCACTAAATAAGTTCAGCTTTCAACATTAGAGTCTGAATCTTCAGAATCTCCAAAGTAGAGATCTTCTGGATCTTCAAAGTCTTAGGATGTACTTCAGATTGTGCTGAATCAGAGTATGTGCAGCTTGTGTGCTTGAGCGTGTAATTCTATCAGAGCAGAGTCTTCTATATCAGATTCTCGATACTTAAGCAGTGCAGTATCTTCAGAGTCATCTGATGACTAAGCTTCTGATCTCTCAGAGTCTTCTATTCTTTAGAGGCTCCTGCTTCAGAATCTTCAGTAGACAACATTCAGATTCTTCTGGGAGCAGCGTTCAGATCTTCATTTAAGATGCTCTTGAACCTTTGAAGCCTATCATAATATCATTGTTCAGATCCAAATTTGCTCTTTTAAGAATATTTTCTTTAGTACCTGTAGCAAACAGTCTAGAACAAATTTAGAGTATATAATTCTTGAATACAAAATTCATAAGTGTTTCATCAAAACATAGAGATATAACTAAGAAACAATTTGTGTTCTTACAATCTCCCCCTTTTTGATGATGACAAAACATGAGAAATTTTGTTCAATAAACAGTATGAATTATAACTCCCCCTGAGATTAACAATCTCCCCCTGAAATGAATACTCTAATAAAAGAAAACACTTCCCTTTTTGATTAAGTATATTTCAGATTCAGAGCCTGATGAAAGAGGTTTGACTTTCAGAATCAAATCTTGATGCCAGATAATTATGACTTCCTTCAGTCAGAGCGCCTGGTTATCATCTAGCTTGAATTCTCTTTCAGAGTAAAGGTATTAGAGTAAGATATCAGAGTTGATTGAATACTCAGATTTTCTTTGGAAGATCAGGTTCTGGTTGGAAAAGTCTCAAGGTAACTTCAATGAATTATGTCAGATATATCAATGTAATCTGAAAGACTTAAATTCAAAGTAAGTTAATAAAATGTCTGAATTTCAGTTTTAGTAATTGCTTATAGGTTGAATACTCAGATTCTCTTTTTCTCACCCTTTTTGTCATAATCAAAAAGATTTTTAAAGACAGAAAGATACAGAAGAAAAGAAGCATATAAAAGCAAAGACATCAACATGCAATTAAACATACCAAAGTTCACAGTCAAACAGGCAGAAGCCAAAACGCATAACACAACAAAAAACAAACAACAAAAGCAGTAACATGTGCAAAAACGACAAATAAAACTAAGTCTGGAGAGAGGCAATAAGGGTCAGAAGCTCTGTCATTTTGTCAGTTGACTCTTCTTGCTTAGACATCCAGGTCTTGATCTCATCAGTTGTCTTCTCTTGCTTGATCATCCAATTTTTTATATCCTTAACATCATTCACAAGCTCTGTGACCACAGATGGAGAGGGAGCAGATGCAGTAGCAGCAGGGTTCCCTTCAGATTGGTTTTCTTCAGAAGCTTGTTCAACCATTTCAGATTCAGGAACTATTGGAGGAGCAGCTTCCAAAAGTAACACAGGAGGAGGAGGAGGCATGTTCATCAGAGTTACCTTGATTAATTCTGCAAACTTAGTCTTAGCAAGCTTAGAGCATTTAGCTCTAACTTTTAAGGCAGCTTTGTTGAACATCCAGATGAAGCGCTTCCAAGCAGCATTTGAAACAGTTGGATCCAAACTAGACATGCACACATCCTTAACACGAGTATATTCAGAATCTATCTCCTTTTTGAAAATTTCAAACATAGCATTAACACATGATCCTAGATCTGACTGTTCAGACTGTTCAGAGGGATTAGGATTAGGAGTGTTAACAGGAGTAGGTTCAGATGGTGTAGGTTCAGATGGTTGTGGTTGAGGTGATGTTGGTTGAGATGTTTAGATGTCAGATTGAGGGAGTTCAGATGGTTGAGGAATGGTTTGTGTTTCAGATGGATTGATTTCAGATGGTTGAGGAATGGTTTGGGTTCCAGATGTTTGAGTTTCAGATAGTTGAATTTCAGATGGTTGTGGTTGAGGTGGATAGTTTGGTGGAGTATGAAACATGGAAATGTTAAGATGTTCCTTCATAACACTTTCAGAACGTGCTTGTTTGAGTGATTCTGATTCAAAATCAGATGAATCAGATGATTCACAATCAGAAGATTCATCTGAGTGAACAGATGTTGAAGAAATTATAATTGATTGATTGAGGGGTTCGATATCCAAAATATTGTCAGAAAGATTTGGATCTTCTGATGGAATTGGTTGTTCAGAGTGTTCAGTTTGAACAGTCTCTGGTTGGTTTGGTTCTGAAATGATTGTTTCTGGTTGAGGAGTCTCTAATTGGGGAATTTCTGTTTGAGGAATTTCCGGTTGAATTGTTTCTGTTTGTGGAATTTCTGATTGAAGTGTTTGAGGGGGTTCAGATATAATATGAGGTTGGGGTTCAGAGGGAATTGGTACAGAAAATGGTTGTGAATGTACTGGTTCAGATGAGGGTGGTTCAGATAAAGGATTTGCAGATTGTTTGGGTGTTGAAGTTCTTTGACTAAGGTTTGGAGAGAGTTGCGGTGATGAAAGGGGTGAATGAACAGCAGGTGTAGGATCGGATGTTAATACCTGATGAATAATGTCTCTAACCTCTTCCAGAGTGGCATCTCTAAAACTGATTCTGGCTTTCTTTCCTCCTTTCTTCTTCTTCCTTGGAACTTCAGATACTTTCCTTTTCTTCTGAACCGATCCTTCTTCAGCTTTCCTCTTACTACGCCTTTCCTTCATCAGATTGAGCATTTCTTCTCCTGGTTTCTGAACAAGATTAGCAGGTAGAGGAATTCCTTCCTTTAGACATTCTGCAATGTAAATCCAGACAAATTCCTTTGGTTCATCTGCACTGAACATTGGAAAGTCTTCTAAGGGTATCCTTCTGCCATGGACCTCCTCAGAGTTTATCTTCCTTAGTTTTCCATTCAGTTCTGAAATGATTTTCATCCTTTTCAGATTGAGTCCATTTATCTCAGATCTAATGATGTATGACAGATCTTCTGTTATCTTTGCATCTGTCAGATGCTTTACCAGCTTGTTTTCAACAAGGATGTCTGAAATCAGTCTTCCCAGAGGTATCCAAGTTCTAACTTTCCCAGCTTTAGCTCTGACCTCTTCTCTAGTTTCTTTGACATGAGTCAGAAGATGACTGAAGATCAGATAGGGCAGATCCACCTTAACATTCTGACTGATGCAGTACATGAAATACAGATGTTCTGAACTCACATAGTCTGGTGAGTTGGATGACTTTCTGTGAAAAAATGTACTCATAAATATCTTTGCCCAGATCCTATAGATAGGTTTCAGATCTTTAACCTTACTTGTTGGTGTTCCAGCTACAGTGATTTCTTCATATACCTTAGCCATATCAATACGTGAAGAAGCAAGGTTTGAAACTCCATCAGATTCGGTATAACTGAACAATTGCCTGATCAGTTTCTCAATAATGACTATCTCCATCCCAAGGACAGATGAGTGAATAAACTTAGGACCAGCGCTAGCGTGAATCCAGAATTCCTTTACAAGAGTTGGGTACACAGGACCCATCAATCTCTCAAAGTATTTCTCCCAGCCTTGAGCTTTAATGGCAGGTGTTAGGTCAAACCCATTTTCCTTTAATGATTCAAGATCAACGAAGCTCTCACACAGAACCTCAAGATCTGCTACTGGAGTAAATAGGGTGCGTTCTGGTTTCTTGTACATTATAATTTTGTTGGATTTTTCAGCAGTATTTGATGTAGAAGCCATTGATGAAGAAGAAGATCTTGATTTGGGTTTAGGGTTTTGGTAGAGTTTGAAGAGTAAACAGAAACGCATGAGTGTAGTGAATGTGAAAAGTGTGAAAATAGTGTGATATGTGGTATTTATAGAGAACCAAAAAATCAAGCATTGGGCACAACAAAAGACACATACGCACGTTTGTACAAGATTTAATGAAAGTAATCATTTCACATTAAAATTATGACAGTTGGGGGGGGGGGGGAAACCAAGAAAAATGAGATTTTCAAAGCAATACCTCAAACGTCAATTCAGTTGAGCACTCTATCGTTTCAGATACTGAGTGACACGTGTTTGCTTTGTATATGCATCTGATGTCTCTCAAGAAATGAAACGTTTCCAACTTTCAGATCTTCTGAGTCTGTTAGTTCAGAGTTTCACACAAATAAATTAATTAAAGATAAATGAACAAAAGTCAGGTGAAATACTTCAGATCATTAAACATTTTGCACCTGAGAAGTTGCCTCTGATAAATATTACTTTGGACAAAAATCCATACAAATATTTTTCAGAATGAACTTAAATCTATCTTCAGCAAGGGGTTTTGTGAAGATATCAGCCCATTCATGATCTGTATCAACAAAGGCTAGATTGATTACACCCTTCTGAACATAGTCTCTGATGAAGTGATGTTTAATTTCTATATGTTTAGCCTTAGAATGCAAGATTGGATTTTTTGACAAACATATAGCAGAAGTATTATCACAAAAGATAGAAAGATTACTCTCATAGATCTGATAATCTTCTAATTGACTCTTCATCCAGAGCATCTGCGTACAACATCCAGCAGCAGCAATGTATTCTGCCTCTGTAGTTGATAGTGAAATAGTGGGTTGCTTCTTGCTGTACCATGAGATCAGATGACTTCCAAGAAACTGACAGCTTCCAGAAGTGCTTTTACGTTCAACTCTGTCTCCAGCATAATCAGCATCACAGAATCCAACTAATGAAAATTCATCAGATCTTCTGTAACACAGACCCATGTTAGTAGTTCCTTTCAGATACCTTAGAATCCTCTTAACAGCTGTTAAGTGTGATTCTCTAGGATCTGATTGGAATCTTGCACATAAGCAGACACTAAACAGAATATCTGGTCTAGAAGCAGTCAAGTATATAGAGTTTCTGATCTACCTTCTTACTTACCTCTTCCTTACCTAGAGTGCTTGTAGGGTGCATTAGAGTCTTTTCCATTTTACTATCAACCATGTTGAACTTCTTCAGAAGCTCTTTAACATATTTGGTTTGATGTATGTAGGTGCACTCTGGAGTCTGGTTGACTTGGATTCCCAAAAAGAATCTCAATTCTCCCATCATGCTCATTTCAAACTCTTCCTGTATACATTTAGCAAACTCCTTTCCAAGCATAATATTTGTTGATCCAAAAATAATATCATCTACATAAATTTGACAAATCAACAAATCTTTCTTAACAGTTTTACAGAATAAAGTTGTATCCACTTTTCCTCTGATAAAATTTTTCTTCAGAAGGAAATTGCTCAACCTCTCATACCAAGCTCTGGGAGCTTGTTTTAATCCATAAAGAGATTTCTTTAGTTTAAAAACATGATTTGGAAAGTTTTCACTTTCAAAACCAGGAGGTTGGTGGACATATACTTCCTCTTCTATAATACTATTAAGAAAGGCACTTTTAACATCCATCTGATACAGAGTGATGTTATTCTGTGCAGCAAATGAAATAAGAAGACGTATAGATTCTAACCTTGCCACTAGAGCATATGTCTCAGTGTAATCAATACCTTCTTGTTGACTGTATCCTTGAGTAACCAGCCTTGCTTTATTCCTTTCAACTTCTCCCTTTTCATTCAACTTATTCTTGAAAACCCATTTTGTTCCAATAACATTGAATCCTTTAGGTCTAGGAACCAGATCCCAAACTTCATTTCTAGTGAATTGATTTAGCTCTTCTTGCATGGCAATAGTCCATTCATTATCTTTCAGAGCCTCATCCACAGATGTTGGTTCAATTATTGACACTAAGCCAAACAATGAAGATTCAGATGTTCTGAGATAGGATCTTGTCCTGATTGGATCATCTTTCTTTCCAATAATCACGTCTTCTGGATGAGATGCCTTGATTCTGGAAGAAGATCCTCTGACATTTGATCTTTCAGAAATGTGTAAGTTGTCCAATTGAGAAGATAGGGGAATAGCATCTGGAGTTGCTTCAGATTCCTTTTCTTTAGCCTTTTCTGCCTCTGATCCTTCAGAGTCTGTGAGAATCACTTCTCTATCTGCAAAATTCTCAAACTGCTTTGGCTTTTCAGAGCCAAGCTTATCATTAAATCTTACATGAATAGATTCTTCCACAATCTGTGTTTCAGTATTGAATATTCTGTAGCCTTTGGAGCGTTCAGAATAACCAAGCATGACACACTTCTGTGCTTTGGAATCAAACTTGTTAATATTTTCTTTAGTGTTAAGTATATAACAAGTACATCCAAAAGGATGAAAATATGAAATGTTAGGCTTTCTGTTATTCCACAGTTCATATGGAGTCTTTTTCAGAAGTGGTCTTACAAACACTCTGTTCTGAATATAACAAGCTGTGTTGATTGCTTCTGCCCAAAAGTGTTTTGCTAGATTTGTCTCATTGATCATGGTTCTGGCCATTTCTTGCAGAGTTCTGTTTTTCCTCTCTACAACCCCATTTTGTTGTGGAGTTCTAGGACAGGAAAAATCATGAGCAATGCCATTTTCAGAAAAATATTTTTCAAAATATTTATTTTCAAATTCACCCCCATGATCACTTCTGACTTTTATAATTTTGAAATCTTTTTCAATCTGGACTTGCTTGCAGAAGTCAAAGAACACAGAATGTGACTCATCCTTGTGTTTTAAGAACTTTACCCATGTCCATCTACTATAGTCATCAACAATGACTAATCCATACTTCTTGCCTCTGATGGATGCAGTTTTCACTGGTCCAAACAGATCAATATGAAGTAGTTCTAGTGGTTTGGAAGTAGAAACAACATTTTTTGATTTAAAAGATGTTTTTGAAAACTTCCCCTTTTGGCATGCTTCACAAAGAGCATCTGAAGTGAACTTCAGATTAGGGAGTCCTCTGACAAGATTAAGTTTATTAATCTGAGATATACGTCTCATATTAATATGGCCCAATCTTCTGTGCCAGACCCATTGCTCTTCATTAACAGACAAGAGGCATTTAACATTTTGAACTTTAAGTTCTGAAAGATTTATTTTATAAATGTTGTTTTTCCTCTTACCACTAAATAGGATAGAGCCATCCTTTTAACATATAGCTTTATAACATTTTTGATTAAAGGTAATATCATAACCATTGTCACTTAATTTACTTATGGACAATAAGTTATGCTTTAAGCCTTCAACAAGTAAAACATTAGTTATAGAGGGAAGTTTACCATTTCCAATAGTGCTAGATCCAATGATCTTGCCTTTCTGGTTCCCTCCAAACTTCACGTCACCTCCAGATCTAAGTTCCAGACTTTGGAACATAAACCTTTCTCTTGTCATGTGTCGTGAGCATCCAGAGTCCAGGTACCATGATTGGCGTCCTGACTTTGCTGCTAAGAACATCTGCAACAGGAATTATTTTGTTTTTAGGTACCCAGATCTTCTTGGGTCCTTTGGGGTTAGTTGGTTTGTAGGTTTGTCTAAACTTCTGTTTTTCAACAT
Organism: Lathyrus sativus; assembly: GCA_963859935.3. NCBI lineage: Eukaryota > Viridiplantae > Streptophyta > Magnoliopsida > Fabales > Fabaceae > Lathyrus > Lathyrus sativus. The sequence continues at coordinate 318,023,669 of OZ012739.1, forward strand.
AATGTTTATTCTGACTTGCCTTGGGTTTAAACACATAAGTATTCTTCTTAGAGCTTGTGTGTTTAATGTCATTTAAGTGACCAAATTTAAATTGAGAATACAGAGGTGTCTTCTTGATGAAAAGTTTGTCAACAGATTTTGGATTACTTCCAGATGAAGATTCATATCCAATACCTCTTCTGTTATTCCCACTAACACCATAGATCATAGAAGCCATCTTGCTTCTGTCTATGCTCTTAGTAAGAAATCTCTGAAAGCTAGAGTCATATTTTTCTAAAATGTTTTCACATGACTTAGTCTCAGATTCAGATTCTTGTTGAGTTGTTTCAAAGTCACTTTTGATTTTCAGATTAATTTCTTTTTGCTCAACAAGTTCTGTCTTCAGAAGATCAATCTCAGATTCAAGACTGCTTTTCAGCTTCTTGTATTTGAGTTTGATATTGTTATAACTTTTCAGAACTTCTGATAAAACTTTTATCAGTTCTTCTTTAGTAAGTTTAGCCATTACCTCTTCAGCGCCATCGTCAGATTCAGAATTTGATTCATATCCTGAGGTTCCTTCCTCCTGATCTTTTGTGCTGGCCATTAGTGCAACATTGGCACATTCTTCTTCTGATTCAGAAGATGATTCAGATTCATCTGAGTCATCCCATGTAGCCATCAGAACCTTCTTCTTTTTGTCAACCTTCTTCTTAGGTTTTTCTCTTTGAAGTTTGGGGCAATCATTCTTATAATGCCCAGGTTCTTTGCACTCATAGCATACAACTTCTTTCTTGCCAGATCTTCTGTGCCCAGAAGATTCCTTTCTATGATCAGATTTTCTGAAGTTGTTGAACTTCTTTCCCTTGTGCTTCCAGAGCCTGTTGATCCTTCTGGACATCATGGATAATTCATCTTCTTCTTCAGAAGAAGATCCTTCAGAGCTTTCTTCAATAACCTGCAAAGCTTTAGCAGATTTATTAGATTTTAAAGCAATAGATTTACCTTTTTCTTTCTTCTGAGGTTCATCTTCCTCAAGCTCAATTTCATGGCTCCTCAGTGAGCTGATGAGTTCTTCTAAAGAGATCTTGTTCAGATCTTTAACCATCTTCAAGGCAGTCACCATTGGTCTCCATCTGGTAGGTAGACTTCTGATGATTTTCTTTACATGATCTGATGTGGAGTATCCCTTGTCCAGAACCTTTAGACCAGCTGTAAGGATCTGAAATCTAGAAAACATAGTTTCTATATTTTCAGATTCTTCCATTTTGAACGCCTCATACTTCTGTATAAGCGCCAGAGCCTTGGTCTCCTTCACTTGAGAGTTTCCTTCATGAGTCATTTTCAGTGACTCAAACATTTCATGAGCTGTTTCTCTGTTAGTAATCTTTTCATACTCAGTATGAGAGATTGCATTAAGCAATATTGTCCTATCCTTATGGTGATTTTTGAAATCCTTCTTCCGGGCTTCTGTCATTGATTTTCTATCAATTTTCTTGCGATCCTCATTTGTAGGATGTTCATAACCATCAATGACCAAGTCCCACAAATCAACATCATACCCAAGGAAGAAACTTTCTATCCTGTCCTTCCAGTAATCAAAATTCTCTCCATCAAACATGGGAGGCTTTGTGCTGATTCTATCCCCTTCATATTTGTTGCAACTGGCTGTATTGGATGTAGAAACATCACCCATAATGACAATCAAATATATACCAAAGTAACTTTTCTCACTGGATCTTTACTGACACGGTTAAGTGATAGCACACGCAGAACCGGAGCTCTGATGCCAACTGAAGGTGAGAAAATTACTTAGAAGGGGGGGTTGAATAAGTAAGACAAATAATCAGAGATTTAAACACAGTTATTTTTATCCTGGTTCGTTGAACTCAACTACTTCAGTCCACCCTCTCAAGAGTGATTTGCCTTTCTCAGTCAAGGACTTAATCCACTATTTAATCAAACAGATTACAATAGTAACACCTAAGAACAACTGTTCTCAGTCTTCTCAAGAGCTACTGATCCCAACTGGATCCTCTTAAGGAAAACCTTTTACAAACAATGTAAAACTATTACAAGAGTAAGAATGCTTCTAAGAAGCTGTTATCACAACTGTGATATTTCTCTTAAGTTTAAGAACAATGTTACAACAAAATAAATTATAAGAGCTTTGAAAGAATTTGTTTTGATGAGAGATTTTTGCAAGTAGTTCGATACTGAAGAAGATGAAGTGGACTTCTTTATATAGGCACTTAGATCCATGAAGTCTTCTCAACATTGAAGGCTGTGCTGAAAAGCCTGGAGCCTTTTGTCTTTACATTGGAGGCTGTGCTGAAAAAGCCTAATGCCTTTTGTCTTCACTTTGCAGAAACTTTCCTTAGAATGGAATGCACAGATAAAACCTTTTTGTCTGTGTTCTTGTGTCTAGCACAAAAGAGGAAAGAGTTGTTGAGATATGCCAACGTACATATTCAAATCTTCTTCACTAAATAAGTTCAGCTTTCAACATTAGAGTCTGAATCTTCAGAATCTCCAAAGTAGAGATCTTATGGATCTTCAGAGTCTTGGGATGTACTTCATATTGTGCTGAATCAGAGTATGTGCAGCTTGTGTGCTTGAGCGTGTAATTCTATCAGAGCAGAGTCTTCTATATCAGATTCTCAATACTTAAGCAGCGCAGTATATTCAGAGTCATCTGATGACTAAGCTTCTGATCTCTCAGAGTCTTCTATTCTTTAGAGGCTCCTGCTTCAGAATCTTCAGTAGACATCATTCAGATTCTTCTGGGAGCAGCGTTCAGATCTTCATTTAAGATGCTCTTGAACCTTTGAAGCCTATCATAATATCATTGTTCAGATCCAAATTTGCTCTTTTAAGAATATTTTCTTTAGTACCTGTAGCAAACAGTCTAGAATAAATTTAGAGTATATAATTCTTGAATACAAAATTCATAAGTGTTATCATCAAAACATAGAGATATAACTAAGAAACAATATGTGTTCTTACAATACGCGTATTGCCCTGGTACGCAACTCTTCCCCCTACACGTATGAGCAGAATGACCTGTCAGCAGGAAAACCAATACGCGTATTGCCAAGCCTATACGCGTATTGGTAGAAGGCTTGTTTTTCCTCCAAAATTCCTCCCTCTGCTGAAATGCGTATGTTACACGTAAGCTAGGGGGCCATACGTGTAACAGCTGAGGTTATATGCGTATGGACAGCAGATCCTCCACTTTGTGGCTTTTTCTTCTGTTTTCTCACTCCGGCTCAGTTCCGCATCTGATGCTTGGTCCTCTGAGCTTCCAAACCTGTTTTTGACCTGCTAACATACCAAAATTGTAAAATATCCTCAAAAATTTCATAAGTAATGACATACTGCATATAATTAAAATAATCCAAATTCTAACTAAAAACGCTTAAAATCACATAGTTTACCTGATTTCCTTATAGTTGAATCGTGAAATACCTAGCATAAATGGTGATTGGTCATCTTCTTTAATTAAGATTTCGATTTCATCCACGAGGTGGACGCAATCCTTCGTGACGTGTCCATGACTCCGGTGAAGTCGACAGTATTTGGATTTGTCTATCTTGGGCTTATAGGGTGTCGGTTTCGGAAAGCAGACATCGTCCCTCTCGAATTCTGAATTGATACATTCGGACAGGATGCACTCGTGGGAAGTTGTAAGTAGCGTGTACTGAGCGAACCGGCCCGCTGGTCCCATCTGCTCGCAGGGTCGATCTTCTTTTCTTCTTTCCCCGCTTCGACGAGGAGGAACGACCTCCTCATGCTTGGTGCTCCTGTAGCCTTACTAGTTTCGCGTATCACAGGCTGTGTTGGCGTCCTCTATCTCTTCATACTGGATGTATGATTGGGCTTTGTGGAGAAGGGTGTTTAAGGTGCCGAGACGTTCGATCCCGACGACTTTGGCGAAGTTGGAGTGAGGTCGTATGCCTCTCTGGATCAGGAATTTCTTCATATCGTCCGTGGTGGACACCTGGACGACTTCTCGGTTGAACCTCTTTATGTAATCTCGGAGAGGTTCGTTCTTCCCCTAGATAATGGCTTCTAAGGCTACCTCTGTCTTCAGATGGCGCCGAAGAGTTGTAAAATGCTTGGAGAACTGCCTCTTCAGTTCGACCCAAGAGGTGATGAATTCAGGTGCAAGGCGTTTGTACCACGCCATGGCACCCTTCCTCAGGGTAGTGGAGAAAAACCTGCAGTTGATGGGTCCCCAGATGTTCTGATAACCGAGCACCATGTCGATGCTTTTTATGTGGTCGTCCGGGTTGGTCGTGCCATTGTATGTCGCTAAGGACAGAGGTTTCTCCATCCCAACATGTACTAAGGCCTCTCGGATGAGCCTATATAATGGCAAGCGCTGGACGCCTTTGTCACTCCTGACGGGCGACAGTGAGGGGGTAACTGATCTTTGGTTGTTTCTGTTCCGTCGGGCCCTTGGCTTGGAATCACCTCCTTCGACTTTGCTATTCTTTTGAGACAGGGAGCATCGTTCCTTTCGGGGAGGTGACTGGTCCCGCTTCTGGGAAGCCAATTGTTGTGGTCGCTCCAAACGAGGGTGACACTCAGTCGGTTGAGGAGAGGGGCTCTGAGAATCGTCGATGTATCATGTCCTCTGCGGGGGAGGAGAGAGGCTGCTGGAAACTGGGCGACGATGTCTCAGCGAGAGAGAGCGTGATGGTCGCTCCCTCTCAAGCATCCCTATTCGCTCGTTCTATTGGAAGATCATCAGGTTGGTCTGGTTGATTGTCGCGAATAGAGTCACCATGGTGGGGTTAGCGCCTGCTGGCACCAGGATGGGTTTGTAGACAGCCGAGTTGTCGAGGCGCTGGGCGGCATTGAAGGCCGTCTCCTCAAAGGAGGGAGAGGCAGTGCGCCATCCCTGTAGTCGCCCTCGTCATTACTGACTGTCACGTTGGGTTCGTGGCTGTTCCCGTTGGTGAAAGGGACGAAGGTGGTTTTCGGAGCATTGTCGTCACGTGGACTGACCATGATCGGGATGGAAGTTGAAAGTTGCTCTGGTTCTTAAGCTTTTACGTTTGGATAGGAGAAAGAACGGGGAAGTAAAGGGTTCTCTCAGACAACGCCACTGATCTCACTTAATTAGAAAGGAATCAGTAGCCTGCCATGCGTCGTGATCTGATGCCTTCACCGATTTTGTAGAGGAGGAAAGGGTGTACCTGCAAGGTGCTCCGATGCTTAAGTAAGTAACAAAATTAGAGGAAGATATCAAGTATAGAGAAAATGTGTAATGAATAAGATACTTGACCCTTTAAATGGTGTGGTGAAGACCACCACGTGGTTTTTGCCCTAGATCAATTGCCTGGTGTATTTTGGAAGACGGGCTGACCATCTCTTTCGGAGGTGGGTAGTTGTCTGATGACGTATTCCCGCGTGGGGGACACGTGGGGAATGTGGGGGAAGCGCGTAGCCTTCCCCGTCAAAAAAATCCTCTGCCCGACTAATGTACCTTGTTGAGGCTCGTACCTTAATAGAGGAGAATTTGAACCTTATTAGATCTCATCAGCATAATATTGGGTTGACCTGCCCAGCTAAAGAGCATATGCCAACCCAATCCAAAATACATACTAGTTAAGTTCAAATTTTGTTTTTTACCGTATTACCAATAAATTGAAATAAACTACCTAGAATTCCATAATTGGACACCCAAAATCCCTTAACAAAATTTCAATTTTTTTTACCTCGGTAATATATTTATTACACTAATTTGAAGTTCAGCCTACCAAAAAAAATAATCAAATCCAAGGATAAAACACTATTAATCAATCAAAACAATTCTCCCAAAACATGCACAACGCATGGAATTTCAAATCACAACCGTTGATTTCACACGTACCTCACAAAAACCCTATCTCATCCATCCGATACGAATTTCAACGACGTACATATCTTACGTGGCAATTAAACTCCATTTAAAATCCGCATTTGAAGTCCGAACTATAAATAGACCAAAATAACCCCGACACTTCTCGCTTTGTTTGTTACTGTCAGTACAGAGAGAGAGAAAATAATCATACGCGAAAGAGTGAAGAAGCTCTGATCTTTCTCCTCCGAATTCCAAATCTGTAAGTTTTTCACTCTTCTACTTCGTTATTCTGTGAAACGCACCGTTTTAGGTTTCAAAGTTTGTGCCTTTTTTTTGGGATTTTGGTTTGTGAGGTTGAGAATTTGTAGGGCTTTGGATTTTAGAGAATTTCTCAAAGGAAAATTTGGTACTTTTGTTGTTTTAATTTGATTATGTTGGTTTATTTTCGAATATTTGGTTTCATTAGGGTTAAATATGAAATATTATGATGAATTGAAGTTAGTTTCTGGCCGGGATGTGTTTTACTGTTGAGAATTTCGTTTGGAATCAGATGTTTAGGGTTGATTTTTTAGGGTTATTATGAATTTTTTTCCTATGAAGTTAATGCAAACAGAATAATCTAAATTGAGTTTTTTTTTTGTTTTTTGTTTTTTTGGCTGCTTAATTATTCTGCACCCCAGCTAAATATTATGTTCTTTTAGCACTGGCACCTCTGAAAAAGTTGTCAGCGACGGTGTCCAAAACTGACATCAACAATATGTTTAATTATTCGTTTTCAAATTATTATCGGTGTTGACGTGACAGGGTCGGTGTCTTGTTTCCGGTGTCTGGGCTTCATGGATTATGTTTGATTTTTTTATTTGCAAATTGCATTGCTTTGTTTGATTTTTGGTTGGGGCCAATTTTCATGCTCTTATTGCAATTGATTTTCATGAGGTAAATATATTCATTTTGTTATTATCGTTATTGTTTTTGTTGTTGCGAGGGATGGAAGGTAAGTTGGCTTCATTGTGGTTCAATTTTTCAAATTGTTGATTGTGATTTAAACTAAAATACACCCTTCCACTCTAGCCATATAAGATTTACTTGTATGTGGTATGCGAGGGTTAAAAATACTTTTTGACTGATAGTTGTGGAAGCTTAATATTTTTTTCATTATCTTCTTATTTTCTCTTCTTTCTTTGTACCATGCTGTTTGTTCTACGTATTCTAAATGATTTCTGTTATCTGCAGGTTGGCTTCAGTTGTTCGATTGAACAGACTGTTGCGAAGAGTGTGCTTTTGTAAAGTAATTTTATAGGTATATTAGAATAAGACTGGTATGGGAGAAGAAGAACCAGTGACTGAAGTTGCTAAGACTGATTCAAATGGCGGTAGCGTTGCGGCTAAGACATTAGATGAAGTTGTGGCTAAGAAAGACTTGGAAACTGATGGAGGGAAAGTCTTCGAGAGTAATGGACTTAAAGAAATTGAAGAGGATAAGAAAGGTGATGATGTGGAAAAGGTAAAAGAGGACGACAAAGATGATATAGTGGAAGACGGAAAAGTGGATAAGAAAGATGATGTGGTGGGGGAACTAAAAGAGGATAAGAAAGATAATGAGGCTGATGAAGTAAATGAGAAGAAAGATGATGCAGTGGAAGAAGTAAAAGATGATAAGAAAGAGGATGGGGCTGAAGAAGTAAAAGAGGAGACAAAAAATGATGGGGTGGAAGAAGTAAACGAGGAGAAGAAAAATGATGGAGTGGAAGAAGTAAAAAATGATAAGAAAGATGATGCGTTGGAAGAAGAAAAAGAGGATAGGAAAGTTGATGGGGTGAAAGAAGTAAAAGATGATGCAGTGGAAGAAGTAAAAGATGATGCGGTGGAAGAAGTAAAAGAGGTTAAGAAAGTTGATGAGGTGGAAGAAGTAAAAGAGGATAAGAAAGTTGATGAGGTGGAAGAAGTAAAAGATGAAGACGTGGAAGAAGAAAAAGAGGATAAGAAAGTTGATGAGATGGAAGACGTAAAAGATGAAGATGTGGAAGAAGAAAAAGAGGATAAGAAAGCTGATGAGGTGGAAGAAGTAAAAGATGAAGATGTGGAAGAAGTAAAAGATGAAGATGTGGAAGAAGTAAAGGAGGATACAAAAGATGGTGAGGTGGAAGAAGTAAAGGAGGCTGCAATAGATGGTGGAGTGGAAGAAATAGAAGAGGATAAGGGAATCGATGGGGATGAGGAAGTAAAGGTGGAAATGAAAGATAATGGAGGCGTAGATGTTAAAGAGGATATGGAAGTTGATAGTGTAAAAGAAGTAGTGGAGGCTAAGAAAGATGATGATGACATTCAAGAAATAGAAGAGGATGACAAAAATGTTGCTGAATCTGATAATGAGAAAATGGATGTCGATACTGATGTTAAGGAAACTACAGAAGATAAAGAAGAAAAGGAAAAAATTGAAGCTGAAAAAGAAGAAGCAGATTTGATGGAAACAGAGGGTAGCATTGAGGAAAAGGAAGAGGGCGATGGAGAGGAGAAAACTGAAGCAGAGATAGAGGAGAAAGAAGAGGGTGATGAAAATGAGGAATCTGAAGCAGAGACAGTGGAGAAGGAAGAGGGTGATGAAAAGGAGAAAACTGAAGCAGAGACAGAAGAGGAGGGGGAGGAGGAGAATGACAAGGATAGTATTGATAAATCAAAAGAAGATAAGGCAGAGGGTAGTAAGGGTGAGAAAGGATCAAGAAAGCGTGTGAGAGGGAAGGTTAACGAGGAGAAAGTGAAGGAGAAAAGAAAGGAACTGAAGCAGCTAGAGCCTAAGACTCCTACTAGTGATCGTCCAGTTCGAGAAAGGAAATCAGTTGAGAGGTTGGTAGCAGTAATTGATAAAGACACAAGCAAAGAATTACACATTGAGAAGGTATTTGTTTTTCAATGTCACATTTGAAGTAATTAGCCTTAACTATGCATTTTTATTTTAACTTAATTTGTTTACAGTTTCCCTTTCAAATTGCAGGGTCGTGGCACACCTTTAAAAGATATACCCAATGGTATGGTGCTTCTCTTTGATTTTTTATTTTATTTTATCTTATCAGTAATGGTTTTTTAATTCCCTTATATATACATATATATTTTGAGGGTGTGTTTGATGCACACTAACACACCCTCGGTTAAATTTTGCTTATAAGCAAACAATATAGGGGTGCTAGAAACACTTTTCGACATTCTCTCTTGACACTCACTTTTTTATTGGGTGAATCCCTAATGGACCCACCATGTTACGAGGGACCCATTTTCAATGTGAGACCAACATGTGTTTCACCCAATAAAAGAGTGCTGAAAAGAGAGTATTCTTAGCACGCCTCATATATTGATTGATAGGCAATCAAATAAATGGTTCAGATGTTATAGTATTTCTTAATTTTAAATTCTACACACACCTTCTTTTCCTTCTATGCATCTCATGCCTCCACTACGAGATTGAGTATGGTGTTACTTGGCTGCCGTCATGCACCGTTTCTGTCTTGGTGGTGGTATAAGCTAATGCTATTATGCATTAACTTTAAGGGTATGTTTGGATTGATGGAATGGGATGGAATGGTATGAACTTAAGTTCCATTGTTTGGATTGATTAAAAAAGGATGGAATGGAGTAGAACCGGTTGGAATGCATTCCATCCCATTCTATCACTCGCCATCATTTTTTGTACCCTCCGATTTGGGCGGAATGACAATCTCTATATTCCGTCATGAAATACCCAAACAATGGAACAATATATTTATTCCATTCCGCTCCGCTTTATTCCGCTCCACTCCGCTCCGCTCCATTCATTTTACAATATCCAAACATAGCCTAATGTCAGAAGGATGCAAGATTGTATTCGGATGAGACAGTGTTATACCTGTTCAAAGCTGTGGCATATACCCCATAACCATAAATCACAAAGTTCACTAATAGCATGACAATTAAAATATTTGAATGCACCACAAACCGAAATAACATACCGACGATGTATACCCTCACATACCCAATCGGTGTTTTGTTGCATACCCCAATCAGTGTTTTGTTGCATACCCGTACCAAATACCAAACGAGCCAAGGATTATTATGCTTAAATATCTAAAGCTGTACCATTATTTTTGAGCCAAGGATATATGCTTTTGAACACTATCAGATTGCCACAAGTTTATGATTTTGATTTACAACTTAAACATTTACATTGATTATGATATTGACTAGTACATTAGCTTGCACTGATTTGATTTGATTTGATTGTCTTGTTAATTAACTGTAATTTTCCCTCAGTAAAATGCTTTATGCATGCCCTCTTTTTCTCATCAAAAGAAAATTTAATATGTGGATCTTCCTTCTCACTCACTGTACATTTAAAGATATTAATAATAGTGGCAAAACATGGAGATATTTGATCCTCTTCCTTCCACTTTTGGAAAAAGAGTTTCTTATCATTTATTAGTTCAGTATAGTTTATCCATGCTATTTAATGTCATTTTACTGATTTACGTGACCATTGTAAGAACAATTGTAAATCTGATCTTTGGAATCTTAGGACTTGGAGATAATGGCAGGACATAAATGAACGGTCAAATTGACCTTAGTTCAGAAGTAATAGAAGGAGTTTCCTGTTACATATATATTTAAGTGAAGTTGACCTGATAATATGTTGTAGTTGTTTTGTAATTTTTGTTCTTATTTACATTTGTTACACTGGAGGCGTAACTATACTTCTTCAGAATAGCTAATAAACTTATGACTCCTGCATTTTTCTTCTATAGTGGCATTTAAGTTATCTCGAAGGAAAAATGATGATAGTCTCAAGTTGCTCCATACAATCCTCTTTGGAAGGAGAGGGAAGGTACACGTTTCTTCATTAAATATCTGAGTCTTTTTATTACACCTGTTTCAAACCACCGTATTAATTTTCTTTTGTTTTTCACATCATTGTGGTTCTATAGATCAGGATTTGTATAGTGCAGGCCTTCACTATTGAAAAGTTTAACACTTTTATATATGTGATATTACAGTTATGTAACTGACAAGTCAGACTCATGTTACACCATGTTACTCTTTTTTTAATCCTTTGCAGGCAGTTCAGGTCAAGAGTAATATATCGAGGTTTTCTGGTTTTGTATGGCATGACAATGAGGTAATTATTACCGCAAGAAGTACCAAATATAATACTCATAACATGCAACTATATCATATAAAATGATTGAAGGGTTTTGTTGATTTGTGTTCATAGTAATTTCTTTTTACGGACTTCTTTTTTTACCTTGAAGTCCTTCTCTGCCAATGGTTGAAAAATTCTAATATAATTTTCTACAGGAGAAGCAAATGCTTAAAGTAAAAGAAAAGCTAGACAAATGTTTTAAAGAGAAGTTACTGGAATTCTGTGATGTGTTTGACATAACACTTAACAAGTCAACAATAAAAAAGGTTTGTTGGTTTAGTAGCATTTCTAATGTTCTTGTTGTGGATGAAACATTAATACGTTAATCCCGCCACATGTTCACGCTTTGGTATGCGTGTGCACAAGGGTTATCAAGAATCTCTGTTGCTTATATTCAGAGTGCACTGTATATATGTTCTAGCCCTAAAAGGAAACCCTGTTGACTGATACCATTTAACACACGTTTATTATTGCCAATGAATTTCTGCCTGCAGGAAGATATTATTACTAAGCTGATAGACTTTTTGCTTGCCCCTCATGCAACCACAACTGTGCTACTTGCAGAAAAAGAGGTTTACTTTTTTTTGTGTTTCAATATTTTTCTTCAAGATGTTATGGAAATTTTCTGTTGCTAGGAAAGTATAGTTTCTTGTGCAACATATTCATAGTTTTATGGTTAACCTGCATCAGTCCAGTAAAAAGCGCAAGCGTGTTGTGAAACGAGGTACATCAAGGCCTAGGACTAGTACTTCGAGAGGTTCTTCTGCAAAGGTAATAATCTCACTACTTCAACTGCAGCAAATGTGATATTAGCAGCTTAATATAATTTGTGAGTGCCTTTTATGCTTGTTTCGCTCTCTGCATTCCTTGAAAATGACTAGTTGTTTTCCTCCTATGATTAGTTAAATTTTATCGTGTACTTATAACTGTATAATTAATTTGCAAGTATATATATATTTTTAATATTATTGTTTATATTTGTGGTGTTGAGAGAGAAGCGAGTTTAAATTCCATTGTAGTTTTCATTCCATATCTATGACATCATTATCTAATTTTAATAAAACTTGTTTAACCAATTTATAGCGTTTTTCACTAATAGTCAATGAAAACTAGGTTCTCTGTCTTTATGTTGTCAGTAGTGGCCACAGTTGCACCATATTATTGTTTTGTTGAGGATCTGCACTATGGAAATGACCCATTGCATGGCATTTTAGAATTGCATCTGCAGCTGTCCAAGTTGCGGCCAAAGCCCCGCCAACACGCGTTAGTTGTGGCCAAAACTATGGCGATTACATAGCAAAAATTTAAAAAGAATAGTAAAAGAATATTGAATGAGAATTAATTCATTTTAAATGATTAGAAATTTCCATATTTCAATACAGTACTTAATAAAAAAGCAACAGGTCAGAAAACAACTTTCGGTGCTGCTAAACCTATTTTCAAAAAGAGTCTGGTCAAATGCTGGCCGTAACGGGCCGATTTGTGTGATGTGGAACTAGGTTGGAAATGGGTCGAAAGTTCAAACAGATCCGATTTTGGCCAAATTGGAACGAAACAAATCACTGATTTCACGTGTTTACGATCTTCATCGGCGCGCCGATCGCTCTCTCATCTCCAGTGATCTTTGCACCGATCCAACTCGGTGGCCAGTTGAGGGAGCGCAAGATCGTACGATCTAAGGAGTTAATGCACGCTCCTGACAACCATGCTCTTGGTCATGGTTCAAGCGGCTGAACCGGGTTTGTACTAGATGGTAACAAATAAAAAATAAAAAATAAGTATAGTGCTAAATATCATAAATAATTAATACTAATAACAATTTATATAGTAAAATTAATAAAATTCATTAAGTATAAAGAAAGATTAAAAAAGGAATAGTCTCAGAAAAAGATAATGAACAATTTAAGTTTGGCTCAATACAAGTAAAAAAGGCTCAATACTTTTTACTCCCAAATTAAAAAATGAATAGTTTCAGAGAAAGATAATGAACAAATAAGTTTGGCTCAATACAAGTAATAAAAGGCCCAATACTTTTTACGCCCAACTGAATAACCCTAATTATCTGATTAGCTACAAGCCCACATCACTAGATTTCTTTTCTCGAGACGGGCTGCTGCTGCTTCATCTCTCCATGGCACCTGACAAAGCGCTCTCTGCAGCTCACGAAGCTCTCTTCCATTTCTCTGCCACTGCATCTCCCCTCGATGTTGATATGCCATGGCACATGAAGGTGTTTCCATTGGTTTTTGAAAAACAAATAGAATAATATATATGAGATCTGAAGCAAATTTCCACTGTAGTTCTTCTGATTGTTAGTTATGAATGTATTTGATTGTGTATTCTTCTATTTTTGTGCTCTTACATATGTACTCCGTATGATATAAATAAATTGCTTGTATTATTTCTCTAAACTTTGACATAGCAACCATACTTCTACCACCACTAACTTTGTAAGTTAGTTTCTCTCACCTACAGAGTGAAAAGATATTTTGGGCCACCAAACATTGAAATTTAAGAGTAATAACTGAAAAGATATTTTGGGCCACCAAACATTGAAATTTAAGTGTACTAACTGACATTTATTGAACAATCTCAGGAGAAAGTTCTCAAATCAGAGATTTAGTCGCACAATTACACAAATTAGATACACCGGAAGGTTACAGAGAGTTATGAGAAATTGGACTCATTTATACAGTTGTTTCTTCCAAAAATTGGAGACCTTGGTTTCTCCCTTCCATTACCACTGGAAGTAGTAGCAAATAGGAACAAGGAGCCTATAAAAGCTCCTAAGCTTATCTCCTATGAGTGGGCAACAGTGCATGTCAATAATATTTTTGTGGGCCAATATGCATCTAGATAACGAATTGATGAATTTTATGGATGAGGAGTTATCAGTGAGACACATTTTGTTAAATTTTTTTGGAGGTGTTGGATTGAAGGTTGTGTTGTTTATGAGGTGCTTAAGTTGAAAAAGGTTAGTGATAAAAGGCTTGGGTGGTTTACATGAGTTTCTCAGTTCAAATAGCAGTTTCGCCATTTACCCAAAAAAAATAAATTTGAATCGGCAAAATAATGTACCAACTCGTCATCTGATCATCAATATAAATTGATATTAGTTGTTGCATGACATTATATTTTATTCAAAATAAAATATCAATTTATGCGATATGTGAAGTTTTAGTTTTTATTGTGGGCTTCTTATTTCTTAACTTTTGGCTGTATATTTTTCAGAGGCAGAAGAAAAATGAAAGTTCTTTAGGAGTGGAGAAAAAGAGTACAACTGACACAGAAGATGAATCAGAGGGAGAGGAAAAAAATGAAGAAAATGAGGATGAAACTGATAATGACATTCCTGAGAAATCTGAAGATGAAATATCAGAGAAATTTGAAAGGGAAGATAAAAGTGATTCTGGGAGTGAATCTGATGATGTGAAAAAAAAGAGAAAACATTCTAAATCATCATCTTCAAAGAAAGAGTCCTCTGGAAGAAGTAAAATAGAGAAAACTACAGTCACAAATAAATCTCGCTCACCTCCTAAGAGAGCACCTAAGAAATCATCAAATACCCAACCAAAGTCTGACAATGATATTGATGAAAGTCCAAAGGTATTTTCTAGGAAGAAGAAAAATGAGCAAGGGGGAAAGCAGAAGATATCAACTCCAACTCCAACTAAGTCTTCATCAAAGTCCAAAGAGAAAACTGGTAGATGCCATAAGCTCTCCTCCCCTGTTGTCATTATGTCATTTATGACCGTTTGGATTTGCATAAGTATTGTGTTTTGATTGTTAGTAACCAACTCGGCATGTTTAATTTTTCCTTTTCCATTAGTAAATGTATAAATGTTTTAAATTGGAAAACTGATAATATGTTCTATAAGTAATCATCTTTACTGCATGCACTAAGCAGAAAAGGTTGCTAAGGGTAGAGGCAAGAAGAAAGAGAAGTCCTCAGGTCCCAGTGATAATCAGTTGCGCAATGCAATATGTGAAATTCTTAAAGAAGTTGACTTCAATACGGTAAGATTTTGGAATTAAAATATTACTTTTTGTTTGTTGATTTATTTACGTTTGATTTATAAACTATTTTTAGTAGCACGGTTCTTCACAATGTACCTTTATTGACTGGGAAACTGTAAATTTTCAACAGCTTGAGAAAAATGCAGAGCTTAAGATATCTTAGCCTTTTCTTTGTCAACATTACTAAAGCTATAGAAGATATTTATTTATATTCCATCAATTTATGTATGGATATATCATAGCAGGAATCAGTAAAACATTAATAATTGAGGGTTTAGTCATGGACACAGTCTCAAAAAAATAGCAAATTGGATGATTAAATGTGCAGCATATTTCTTGTAGGCTGGAATGTAGCAGCAGATTTGCGCTAACCTTGTGATATTTTTGGCGGCTATATGATTCCATTGGTTGAATTTATAAAACTAACTGGAATGTAATATTGAATATTTCTATGTATGTCGTTGTTGGTAGATTGAACAACTCGGGTAGTCTACCGAGTGTTTTATGTTCTCCAAGATTAATAGTCCTTTTCACTTTTGCAGGCCACATTTACTGACATTCTGAAGCTACTCGGTAAGTTCTCTATTCTCTTTTAACTTTTTCCTCTATTAATAGTTACACCTTTTTCAGTTAAAACTATGAAACTGGAACGTTTATGCCTTCAAGATCAAAACTCTATGTGTGTGTTTTTGGTTTTTTGCATTTTCTAGTGTCTGGTTATCCTTGAACCTGAAGGGCATAATTTACAGTTGCTCTTTCCCTTAACAATCTAGGATATTCAGTTTTAGGCTGAATTACACTTTTAGTTTCTTTGATATCGTTAGTAATGCAGTTTTGTATGCAATTTTGGTCCTTGGTACTTTTTATTGAACTCTTGAGTTCTTGAATTTGGTCCCCTCTATTGGATCTACAATATTCAAAACTACATTTTTTCACTCAAACATTTAAAAAGTTTATGATGGATTGGTGATGTTAAATAGTTATAACTTATAAGAGGTGGGACAATTTGAGATTTTTTGTTTGTTTTATGCGAACACTTTTTGAATAAACGGGGTTGGGTATAACTAACTTGAGGCCAGTCTTCCACAATACGACGAATCAGGTTTGAATCTAAGTTGAAAGAGATGCTCTCATTTAATGTTGAGCCGTGTCTCAAACCATTCGCAGATGCGAAAAAAAGTTATGCTGTATAAAACTAACAATCTCATCATTTTCCAGCTAAGCAATTTGATGTGGATCTCAACCCAAAAAAGGCAGCTATTAAGCTCATGATTCAGGAGGAGCTGACAAAACTAGCAGAAGAAGCAGATGATGAAGACGAGGATGAAGAGGAGGATACCGAGAAAGACGAAGGCCGGTCAACCGGCCAGGAGACCTAAGTCGGCCTGTGGATTAGACATTACTGCTTGGTAATTAGGTTTTTAGCTATGCATACTGTAATTCTCATGTACACTTTTAGTTGTGTAGAATTGGCTGTATCTTATTCTTAATTCTTAACATCCTTCCCAACCTGAAGATATCAAAACATGTATTTGTCATAATTTAGTGCAGCCGTTTGTTTGGCTGCCAGCATGTAGTTTATTGTGTACACCAACATAATTGTTAGGTTTTTCTTTTCTAGTTTAAACAACCTGTCTATTTAATAAATATAACCTTTGAAGTTGACACCTTTCTGTGCATATTCATGTTGGGTGATGAAGAGTCTCTATCTTTCTATTCAATATCTTGATTCATGCCATGACAAGGACCCCTCACCCCACTTGTATTATTTGGTGTTTTGATGTAACATGTCTCTATCTTCCTTTTCTATCTTGTGTTTACACATTCATCTCTGTATTTTAAAGTTAGGTTTGATTCTTTCATGCATGCAAATCAACGGAGTATGCCCTGCCCCGCGCCGGCCTACCTTACCTCATTCCGTTGACGTTTTCTGAACTGTTAGTAGTGAAGAAGACACTCAAGGAGGGTTCTTTTGTTGGCCAAAGTGTAACGTAGTAGGAGTGCATTATTGGCATGTAAGTGGAGCAAGTCAAAAAGGCTTTTGGTACAAACCTTCTCCACCAAGACTAGTGGAGCACCAATAAATCCAATTATATAAACACCTAGAAGAACACTATTTAGTTTGGATGGTGGAATATGACAGCTAAAGAAACACTAGATTAGGTTAATGTTTAAATAGAGTGTTTGTTTCACCATGTAGAACATCACTTAATATGATAATATAAGTCTAAAGTTTAGATGCTAGAACATAACTTATTATACTTGGCCATGCAAATTTTAGAAAGTCATATAGTATTGGGATTCTATTAGGGGATTGTGTAGCGCATCATAAAGGAGAGATGAGATGAGGTAGTATTTTGATCAATGTATCGTGCATGCTTGAGGGAGTTCTTTTACCAATCTAACAAATTTTTAGTAAAAAATTATAACAACTTCGATTAAAAGATTACAAATTAATACAAATTTACAGCACCTACGAGTAAAGAGATATATTATAAGTGCTATATTTATGTTTTGTGAAAAAGATGTTTGAAAGAGCATCTATATGGCATATTGAGTTTTGGAGGGGATATTTGAATATCTTAAAATGAAGAAAGTAGCATATAAATAAGTGGAGTGAATTAAACAAAGTAAAATTGAAGATTTCATTTCTATCATTTGAATATTTTATAGTAGAATCTGACAGTGTTTTTAACGATTCCATCTTTTAATATATTCTTATTTATTCAATTCTTTTTCTTTCCTTCAAGCCAAATTGAAGGAGAGTTTTTTTTTTTTTGAATATTTTACAGTAGAACAAAATAAGTTCTTTGTTTTATCCAAATCGAAGGAGAAAAAATACGTACTAAATAATAAAATAAAATAAAATATACATCATTCTGCGCTGGTACATGAAATGGTAAGAAGAAGAAAAATATTTTCTCTTCACTAATCTCACACTATTGTATTCTGTCTTGTGATTTGGAATAATGTTGAACTTTTTTTCTTCAATCTTCAATAGGGTCTATTTATAAGTCTTCACTAGGATTTTCTGTGATGTCCTGGATCATGAGCCAAAAATAAGGAAATCAAATCAATCCAATAACATAATCCGTGCTTTCACAATATTTTTTCTGCTTAGCCTCCAAGGAATCAGGCACAAGGGAACAATTATGAGAGACAAGGTGTCTTGTGACAGACTGCCACAACAGGGTGCTGGTGGCATTGTCCTTTTCCTGCAGAATACAGAGAGTCGTGATTGTACTATTGTACCATCTTTTGTCTTCTAGCAGCCCTTGGTCTTATCCACTTGATTCAAATAAATTCTCTTTAACACACACCAAAGGTTCCTTCCAATTCACCAATCTTTCCACACTTGCCCTAGGAACTAAGCATCTTTTCTCTTTTTCTACTTTGATTGAGTTCATCTTTATGCTTTAGCTTGTGCTCTTAGATGATGTTCTTTGCAGTCTTGCCTTATCTCGACCGAATTAACCTTAAATCAAGAAACAAACACATCAAACCAACAAAAGGGAACATCTATTATGCTCCAAACTAATTACTATAAAACAACTAAAAAATAAAATAAATTAAAAATAATGAAAAACTAAGGTATGTAATAACTCACAAATTGTGGGTATCACACGCCCATACTTGAATCATTACCTGTCCTTAGGTAATGCGACAAATAACGACAAAGAAACCTCCCCTCAAAACAATTATCTTTTCAGGCAGTATAAACTCACCTTCAACCCAAAAATGATCTCAAAGGGCTATTTTTAAAGATTGACACAACTCAGTCCTGAAACCAGATCATATGTGTGTGTGTGTGATATGTGCGTTACTGATGCTACTTGTCACGTCTGAACTCTTCAGTCAAGATATTTAGCCTAAATTTAATTTTATTTGCTTTATCCTATGGTCTAAGATATCAAATTTCAGTTTTAGCAGGGGTGACTTTGACTATTGTATTTTTAAATTTTTGTACTTAGGAACACATGCATTTTATTGATAAGCTAGGTGAATCCTCCACCTTATTCTCTGACGGGATCTCACTTGTAATGAGTCTAACTTGGTACTAATGGTGAAGGCATCTACTGTTCCTCCAGTTTTAGGCACATGAACTTATTATAAAGACTTGTTCCTCTAGTTTCGGATACATGAACTTATTCAAGAAGTGCATTTTGGCTTACTTTCTTTACACACTTTGGTGTTTTTATTTTCATATACAGCGTGCCCACTTGTACTAGATCCTAAATAACAGTACTATCTTCCCCAAGCTAAATCCTACAACGAATTCCTATTCCATACTTTAAAAGAATTCAAATTTATCAAAAGGTTATATACTTTTCTGACTACTAAAGGCGTGACTGAGGTTATCAGAAACACAAGAAGGTGCAATTAACTAGCACTAAAAACTTTGTTTCCAACATTTTTACAGTCCTAGTAGATTTTTCCTAAGTCTTCTAGAGTTGTTTGACTTTAAAGGGTTGAAGTTAGTTTGTTTTCTCTGTTTATTGTTATTTTTATTTTATTATATATATATATATATATATATATATATATATATATATATATATATATATATATATATATATATATATATATATATATATATATATATATATATATATATATATATATATATATAACAAATCATAACCAAAACAAGCAACATTTTCATTAGTTTAAAATATGGCTAAGGACAACCAAACTACAACTTAAAACAAAGCAACATTTTAAACTAACAACTTAAAAACAGCAGCAACAATCATATAATGATGATTGAGAATTGGTGGATTGATGGGCAAGGTCATGACATAGGCCGCCACTTCCCCAGACTTAAAGTAAGGACAATGTCCTTACTATTAGCTGATGAAATGGGGCACGCCAATAACTGTCTCATCAAAAGGGTTAAGGGTAATACTAGCTAGACATTAAGCTTATTGCTCTTCCTCAAAGCATGGCCTTCCTTTTTCTTTTTCCTAGCCTCCTTCTGGGCTGGCTCTGGTATGGGTTCTTTCCTTGAAGTGTTGGATGATTTAGAGACAACTTCAATCGCGATAGCTGTAGACACCTTGATTACATGAGGGCTTCATGGTGAAATTAGGGTTAAACGTGTTTGAGAATAAAAGAGTATTTCTGAGATTTGAGTTAAATGGAGAGTTTGGAGAAAGTGTTTGATAAACGGTTTGGGAAGAAGGAGAGGTTGGGAGTTTAGGGAGTTGAGAAAATGTAATGATGGGGTTTTGGTGATTGCACGTTTTAAAAGGGATGAAGGAGAAATAGAAAACAAAAGGGTGTGGTTTTAAAAATTTGAAAACACACACATAGAGCGAGCGAGAGAGAGAGAGAGAGAGAGAGAGAGAGAGAGAGAGAGAGAGAGAGAGAGAGAGAGAGAGAGAGAGAGAGAGAGAGAGAGAGAGAGAATATAAACCGGTTAATGGGTGGTTACTTGTGGCAGCATCCAAAATCATGAAGTGTAGAGACTTCACAATTAATGAGTCTGTCCAAATGTGACGTCACAGACATGGCATAATAGCTTGTCTACGCATGTGGCCTCATTTTCTCTCTCCTTCATTCAACTCTTGTCTTATTAGCACATTTTTTTTGAGCAAAATTGTCACCTTTTCTTGTTTTCACTAAATTCAAAGAGACAATAATTACTTCCTTTATCATGTTTAACCCCACAGCTCATAGACATGATAACTCTTGACTCTGACCATTTCCACTTTTCTTCATCAATTAAAATCATCTGAATGTTAAACAAACTAACAAAAACAAAAATAAAAGTTAAGTTGGGTTGCCTTCCAGTAACACTATTTTATAGTCTTATAGCCTAACTAAAACAAAATTAAGAAGATTCATGTAACTCCAAGGCGACCCTTGTGTTATGTAATGATTCACCAAGGTAGGCCTTAACTCTTTGTCTATTCACCTTGAACTCTTCACCTGCTTTCTTATTCAACAAGTCCACTGCCCCATAAGGATAACTTTTAATCAATCTGAAAGGGCCAGACCACTTGGACTTAAGTTTTCCTGGAAAAATCTCAAACCTATAATTGAATAAGAGAACTTGTTGACCTTCCAGCAAAATTTTTTCCGGGCATTTACTATCGTGCCACCTCTTAGCCTTTTCCTTATACAACTCAACATTTACATAAGAGAACAATCTGTGCTCCTCCATTTCATTGAGTTGAAACATTCTAGCTTGGCTAATATGAGCTAAATTAAAATTCAAAGTTTTGGTAGCCCAAAATGCTTTGTGCTCCAACTCATTTGGTAAATGGCAAGTCTCACCATAGACAGGACTGTAAGGAAACATGCCTAGAGGAGTTTTATAAGCTATCCTATAAGACCACAAAGCATCACCCAAATGCTTAGACCAATCCTTCCTTAAAGGGTTCATAACGTTTTCCAAAATTCTTTTTATCTCTCTATTGGAAATTTCAGCATGTCCAATACATTGTGGAAGGTAGGCCGTAGCAACCTTGTGTTTGACTCCATATTTTGCCCTAAAATTTTCAAATGACTTGTTGCAAAAATGAGTTCCCTCATCATTAATGATTGTTCTAGGGGTGCCATGTCTAGTAAAAATGATTTTAACCAAAAATTGGGTCACCACCCTAGCATCATTACTTGGAGTTGCTACTGCCTTTATCCACTTAGAGACATAGTCTACAACCACCAAAATGTACATATTTCCAAAAGATTGAGGGAATGGCTCCATGAAGCCATTGTCCCACACATCAAAAAGTTCTACTTCAAGAATGTTATTGAGAGGAATTTCTTGCACCATGGAGATATTCCATACTATTTGACATCTATCACAACTCTTTACCAATTCATGAGCATCTTTAAAAAGAGAGGGCCATAAATAACCTGATTGAAGAACTTTGGCAACAATTCTGGTTCCTTCAAAATGTCCCCTATAAAGAGCTTCATGACAGGAAGGCAATATTTGTCGTGCTTCTAGTTGGTCCACACATCTTCTCAGCAGCTCGTCAATACATTGTTTGTAAAGAAAAAGTTCATCCCAAATGTAAATTTTGGTCATATGAAAGAACCTCTTCCTTTGTTGAGAGTTAAAATCTGGTGGACTGTATCTGCTGACCAGATAGTTAACAATATCAACATACAAAGGTGTCATGCCTGAGGTAATCAACAACAACTTTTCATTAGAAAAACTTTCCTGAATGTCTTCATTGGTCTTACTCGGCACTTCCACTGGCGCTCTTGAAAGATGATCAGTGTCCAAATTCTATACTCCTTTCTTGTCTTTAATCTCCAGGTCAAATTCACGTAAAAGAAGCACTCATATTATCAACCTAGGCTTGATGTCCTTCTTGGAAATAAGATACTTTATGGCAGCATGATCAGTATATACTATGACTTTTGTTCCCACCAGGTATGATCTGAACTTGTCAAAAGAAAAGACAACAACTAGCAAGTTTTTTTTCTAGTTATTATGTAGTTGGTTTGTGCTTCAACGAATTTCCTAATAGCATAGTAAATGGTATGGAACACCTTGTTATGTCTTTGGCCAAGCACAACTCCAAGAGTAAAATCATTGGCATCACACATCAGTGTCACACCCTCATTTTCACCTTAACCTTTCATACCCTACATTCGTCATATCATACATCGTTCTATTGCATATCGAGCATGTGGGTTCACAAGGTAAGGATCGGGTCAGTATGTTGTTGTTCATTTCAAATAAGATAAATTTCCTATCATGGGCTACATGGAAGAAAAGGTTCATCATCTAAGGTTTGGTTCAAGTTGGAAAGTCTACTCATGTAGATTCCTTCAAGGAGAAGTTACTTGAAAAACATTAGGATATTCAAGATCAATGTTCATAATGTACATAAAGTGCAATGTGTCACTACTGCGAAAATCGGCGCCGGCTTGACAGGAGAGTCGCCACCGTGCGTTATTTATCCCTCAGAGCGGGAAAGGAAACGCTCGAAGTAAACCTCGCAAAGACGGGAAAAGGTATGGTCATCGCAACCAAAACCTGAATTCGGGAGTCGGTTACGCAAGGGGAAGGTATTAGCACCCCTCACGTCCATCGTACTCGATGGGATCCACGCTTGGTGTTTATAAGGAAAAGGGTGTATTATCTATCTACGCTAATGGTCGGTCTGAAAAGAAAATAACAGGACAGGACTCGACAGAACATACGGTGTTCTGGGCCTACGTACTCCCTCGTGCAATGGGAAAGTCAGAGTCAATGTAGTTCGACTACCTACGTCTAAACGGGGGAAAGGTTGCTTGCCAGAACATCGCATCATGTGCCTACGTACTTCCACACAGCATGGAAGATCAGAGCAAACGTAGCTCGACTAACTACGGGTAAACTGGCGCTCTCACACAGCAGTGAGAAAACAAACTGGTCTCAAAGGTTCGGGAACCTGCAACTACGATCTGGCCTCAAATGCACCCGGGCAAGAGAAAGGGATAACAATTAGTCGTCAGCGGGAGAGTCTCGATCGCACAGCCGCGAGAGAACAAAGGTTAGTCGTTAGTGTGCTCGCTAGGATATCGCATCCTATGCCTACATATCCTTGTCTGGCACGAGGAATCAGAGCAGCTGTAGTTCAGCTAACTACGGATCAAGCTACTCAAAAGCTCCTACTGAAAGGAAAGGGGAAAGGACACCCTACAACTATAGCTGGAAAAGGGGAATCTACCTACTGCTATCATGCCTGGTTGACCATCCTAATGTCTATCATGACAACTCCGCAGCGGAGAAGTCAGAGCTCCTAAGGGATCATGGCAACAGGACTAAACGACAAAACAAGAATTAACTGCAAAGTAAAGAAATAACGAAAATATGCATGAACGCAACAACTAGACAAACAAGGCACGAAGGCCGCAAACCACAAAGGCAAGGGAGCTCAGCTCTACCAAATACCAACAAGCAAAGCCAATCAATAACAAACAAGCAGAAGGAGGACCACCTCGACTTCTCATGCACGCAAAGCCTAATTCTAAGATGCACCTACCTCAGAACTATCTAGATGAATACCTAAGTCTAATGCAATCACAACACCATACAAGTCAAACAACACAAAGAGACTAACCCTGAGCAGGGCCTCTAAGCAAAACCTTAAACAAGCTCCTAATCTATCTCTAAACAAAACCCTATGCAACACCTTAAGCAAAAATCTAAGCAAACTCTAATCAAAACCCTAAACAAGAGGAATCAATCCCAGTCTCCAAGCTTCAGAACAAGCTTACCAGAGAAAGGGAGCTAAGCAGACAAACTCATAGTGCCTTCCTCAGGAAAGTACCAGAAGGTTACTACTCAGGAGTCATATCCTATGCGGCTCGACAACTGTGATCAGTTTACATTCCTCCTCAGGAGAAATTAAACTCACATGAAGGCTCCGGCATCACTGGATACTTAGGAAATCCTATCTGAACTAGTGGAACTAAGTGAATAGACCCATAGGACCTTCCTCAGGAAAGTACTAGGAGGATGACACTTAGGAATCGTATCCCATGTGGCTCAACAACTGTGATCAGTTTACATTCCTCCTCAGGAGAAATTAAACTCACGAGTTGGCTCCAACATCATTGGATACTTAAGAAATCCTAGATAAACTAAGGGAACTAAGTGAACAGACCCATAGGACCTTCCCCAGGAAAGTACTAGGAGGCTGACACTTAGGAATCGTATCCCATGTGGCTCAACAACATGTGATCAGTTTACATTCCTCCTCGGGAGAAATTAAACTCACAAGTTGGCTCCGACATCATTGGATACTTACGAAAGAGGTGAGAAGAAAGAATGAAAGTCATTCATAGTGCCTTCCTCAGGAAAGTACCATAAACTCCCTTCAAACTTTAGGATCTCGAACCTCACAAACAGATAACAAGCCCCTAGACTAAGCCTCAATCCAATGCATCCTTGCAAGCTCCAACAGGACCTCAATCCACTGCATCTTTGAGAAGAACCCACAGACCTTTAAACCACAAGAGACTATCTCTGAAGTTCAACCACAGTTGAACTTCAAAGTCAGAAGTCATCAAGACTTCTCCTATCCTCAAGCTCAGACTAAAACAATATCAGAACATCCTACAAAAATCTATCAGAAACCTATGGGAAACCTACATGGCTCTATGACAACATACTAAAAAATCAGAACAAAATTCAATACCAGATGAAAGAACCAAAATCAACAAAGCAGACATATCCACAAACCAATTATTCAATATCAAAACAATACAAAAAAATGCAATTAAAATGAAAATGCATGATTAAGCTAATGTTTTAGCACTATAAAATTCTACATTGAATTACGAGTCTACAGAAAAAAGAACGGAATTATTTGATTAAACCTACTATTTTTTATGAATTTTCTAATAATATGCATAACCTGAAAAATATTAAAAGAAGTCATTTAAATGGAAAATATACCAAAATAGTAAACAAAAATAAAATGACATTTTTATTTTTATACAATTTTCTAGACATTATTATAAAGTGGTAGAAAAAAATCAGAAATTAAAAATCAATTGTTTTCTATTTTTATGAATTTTTTAAAGTTCCTAGAATATTAAAGGAATTAAAAGAATTAAAATGAGGGGAGGGGGGGTGAGAATAGCAGGACAAGCTAGTTCATTCTGGCTGGGCTCACATTGGTGGGGGTGCGCCTAGTAATAAAGACTAGGCCCAACTCGTTTTAGAAAAACAGAAATAAAACAAAAACGCTGGGGGTGCAGCTAGCAGGCTTTGCAGTGGTATTCTTCGCTGGGCTTGGATGAGGGGGGTGCGGATAGCATTAGGGCCTAAGGCCCAGATCAACATCAACTGTGGCTCTCACACGCCAGGGGGGGGGGGTGAACGAGCAAGCTGGGAGTGCGTTTCAGCAAACGCGTTTGGGCTTGGCCCAAACCTAACCCTAACCCAATGAAACCCTAACCAAAACCTAATCTCCCTCTCCATGACTCAGATCACTGTTCACCACTCCCAACCAAAACCCTAGCCGTCGTCCTCTCCTCTTCCTCACTCTCTCTGCAACTTCTCTTTCTCTCTTCTCAAACAATTTCTGAAACCTAATCGCTCACTGAATCATCAATCTCACGAGAACACTTAAACCCTCACGAATCAGAAACTAAAGCCTACGCCACAAACTTAATTCTTCACCTCACAACCCTAATTTGACCTAAATCCATCTGGATCAAGACAAGAACCAAATCTGGAATTCAGGAAGAAGAACGAAAGCATACCTGGATATGGAGCAACAACAAGCTTGCGGAGTTCTTTGGAGGATGAAGAACTTGACGATCTCAAGATCTAACGCGTGAAGTCCTTTGGAGAACTTGCTGAAGTCTTCTTGAAGATCGCTTCCTGGGAATCTTGAAGGAAAAATCTTGACGAAGACAACAAAACCTTCTTGATCCTGAGAAGATCGAGCGAATCTGGGAAACTGAAGGAGCTGATGAAGGTCTGATGGTGTTCTTGAATTTCCAGATGACCGATGAATGTTGATGATGTTCTGGAAAACTGTATGAAGGTTCTGGGCGCAAGCTATGAGTTTCCGGCGAGGGTTGGGTTTTCCGGTGAGGAGAAGACGAAGGGGAACAGAGGAGTAAGGGTGAAGATCGGAGGCAATCGGAGAAAAAAAATGGATTTCTGGAGATTTCTGGTATTTGGGGTTTCCGGCGAAGAACGGTGGCCGGAGACGGTTAGAATGGCCGGCGGTGTGGTGGTCACCGGCTTTGCATGCCGATCAAGGGCGTCTCCGGTGACGCGTGTGGTGATGACAGGTGTCTCTGTGGAGGCTTGCAGGTGCCACGCGTGGCTTGCATGCACAGAGAGAGAGAGAAAGTGGTGGGGCACGTGGCGTGAGCAGGAGAGTTTCTGAGTGTGTGGGGTCCTCCAGAGTGCAACGCGTGGCCCTCTTCTTATAGTGACAAGTGTCATTTTTTGGCCAAAAACCTGCACAAAACGAATTTGGACTGATAGCATGCTGGGCCTCCAAAAAATGTACTCTGGCCCATACGAAAATGAACAAAAAACCCAAAAAACTGAAAAACTGATTAATGTCTAATTAAAACTAATTAATCTAATGATTAACTAATAAACTCTAAACAAAAAATTAAACCCTAATCAAATCTAGAAAGATTAAAACTCTAATTAACTCTATTTAAACTACAACTAATAAAATCCTATTTAATCTCTAATATTATTTAAAACTAGTAAATCTATTTAAAACTAATAAGAAAAATCTATAATATTTTCTATATTATCTAAAACAATTAAAACTATATTTAAAATCTAAAATGATTAAAAAAAAACTATTAAACCTATTTTAAAATCTATATAAAATTCTAAAAATGATTTAAACTATTAAAAAAATACAAAAACCCTATTTAAATTCCAGAAAAATCTATAAAGCCTATTAAAAATCCGCAAAAGTCTATTAAAATCCTAAAAATGCAGATGAATGCAAATGACCACCATAAAAGAGCGCACGAGACCAGATCGAATCGAACAGAGAACCCCGGGCGTCAGAATATCCCAAAATCACCATGCAAGCTAAAAATCACCGAGGAGCGCACAATTTCCCGAAAATAAAACCCTGATGATCTAGACTGGATCTGCCATATCTGATGGACGAAAACCAAGCTGTAAACTCTGATATCCTCCGTTTATGCACAAATGTCATGCGTCTGATTTGCGAATATGAATTTAAACCACGAGTCAGATAGGAGAATCGGTTGGTCAAATTTTAGGGTGCAACAACTGCCCCTATTCAAGCGCCTTGGACCTGAAGGGTTTGAAGAGCGCTCAGCCTTCAAACATTCGGAGGTACGAGACGGTTGAATACAAATAAAACCCGAAAATTTGCCAACCGCGAGCATATACTGTAAACTGCTTGGGGAATAAAGTCCAGAGAACCGAGTCCAGTCATTACGGCACCAAACTGATCAATCCTCTGATAAAGAACTCCTGATTTGAATACCCATTACTTGTGATACCCCATGTAACAAAACCCGAAGGCTGCAACAAAATACCTGATCCTTTCACATTGCCTACTGATAGGCAGGAAGAGAAATATACTCACATCGTCCAACGATGGACTGAAAGACATCCTGATTGAATACTCACCTCATCTAATGGTAGACGGAAAGACAACATCAATCTCCATATTCACATCGTCTATGGGTAGACGGGATCATCCTGATTGATGAAACAAATCAATTCACATCGTCTAAGGATAGACGGAATCATCCTGATCGAATACTCACATCGTCTAAGGATAGACGGAAAGACACCATAATCTCCAAATTCACATCGTCTACGGGTAGACGGAATCATCCTGATCGATGAACAAATCAATATTCACATCGTCTAAGGGTAGACGGGATCATCCTGATTGATGAACAAATCAACATTCACATCGTCTAAGGGTAGACGGGATCATCCTGATTGATGAACCAATCAACATTCACATCGTCTAAGGATAGACGGGAAGAAATAATCTCCATACTCACGTCGTCTAAGGGTAGACGGAATCATCCTGATTGATGAAACAAATCAATTCACATCGTCTAAGGATAGACGGAAAGAAAGCCTGACCGCATACTCACATCGTCTAAGGATAGACGGAAAGACACCATAATCTCCAAATTCACATCGTCTAAGGGTAGACGGGATCATCCTGATTGATGAAACAAATCAATATTCACATCGTCTAAGGGTAGACGGGAAGAAATAATCTCCATACTCACATCGTCTAAGGATAGACGGAGAGACACCATTAATCTCCATATTCACATCGTCTAAGGGTAGACGGGAAGAAATAATCTCCATACTCACATCGTCTAAGGATAGACGGAAAGACACCATTACGCAATTCAACATCATCCCTCGAATTTCAGAATCCTTCTGTCTACGGGAATTGATGGAAAGAAAAATATCCTTGAAGGGGACACATCGTCAGTATGGACTGACGGGAAGAAAACCACCTTTTAAAGAACCATGTCGTCAATAAGAATCGACAATCACGAAAACTGAACATTCTTCGAAGAGCCTCAACATCAATAAGGATCGACGATCAGAAAAGTCCCTCTTGAAACGTCATCTTATCCAATAAACAGAAAGAAAACCACTATCCGAAATATCGTTTTGAAACCCCTCAACAATCAAGGGTAGCTGGAGAAGACTCGCTGGGGAAACTCACCATACGTATGATCTGGCAATAAGAAAACCCGCTAAAAAATCACCTGAAACTTCACGTCGTCTACTGATAGACGGAAAGAAAAGCCACTTGCTAGAGAAACCTCTTCTTGAAACCCTACTGCGATCACCCACAACTTCACATCGTCTAAGGATAGACGGAAAGAAAACCACATTCGTACTCAAGACGTCTAATGATAGACGGAGAAATCCACTTATCGAAGGAACACATCGTCAATATGAATTGACGGGAAGAAAAGTCTGCCGATACCAGATGACTGATTGATCAAAGCACAACTATTGTATGATCTGAGATACAAATAATCTGCTGAACTGTCTGAACGCGGCTATTAGATAAATGCCCCTGAACTGATCACAGCGTAATTCATGCGCCATATGAGGCTGATAGAAAATCTGACTTATGCTTCGTATGCATATGCATATGTTCGAATCTTTCTATGACGTAATGCTCCATTCAGGATGGAAATGCTACGCATTTTGACAATGACATGCACGTATGATGCAAATATGATAACGCATGCAACATGTTAATGCAGGCTCGAGCTGCCGGAGAAAGCTGGGCACAGATCACCACTTCATCAAAATAAATGCTGAAGACTAAGCCAACTCCGCTGGGGATAACCCGGATATCACAGGATTATCCCAGCAAAATAAATGCTGGGAGAGTGAAATCAACTCCGCTGGGGATATTGGGAACTTAACCGAACACCTCGACGAAGCAATACCCTGCTGGGGAATATAACTCCACTGCGAAATAGCAGATGCGCCAAGTGTGATTGGACTCCTTTGGGGATAGCTTACCCATACCAATGACAAATTGGACTTTACTAGAGAAAACGGAGGGAGTCTTCCCGCGTACTGATGAAGCTCGGATCTGGAAACTAATGCGCCGACACGGATGGGCCTCACAGTGATCGCCAACATGGATTTATGTTTTTTTTAGGTTATCTGTGATGGGTCGGGTACAACTGACGCTGGAAAACACTCTGTCTGAATACACAGCCTTTTAGTTGAAGAGTCAAAGGATAGTAACGCGACTTCCCGACATTCGCCTCGCACTCGAAAATCGACTGAATCTGTTCGAACAACTCTGAATGACCCTGCTGATACGGAGAAGACCAAACCTTTCGCTTCTAATATGCCCCAGCCTACGGGGCCTCTGTGGGGATAGTCCTTGAAAGGAAATCTGCAGATCTGTTCCCTGATAGTCTAATATGACATGCCCCAATATTCTGAACTTCGGAAAGATACTTCACATCGAATGCTCCTTGAATAACTTCTGAGTGCTTAAGATGGTCTGCCCCTGACTGCAATGACCTTGCTCCTGATTATCCGATTCAGAGTAGTGCCCCCTGACTGCGGCGTACTCACCGGATCTCAACTTGATTGCCCCAGGATAACTGACTTCGAAAGGCTGACCTGACTGGGGACTACGATAATAGCTTGCCCCTGCTCTCGGAACATTCGGGCGCTCTGCATTCTATCTTGACCATACTTTCCATCGTAGGAAGCTTTTCTGCTGTCAAGCGCTTACTCGCAAGTAAAACAAATTGTTCTGCGTAAAAGATGTATTAATGCAACACATATGACAGCTTTGACATCCAATCTGTTCACTGGGAAAAGGAAAAAACAGTTTATGGCATATAATGCACAAAACATTTATCAACATTAGTATCAACATGGTAAGAGGAACCCTTTTAAGAGTCAGAATCGACGCGACCTTTACCGGAGTATGCTCTCGAAACAACCTGCTTCAATTAGGACTTTTGGAGGTTGTAACGTGGTCAGGTTCACGGTTTTGAAAGAAAGGATAAAGGCTCAAAGTTTATTTTAACCCACCCATTCTCCTTGATGTTCTCCCATCCTACGTTCAGCTAATTCAACCTTAGCGCTCACCTCTCAGAGGTTGAGAGATAGGAATGATAGCTCGAGAAACTATGAGTTTTCGGAGTGACAGCCACTCACTTTTTGTCTTTGACACTTGAGGTCACACGATTCGTATTCCATCGAGGATTTTTCTTTTGATCCTTTTCATCTTTTTCTTTTCATATCCCTAACTTTTGCCTGGACTGACTCCTTTTGAGTTTCTTTTGATTTTTTAAGTCCAGCGGGATGCCCTCATTTTTGCCTAAGCCATTTGTTTTGAAGTTTTCTTGACTTAGCGGGCTTTTGATTCTTCTTTTTTTCCCTTTTTTTCGAACAAGTCGTGTGACACTGGTTGTCTGACTCTTTGGGGAATGATGTGGCTGTCCCACTCTTGATTGAACCATTGTGGTCTTTTAGGCACGACCTCTAGGGACGTGATTGATCCTCGAACGGACACTCCTTTTGCAATTTGGACGCTCGGTCAAATTAGCTAACACCTACCCTGCCCCAGGTTAAGATTGAGGGTTTTTCGCTTGCAGAAAGAACTCCTACTACAAGGCTCAAAGGGGTTAACAAGGGATTATCTTCCTTATATCTCCGGTGTTTAGGGATTTGAAACAATGCCTGTACATCATCAGCATGTTTTATTTCAAAAGCATACAATATCGGCAGTTGCATGTCGGTCATTTTCGTCATCCTCCCCAAATTCTTCTTAACCAAGCGTTGGACATTTGTAAAAACAGTTAGTGAACACGAATGGATTTAATCAAAACATGCATATTTATTTCATTATCATCAATTGAATGAAGAACAACAAGTTTTACAAACAAGATTACAAATTCAAACAGGAAAGCAACTACAAATGTAAAGAAATGACAAGCTAAAACAAAGAAAATATGCTAGCCTCCGAGAACCGGGCTTTCACATCTGTCCTGCTGCTGAACCAGCTATCTTCACAGTCAATTATTAGCGACAATCTGATGATGTCCTGATCTGCTTGCAACGACACAACCAAATTATAGAGCCCTTCCTCCTTCATTCAGATGATTTGGGGACCTTTCTGCCCGAAGCTGATTGCTGCACTATCAAGTAGATCCTGCACTTTGTGCTTAAAAGCTTTACAATTCTCAACCGTATGGCCTGGTGCCCCAGTATGGAACTCACAAGTAGCATTGGCATCATACCCCGGTGGTGGTGCCCCCGTTAAGGGAGCCATTGTCCTCTTATGAACCAATTGGAGCTGAAGCAACGTTTGCAGAAGCTGTGCATACGACATAGGAGGAGTTTCCGAATGACGGCTTGCCAGAGGACCCCGATTCTGATATCTCTTACACCCCTGCTGGTTCTGCTGCTGAGGCTGCTGCTGCTGGTATCGGGTTGACTCTTGAACACCCTTCGTATCAAATGCAACATCGGTTTCTTGACCTTCAATGTATTGATTAACGCCCTCCTTATGCTTAGCCATTTTCTTTCTCAGATCTGCCCTAGGAATAGGCAACAGTTGTGGGCCTGGAGATTCTGACACCATGGAGTCCAGGATACGCTTCTGACCCACTACAGCTTTAGAAACATCTGTCATCTTAGCATCGACTGAGGCAGGAGCAATACGCACAGCTACGCCGCTCGGCGTGAATTCAATGTCGTGTGAGTCAATCAGGTCTTGGACATTGTGCTTAAAAGCATGGCAACCCTCGATGTCGTGTCCGGATGCCCCGGAATGAAACTCACATTGCTTACTGGCATCGTACCCATGAGGAAGCACTCTCGTTGGTGGTTCCAACGTTCTCTTCTCAACCAGATTAAACTTCAATAAGGTCTGCAAGAGCTCAGCATATGTCATAGGCGGTGCCTCAAACATTCTTTTTGGCTTTCCTTCCTGGATCCTCCGTTGAGCCGGATGTATCTTCTGTTGCTGCTGCTCAGGTTCCACATGCACGGGTGGCGCGAGCTTCTTCATTGCGGCTTCAAATAACTGATCGTCCTCTTTCCTAAGCACATTCTTGACCACTTCCATGATCAAGCTCATTTGGGTCTTCAGCTGACTGTTCTCCTCCTTGAGAATCTTCTGCTCCAAACGCATCTCTTGCATGTCTCTCATCATCTGCCCCAGCTGGCTTTGGACTTCAATCAATTCAAACTGATTCTGTTCCATATCTCTGAAGGAGTTCCTGCAACAAACTGGAGGATGGGGAAATAAGACCCACAGTTCTGATGTACCTGTTAAACGATAATGCAACGCAGAAAGCAAACACATATTCATAATGAGACAAAGAAAAACTCAAGCTATAAGCACACAGATGAACATCTCGCACATATGTACAACCAACAAAAGCAGCACGTAAGCGCAAATGAGTATGGATACAATGACCCCAGCCAACAATCCTGGTGGTGGTCGGCAGACACTAGTGCACAAAAGCTAAACGGATTAAGCAGAGAAAACAGATGCGACACCCGGCGCAAAAACCTCTAGAAACTTCTCCCACACAACTGAACTCTCTGATTGACAATCTTCAGAGCACACACTTCCTGTGGAGTCTTCCATGACATTAACTGACGAACCCACACAACTGGATGATGGAAAATCATTAATCTGAACAAAACCCTGAGGCGTGATGCAAATACGGCTAGAGTCTAACAGATCTTGAACCTGGCTTCTAAGCACCTTACAATCATTGGTGGAATGCCCCTGTGCCCCAACATGGTACTCACAGCGGGCGCTGGCATCAAAACCCGGAGGATACGGTGGAATCACCGACTTAGTCTCTTTCGGCACTATCAATCCACTCCTGAGCAGATCTGGCAACAACTGACTGTACGACACCGGTAGTTGAGTAAACTGCCTTTCAGGTTTCCTTGGTCTTCGTGGAGCATGCTGACGCGATTGGCGGTAAGATGATCGTTGACTTGAAGTGTCTGAAAACTGATCCTGAGATGCTAGAGATTCTGAGGTGGCGTCAGTTCCTTCTTCCCACTCTTCTTGAGAACTGACAACTGACTCAATCTTATCAACTGGGACGTAAGGAACACCTCGAAACTTTCCACTCCTGAGTCCTCTCTCAACAATCTCTCCCAGTCTCATCAGGCCCACAAAGTTTGTGCAACTGAACAATTTGTCAAAATAGTGGCCTTTCAGAGTACCCAAGAAGATGTCAACCATTTCTCTTTCCGGAAGCGGTGGTTGAACACTAGCAGCCAATTCTTTCCATCTTCGCAAATATCCTCTGAATGATTCATTCTCCGCCTGAGATAATTCTTGCAGATCTACGAGACTAGGAGTCAAATCCAGGTTGTAATCGTACTGCTTCATGAAAGCTCTGGCTAAATCCACCCATGATCGAATCTGATTACTCTCCAATTGCACATACCATCTTAAAGATGCCCCCGTCAGGCTATACTGGAAGCAATGGATCATTAGTTGGTCATTTCGCACAAACGAAGTCATCCTTCGACAGAACATCATCAAATGCAGCTTCGGACAGCTATCTCCCGCGTACTTTTCGAATTCCGGCACTTTGAACTTGTACGACAACACCAGATCAGGAACCAAACACATGGCCACAACATCCAGGTTAACAACATCTTTCGCTTCTAAGGCCTTTATACCTTCTTCCAATGCTCGGAGTCTTCTATCCTGCTCATGAGCTCTTGGATCTACCATCCCGGCCATTGGAATGTCTCTCCGGTAATTCATCACAGGGAAAGCAACACTTTGATTGTTAGCAGGAGGATGACGTTCATTTCGGGCAACAAACTGCTCCTGCCGATCTCGGTTCTGGACAGCAGGCTGTACAACTTGGTCTGCAGTAAGATTGTTCGCTTGCGGGAAGCCTTCCGTAGAATCATACCGATGGTTGGACGCCATAGTAAACCCTGTCAAAGTGTTAGGAGCCTGGAAATTGCCTTCAGCCATAGCTACCAATTACCTGTAACTGACTACACTGCTTGATTCTGCTCAAACCTGCTTCAGCCCCTTGGTCGTCTTCAACACTCCACTTCTGCCTCAGACAATTCCCCGAGAATCACTTTCTGGTGAAAACAAAGGCTGGATAAGTGCTCTGACCTGCTAGAGAAATGCTATGCAGTATGATTTATGCAAACAGAAATACAAGAAAAAATGCTAACGTGCATGTGTGCATTGGAGATATTTCCCCTCCAATTCCAGTGTCAGTGGTAGCAAGACGAGATAAACCATAAAGACAATATTTGGAAAAACCCTCATATATTTATTAGAATAACTGTCTTGTCAAGAGGTTACATAACTATGCTTCATACAGCTGATATGATAAGGAGGATCCCAGCCAACATGCCTGGTGGTGATCTCAACACAACAGAATACAAGAGTGAAATCAAATACGGGTACGGTTGCGGAAGTCCTCGACTATCTTCTTTGTCTCTGCATGATCCGGTTGATAAATCAAACCTTCTATCAGCCGATCCCTCTTCCTGACCGTCCCCTGGATGTCTCTGACAAAGTCTTCCCAAGCTTTATCATTGGCACCGCCCCCAGGTTTGGGTCTCTTGGCATCTGCTCTATGCTGGAAATCTTCCAAGTTCTTCATGGCATCTATCAGCTTGCGTTCGGCCTCGTATCGGCGGCAGGCTTCTTCTTCAAGCTCTTCATTCTTCACTTTGACCTGTTCTTCTAACTGAGCAACCTGTGTCTTCAGCTCTTCTTCCCGCTCTTTGCGCTTGGTCATAGTGAGATCCCAGTGTTCTCTGAACTTGGCTAGCTTCGTGTAGGCCCTTTCCAGCTCTTGCTTCTTAGTGGCCAACACACTACTAACTGAGTCTACATCTAACTCCAGACGCTTCTTGGTTTCAGTCAATTCCAATAGCGTGGTCTTTAGATGTTTCAGAGTTTCGGCCTGTTGCTTGGAAAAGTATCCTGTTTCAATCTTTTCATGCCGAAGCTGGGCATTTTCCTGCTCTAGAGCCTCATTAGCCTTTGCTAGCTCTTCTTTCTCCGCCATCAGCTGCTTGTAGACCTGAATGTCCATAGTGGTAGGCTCCTCCACCGGAGGAGGATGCAATGGATGAACCGCTGGATACGGCATAAGGAATTTCACAGCTCGCTC
The DNA here is from genome assembly GCA_963859935.3 of Lathyrus sativus. Classification (NCBI taxonomy): domain Eukaryota; kingdom Viridiplantae; phylum Streptophyta; class Magnoliopsida; order Fabales; family Fabaceae; genus Lathyrus; species Lathyrus sativus. The sequence continues at coordinate 318,059,815 of OZ012739.1, forward strand.
ACGAATCCATTCCACGTATGGGCCAGGAACTCGAGTATCCCCTCTGCTACCTGAAGGCTTCCCTCTCTTGTGCAAGTTCTTCCATGCCTTCTCGAGCTTGGTCAGCATCTTTTTCCCTATTGCCCCAGTGAGATACAGAGATTCCTGTATCTCCTCGGGTTTTGGCGCTCCCTGAGGTACGTACCCAAATTGCCTGATCAATAAGGAAGGGTTGTAGTTGACACACCCCTTCCTTCCCACTAAAGGAACATTCGGGAATCCTTCGCATTTGAGTATGACCTCAACTCCGAATACCTCTTCGTTAACCCATACCACGTTCTCAGCAGTCAATCCCATTAAGCGCTCGGGCCATCCAAGAGAATCGATAGAGGTGACAAAAGGGCCTGACTTAGGCATATGACTGGTGAACCACCTGCACAGGAGAGGTACACAACAAGACACATTCCTTCCTCGCCGCTTTTCATTCTGGTAGTGAGTTGAATGGTGGATATCTCCCAGCAAAGTAGGGACTGGGTTCTTCGCAGCCAAAATATAGAAGGCATCTGAGTCAACGAAATCAGGGATGTTTGGGAACAACACGATGCCATACACACATACAGCAAGGATGACGTCAAAAATACCCCAGCTACCCTTCTGGGCATACTCTCGAGCCTTCTCCACCAAGACATCCAATGGAAATCCCCATACGTCTCCTCTTCTGATCATCTTCCCGGACAGCTCAGACTCTCTCAAGCACAGGATGGCAGAAAGCTCAGCCAGCTTAGGCTCAGCGTCCGTACGATAGAAAGGCATCTGCTCGCGGATCGGTATATCCAGAAGTGCAGAATACTCCTCCAGGGTAGGAGCCAAGACAAAGTCGGGAAATACGAAGCACCTGAGCTCCGCATCATAGAACTGTAACAGAGTATAGATGCCGCTGGTCTCGTAGGCAGATGGCTGATAAACGTAGGTCAGAATCCTCCCATATCTCTTTCTGAAGTCACCCATTACCCTCTTCTTAGCAATAACAATCAACTCTAACAATAGACTGATATCCGGAGATGGAAACTTGTAGGGCAATACTCTCTTTGTGGCTTCCATGTCTTGCTAGGGAACAGACACCAGAACTGGAAGGGGAAAATATGTACCTGCAATACACACACGTTAGTTGAATGCAAGATGGTAATGCAATGATGCAGTATGATAAATAATGCAATCTGCGAACACAGGGGCTACGCTGTAGCCTGAAGAGGAACATCTCTGTGATCAAGAACAGAAAACCACCACGGTCATCAGAACCTCATGACACTAACTATCATCTGGTACTCAAAATATCAATCCCCTGGTAAGAAATCCATCTGAACCTCTGTATCTGACGAGAAAACCATCTGATAATAGCATCAACCTCAGATAAGAAACCCATCTGACCCAAACAACACACCTGGAGATGAATCAAGAACACCATCTGATAAAGGTACTGGATCATGGTTTCTGAAGGCCAGTTTTCCTGCAATAACCCAGTCCCTCTCACAGGTATGATAAACCTAATCCACGGACAAAGGTACGGCATCCTATGCGGTCATCAGCGTCACAGACTTTCATGGGTGATGATACGATTCCCAGAAGGAGTGGCATCATCAAATCATGAAGAGGCCTCACTTAGCTGACTTCCAAATGATCGGTCCCCAGAGTCGACAATCCTCACGTCTGGACTCCCCTCAGATCCTCAGGACCGGAAAGGAGCACCTCTGCAAGAATCTCGTCTGAGCGCAGATTTTCGTAGGGAACTGTGCCTGCTCAGCAGACAGGTTCGTCTACTACTTCTCCGCAACTATATCTAGGTGTGTACTCAAGCCCAGGTCCGGCTTTCACTCACAGTAACCTCCCTTGCCCACAACAATAATCACACTAATATAATGCTGGAAAATAAATGCGGAAAGGTAAAGGTGCAGAAAAGTAAAGTGCGAAAAAGTAAAACACAATATGCACAGCACCCAACAAATAAACACCCAAGCGCTGGGATTGACTCGCGTAGGGGATGGGAAACGGTCCCAGCATAAGGGATGGGAAAAGTCGCTAGATGCTATAAGTCCCCAGCAGAGTCGCCAGCTGTCGCTACTGCGAAAATCGGCGCCGGCTTGACAGGAGAGTCGCCACCGTGCGTTATTTATCCCTCAGAGCGGGAAAGGAAACGCTCGAAGTAAACCTCGCAAAGACGGGAAAAGGTATGGTCATCGCAACCAAAACCTGGATTCGGGAGTCAGTTACGCAAGGGGAAGGTATTAGCACCCCTCACGTCCATCGTACTCGATGGGATCCACGCTTGGTGTTTATAAGGAAAAGGGTGTATTATCTATCTACGCTAATGGTCGGTCTGAAAAGAAAATAACAGGACAGGACTCGACAGAATATACAGTGTTCTGGGCCTACGTACTCCCTCGTGCAATGGGAAAGTCAGAGTCAACGTAGTTCGACTACCTACGTCTAAACGGGGGAAAGGTTGCTCGCCAGGACATCGCATCCTGTGTCTACGTACTTCCACACAGCATGGAAGATCAGAGCAAACGTAGCTCGACTAACTACGGGTAAACTGGCGCTCTCACACAGCAGTGAGAAAACAAACTGGTCTCAAAGGTTCGGGAACCTGCAACTACGATCTGGCCTCAAATGCACTCGGGCAAGAGAAAGGGATAACAATTAGTCGTCAGCGGGAGAGTCTCGATCGCACAGCCGCGAGAGAACAAAGGTTAGTCGTTAGTGTGCTCGCTAGGATATCGCATCCTATGCCTACATATCCTTGTCTGGCACGAGGAATCAGAGCAGCTGTAGTTCAGCTAACTACGGATCAAGCTACTCAAAAGCTCCTACTTAAAGGAAAGGGGAAAGGACACCCTACAACTATAGCTGGAAAAGGGGAATCTACCTACTGCTATCATGCCTGGTTGACCATCCTAATGTCTATCATGACAACTCCGCAGCGGAGAAGTCAGAGCTCCTAAGGGATCATGGCAACAGGACTAAACGACAAAACACGAATTAACTGCAAAGTAAAGAAATAACAAAAATATGCATGAACGCAACAACTAGACAAACAAGGCACGAAGGCCGCAAACCACAAAGGCAAGGGAGCTCAGCTCTACCAAATACCAACAAGCAAAGCCAATCAATAACAAACAAGCAGAAGGAGGACCACCTCGACTTCTCATGCACGCAAAGCCTAATTCTAAGATGCACCTACCTCAGAACTATCTAGATGAATACCTAAGTCTAATGCAATCACAACACCATACAAGTCAAACAACACAAAGAGACTAACCCTGAGCAGGGCCTCTAAGCAAAACCTTAAACAAGCTCCTAATCTATCTCTAAACAAAACCCTATGCAACACCTTAAGCAAAAATCTAAGCAAACTCTAATCAAAACCCTAAACAAGAGGAATCAATCCCAGTCTCCAAGCTTCAGAACAAGCTCACCAGAGAAAGGGAGCTAAGCAGACAAACTCATAGTGCCTTCCTCAGGAAAGTACCAGGAGGTTACTACTCAGGAGTCATATCCTATGCGGCTCGACAACTGTGATCAGTTTACATTCCTCCTCAGGAGAAATTAAACTCACATGAAGGCTCCGGCATCACTGGATACTTAGGAAATCCTATCTGAACTAGTGGAACTAAGTGAATAGACCCATAGGACCTTCCTCAGGAAAGTACTAGGAGGCTGACACTTAGGAATCGTATCCCATGTGGCTCAACAACTGTGATCAGTTTACATTCCTCCTCAGGAGAAATTAAACTCACGAGTTGGCTCCAACATCATTGGATACTTAAGAAATCCTAGATAAACTAAGGGAACTAAGTGAACAGACCCATAGGACCTTCCCCAGGAAAGTACTAGGAGGCTGACACTTAGGAATCGTATCCCATGTGGCTCAACAACATGTGATCAGTTTACATTCCTCCTCGGGAGAAATTAAACTCACAAGTTGGCTCCGACATCATTGGATACTTACGAAAGAGGTGAGAAGAAAGAATGAAAGTCATTCATAGTGCCTTCCTCAGGAAAGTACCATAAACTCCCTTCAAACTTCAGGATCTCGAACCTCACAAACAGATAACAAGCCCCTAGACTAAGCCTCAATCCAATGCATCCTTGCAAGCTCCAACAGGACCTCAATCCACTGCATCTTTGAGAAGAACCCACAGACCTTTAAACCACAAGAGACTATCTCTGAAGTTCAACCACAGTTGAACTTCAAAGTCAGAAGTCATCAAGACTTCTCCTATCCTTAAGCTCAGACTAAAACAATATCAGAACATCCTACAAAAATCTATCAGAAACCTATGGGAAACCTACATGGCTCTATGACAACATACTAAAAAATCAGAACAAAATTCAATACCAGATGAAAGAACCAAAATCAACAAAGCAGACATATCCACAAACCAATTATTCAATATCAAAACAATACAAAAAAATGCAATTAAAATGAAAATGCATGATTAAGCTAATGTTTTAGCACTATAAAATTCTACATTGAATTACGAGTCTACAGAAAAAAGAACGGAATTATTTGATTAAACCTACTATTTTTTATGAATTTTCTAATAATATGCATAACCTGAAAAATATTAAAAGAAGTCATTTAAATGGAAAATATACCAAAATAGTAAACAAAAATAAAATGACATTTTTATTTTTATACAATTTTCTAGACATTATTATAAAGTGGTAGAAAAAAAATCAGAAATTAAAAATCAATTGTTTTCTATTTTTATGAATTTTTTAAAGTTGCTAGAATATTAATGGAATTAAAAGAATTAAAATGAGGGGAGGGGGGTGAGAATAGTAGGACAAGCTAGTTCATTCTGGCTGGGCTCACATTGGTGGGGGTGCGCCTAGTAATAAAGACTAGGCCCAACTCGTTTTAGAAAAACAGAAATAAAACAAAAACGCTGGGGGTGCAGCTAGCAGGCTTTGCAGTGGTATTCTTTGCTGGGCTTGGATGAGGGGGGTGCGGATAGCATTAGGGCCTAAGGCCCAGATCAACATCAACTGTGGCTCTCACACGCCAGGGGGGGGGGGGGGGGTGAACGAGCAAGCTGGGAGTGCGTTTCAGCAAACGCGTTTGGGCTTGGCCCAAACCTAACCCTAACCCAATGAAACCCTAACCAAAACCTAATCTCCCTCTCCATGACTCAGATCACTGTTCACCACTCCCAACCAAAACCCTAGCCGTCGTCCTCTCCTCTTCCTCACTCTCTCTGCAACTTCTCTTTCTCTCTTCTCAAACAATTTCTGAAACCTAATCGCTCACTGAATCATCAATCTCACGAGAACACTTAAACCCTCACGAATCAGAAACTAAAGCCTACGCCACAAACTTAATTCTTCACCTCACAACCCTAATTTGACCTAAATCCATCTGGATCAAGACAAGAACCAAATCTGGAATTCAGGAAGAAGAACGAAAGCATACCTGGATATGGAGCAAGAACAAGCTTGCGGAGTTCTTTGGAGGATGAAGAACTTGACGATCTCAAGATCTAACGCGTGAAGTCCTTTGGAGAACTTACTGAAGTCTTCTTGAAGATCGCTTCCTGGGAATCTTGAAGGAAAAATCTTGACGAAGACAACAAAACCTTCTTGATCCTGAGAAGATCGAGCGAATCTGGGAAACTGAAGGAACTGATGAAGGTCTGATGGTGTTCTTGAATTTCCAGATGACCGATGAATGTTGATGATGTTCTGGAAAACTGTATGAAGGTTCTGGGCGCAAGCTATGAGTTTCCGGCGAGGGTTGGGTTTTCCGGTGAGGAGAAGACGAAGGGGAACGGAGGAGTAAGGGTGAAGATCGGAGGCGATCGGAGAAAAAAAAATGGATTTCTGGAGATTTCTGGTATTTGGGGTTTCCGGCGAAGAACGGTGGCCGGAGACGGTTAGAATGGCCGGCGGTGTGGTGGTCACCGGCTTTGCATGCCGATCAAGGGCGTCTCCGGTGACGCGTGTGGTGATGACAGGTGTCTCTGTGGAGGCTTGCAGGTGCCACGCGTGGCTTGCATGCACAGAGAGAGAGAGAAAGTGGTGGGGCATGTGGCGTGAGCAGGAGAGTTTCTGAGTGTGTGGGGTCCTCCAGAGTGCAACGCGTGGCCCTCTTCTTATAGTGACAAGTGTCATTTTTTGGCCAAAAACCTGCACAAAACGAATTTGGACTGATAGCATGCTGGGCCTCCAAAAACTGTACTCTGGCCCATACTAAAATGAACAAAAAACCCAAAAAACTGAAAAACTGATTAATGTCTAATTAAAACTAATTAATCTAATGATTAACTAATAAACTCTAAACAAAAAATTAAACCCTAATCAAATCTAGAAAGATTAAAACTCTAATTAACTCTATTTAAACTACAACTAATAAAATCCTATTTAATCTCTAATATTATTTAAAACTAGTAAATCTATTTAAAACTAATAAGAAAAATCTATAATATTTTCTATATTATCTAAAACAATTAAAACTATATTTAAAATCTAAAATGATTAAAAAAAACTATTAAACCTATTTTAAAATCTATATAAAATTCTAAAAATGATTTAAACTATTAAAAAATACAAAAACCCTATTTAAATTCCAGAAAAATCTATAAAGCCTATTAAAAATCCGCAAAAGTCTATTAAAATCCTAAAAATGCAGATGAATGCAAATGACCACCATAAAAGAGCGCACGAGACCAGATCGAATCGAACAGAGAACCCCGGGCGTCAGAATATCCCAAAATCACCATGCAAGCTAAAAATCACCGAGGAGCGCACAATTTCCCGAAAATAAAACCCTGATGATCTAGACTGGATCTGCCATATCTGATGGACGAAAACCAAGCTGTAAACTCTGATATCCTCCGTCTATGCACAAATGTCATGCGTCTGATTTGCGAATATGAATTTAAACCACGAGTCAGATAGGAGAATCGGTTGGTCAAATTTTAGGGTGCAACATAATGCATAATTCAAGATCTCTTTATCCGACTTTATTTCAAATTCTTAATCAAGTGGAGTTCAAATTTGCAAAGTATGAGGCAGGCTCATAAGTTCATAGTTCAATACTTCATCCATTCCAAATAATGGTATAAGGGAGATCCATCATTCAAGTTTCAAGATTCATGAATTCAAGACTAGAATTTTACAAAGGGAAATTTGATAACATTGCAAGAATTCCATTTGTTACAAAGTTTCCAACTCTAAGTAATGCTTAGAAAATTAAGTCACTTTTGATCTTAATTCAAGTTTCTTCATGCTATGGTACCCTTCATGCCTCATTAAGTCTACATGTTCCACATTATGATTCATAACCAATTAAATCTCCACATGAGCCTACAAACATCCAAGGAAAACAATTAAGGTTTAATGCAATATTAGAACATTTCAAAATCAAAACCATTTATGCTTATTCATGGGCAATTTCAAGGCATTTTTAAATTGATCCAAAACAACCCCCATGACCAACTAATTCCCAACCAAATAAACCATGTCACAAAACTTGAGGAACTAGATCATGTTGGTTCACTTACATGCCAAAATTCAGAATTTCAAAATTTTGTCAAGAGGAGAAGCATGGACCACAAGGACAACCCAAGAAAAAGTGAATAAAGGAGAGCAATGCAAAAGGGCGGAAAATTCCAGCAATAATGCAGGAGAAAAAACAACAATGCAGAAAAGCAACATGCTAGAAATGGAAAGAAAGAGGGTGCACCAAGAAAGTGGCATTGAACATTTCTAAGTAAAAAATCTGAAGTTTTGAAAGGAGGGAAAACCCTAATATGCTGAGATAAAAAGGAGAGGGGGCTGAAAACAAAAGACATTCACTACACATGGAGATAGAGAGAGATTGAGAGCAAAAAGGCATTGAGAAAAAATATGAAAAAAGAGAGTAAGAGAAAAAACAGAAAAAAGAGTTTGGAAAGAAAACCTTGAGAGAACAAGAGAGGAACAAAAAACCAGAAGAAGGAGGTGGACCATAGAAGGACATCCATCAAAGGCCATTGGTGAAGGAAGATAGTAGCTCTTGGGTATCCTTTTCTTCAAACCCTTATCTTGTGTTGTATAACTGTAATAAGCTCTTGATAAGACCAAGAAAGAACAAAGAAAAGAGAAAGAACATAGGTTAGTTGACATAGTAAGATGAGTTGAAATATACTCATCTTTACTGTCATGTTCGCTGGCAAGTTCGCCTAGCGAACTTTGCCCTGTTTTCCCTCTGTTTCCATAAAAAAGGCATATTTTGGGCAAAACAGCATGAAGTCCGCCTAGCGAACTTCTTGATGTTTTTTTTCTGTTATGTTCGCTGGCACCTTCGCCTAGCGAACTTTGCCCCCTTTCGCCCCTGTTTTCGTTCGCTGGGTAGTTCGCACATCGAACTTCTTGTTGTTTTTTTCTGGGCAGCTTCGCCTAGCGAACTTTGCCCCCTTTTGCCTCTGTTTGCGTTTGCTGGGAAGTTCGCTTAGCGAACTTCTTGCTGTTTCTGGGCAACTTCGCTACAGTATTCGCCTAGCGAACTTCCCTTAATTTTTCTAGTTTTTTCCCCAATTTTTTCCAAGGAGTTCGCACGCGAACTCCTTGATGGTGTTTCATGCCGTTTTTTTTGTGTTTTGTGTTGTTTCAAGCCGACTAACCCGATGTGGTTGCATGACCATCGTATGTGGATGTTGTTACGGTCATTTTTGACTTTTGGTTCTAAAAACTATTTTCAAAAATAAACTCTCGATTTTATTGAGCTATTTTCACCCTTGTAAGTCGACCGCCTTGTGCGTTCGCCATCGACCTTGTTCGCATCACTTCAAATATTTTTACAAACAATAAACCCTTGATCCAATATCAAGTGGTATTTTTCTCATAAAAAAAATCCAAAACACAATAGAGATACAATTGGAGTCATACACCATAAACTTTAAAGTGGTGGAGAAGGAACGAGAATGGAACCCTCCTACACTCGTTCCGAATGTTTTGAATACAAGGCGCTCGACTTGGTTATTCGAAATATTTAACTCTATCCAAAGTTTTTAGTGTGATCCTAATCAAAAAACAATCTCTTCTCAAAAACCTAAAAATAACATCAACTCATCAAACTTCTTTTCACCTTAGGGCATCAATCCGAAAACCCTTTTTCAAGGTATAAAATCAACCAACACACAATCATTTCTCAAGTGGCCGAACTACGGCTACTCTGATTTCTCATATCTATTGAGAATACATAGGCATAGGATTGCGATGATCCTAGCGAGCACTTTTCTCACTCTTCTTTCTTTTCCACCTTTACTCATCCATTCCTCATCACCCAAAAAGGGCATGTTACGCCCGTTATACCGCAAAAAGGTAACGCATAAGACTCCACGAACGAGCCGCAAAATACTTAACAGCTAGAATGCGCATGATAGCACCGTCCACCCAAACTTCCCATCTTTTACTGTAGTCCCGTGAACTACAAATGCTCTGATTCTTTACTTCTTACAAGTGAATATACGTAGGCACAAGGGCCCTAATCCTTGGCGAGCATTCTAATAAAAAACCAACCCTCTTTTCTTTTAAGCAAGTAAACTTTTAGATTAAAAACACCCATTCAATCTAAACAACCTAGAAGGTTCCCATCGAGTATGATGGATGTGAGGGGTGCTAATACCTTTCTCTCGCATAACCGACTCCCGAGCCCTAAAACTTGGTTGCGATGATCATGCTCTTTTCCCAAAGGTTTTATCGTTATTTTCCTTTCCCTCCTTGGGATAAATAAAATTCGGTGGCGACTCTGTGTCATTTTTCACGTAGCGACAGTTGGCGACTCTGCTGGGGAATTCTTCCTAAGCGAGTCAAGCGTAACCTGGGTTGTTTTCTGCGTGTTTAAGTGTTTTCTCTTTATTATTTGCTTGCTTTATCGCTTTTCCTTATTTATTTAATTATATCTTATCGTATATGGATCTCATGGCTGTGGTATAAATTGGATACTTTGGTGGCAAACCTTAAGGGAAAGACTTTATACCCGAGTCTAGAGTGTTAAAATTGAGATAGGAGAGGTTGAGTAGTATGGGCTTCCGAGGTGCTCATCTCGTGATAGTCGATACGAGAACCTCGCTTGGAGTAGATTCTTTTGAGAATGATGACAACCGTCAAGCTCTTGGCGCGTTTGATCAATGTTTTCTTGGGAATCCATTACTCTAAGGACCTTTTAGAACCCTAAACCATTGGCCAACTAAGATTAATGGTCACGTAGTATGGGTCCTCGAGAAGCTCTTCTCGTATGGATCGATGCGCAGACCTCGTTCAGAAGAGACTTTCTTGATGGAGTTGTTGCCTGGGAATGACTGACATACGTAACAAACAGTCAAGGAAGTCCATGACTCTGAAATCCTTGTCTAGAACCCAGTGTCGACGTGTCTCGCAAAATGGGTCCCCGAGAAGCTCTTCTCGCATGGTTCGGTACGAGGACCTCACCCAAAAGAGGTTCATGTGATGGAGTCATCATTCGACATATTCATGTCGTGTATGATGAACAATCATATGAATCCATGACTTTGAGGTTCCCTATTAAAACCTTAGATCACACCTGGTGAGAACCTTGTGTTACGATCAATTAGATTTTATCCTCGATCTGTACCTTTGACCTTGGATCCCGTGTACAAAAATAAGATTAAGTGTATTGTATCCCAGTGCATTCAATCCATTGCATGTGCATTGCATCTGCATTCTGCATACCATTTCCACGAGAACCTCATACCTCCTGTTGTTTCTAACCAGCTAGCTGATTTCCCGACGCACGCTCAGAACTGGAAACATGTCTCATATCCCTATGGAAGAGCTTCAGAAAGGCCAAGAATTGCTAAAGGAGAAGTTCAAACAACTAAAAACTCAGATGAACTTGATTATGGAGATCCTACAAACACTAATGAGGAAGGAAGGTAACCCCGCACCAGTTGTTGCCACGAAAATACTTGCTTCTATGGAAGTACCTAAGTCCCCCTTAAGTCAAGAGATGCCTCGTGAACACGACCTACCACTTGGACCTACAAAGTGTACCTATCAACGACCACTACCTGATTCTCAGGCAAGTCAGAGGAACCGACCGCGGAGTAAGACTCAGTATCCAGATTAGCGGCGAAACTCTGCCCAACGAGGCCAGAATAGATCGAGGAGGCCAGAGAAACACTTTGACCCAATTTCTATGTCATATAGTCGACTCCTCCCTTTGTTGCCTAGTAACTCATTGGTCCATCTAAGAGAACTTGGTCCTCCTCCAACACCACCTCCTCTAGGCTATGACGCAAATGTCAAGTGTGTATTCCACTCTGGAGCACCTGGACACGCGATCGAGGATTGTAAAGCCTTAAAGTACAAAGTATAAGAGTTGATTGAGTCCAGATCAATTTCATTTACGCCTCAAGGCCTCCAAATCAACGTCAACCCTTCATCTGGTCAGGCAGGCTCATCAGTTCCTGTCATGGAAGAAAAAATTGAGAGTGGGTGTGGAAAAGGTTATCATAGTGGTCTCAATGAGCAAGGAAGCTAGCCCAATTGCAAGTCAAGAAAGAAAAAGCCCAGTACCCAATACTGGAGATTTTTAGATCTTGTCATTCCTAGGCATTTGTAGTTTACTTCCTGTTATTTACTACTTGTTTTTAAACATTGTTTGTTTTGAATGGTAATAGTAATGAAGTAATCATGCTTTTTGAATTAATCATGTCGCATTCTCTCATCTTTTCTTCACTTATATAAAAAAAATCCATTTACCTCTCGTTCACTTATTTTATCAAACCTTTGTTTTAGCAAAAATTGGAGGGAGGATGACGAAAACGAAATACCCATAATTGCAATTGTATGCTTTCAGATAAAATCTTGTTGATGATGTACAAGCATTGTCTCAAATCCCCTAAACACTGGAGAGATAAGGAGTTAATCCCTAGAAAACCACTTTGAGCCTAGAAGTAGAAGTTTTCCTTCAGATTTCTAAACCCTTACGATAAACCTAGGGCATGGGTAGTGTTTAGTTAATCTGACTACATGCGTGGTTTCAAGATGACACCTCTTGTTATGGAGGTTTTTCTTCAACGACCAATGACTTGGCAGTCACAAGCCTTTCCAAAACAAAAAAATTCACAAAAAAAGGAAAATCCCGCTAAGTCAAACACCCAAAGAGGCGACTTAGACAAAAGTTAGGGACCAAAAATAACTAAAGCAAAAGAGGTCCTCAAATCCTCGAAGCAAAATAAGATTCAGTGACCACCATGTCAAACATCAAAAGGTCGCTGACATCCACACACAAAATAAAGTGATTTTCATTTCAAGCAAATCTTGGGTCATCATCTTCAAACTCTAGATGCATATGTTGAACTGAATGCAGGACTGGAGAATGTCATGAACAAAGGGTGGGTTAAAATCAAACTTTGAGCCTTATATCCTTTGTTTCTATAACCGTGAGCCAGACCATGTTACAACCCTTAAAAGACCTAATTAAAGTAGGGTTTATTCTGAAATCATACTACAACAAGGTTGCGTAAACTGACTCCCACAGATTTGCTAATCTTTAACATTGGTGTCATATTCTTGCTATATCTTTCACACCAACTAAATCAACACTACATTTGGACTAATGGTCCATTCATCACAATCTATCACATCATTCCAATAATGATTGATTTTTCAAATTTGCATGAGAATTGCATTAAAATTACCATTTGTGAATAAACAATTTAAATTGCAAGTCAGTACTTAACATCAAGGAAATTCCAACAAAGAGTAATCAAAGAGGATTTGACCATTCATCAAAGTTGACCAGAATCAAGAGCGCCTTGTAGTCCTGTAGGTCAGGGGCATCGACATCCAATGATTATGAAGTTAGTCAGGCTAAAGCAAGCCCCCAAGCATCATTTGATTATGGGGCGGGTCAAAAATTGGTTGATCAGAAAAGAATCATCACAAGACTCTACCAACTAGAGGCAAGCCACCTGGAGGTTCTTTGATTAAAGGAGAAGTCCTTCCAATGCTCAATCAGCATAAGTCGAATTGCTTCAATGCTCATTCTGGGGAAAGCTACTTTAAGAGTACGTTGAAGTCAATCAATTCAAGAGTCGGTTAATCAAGGATAAATCCATTCATGGTTCAAATTTATAGGGCAAGACATCTCAAGGTCATCTCATGGCAAGCTACCTCCAATCTCTCTTTTAAGGGAAATTCTCCAAAGACCTTTCCAGACTGGGGCAAGCTGAACTAAAACTGGGGCAATTCCTCTCCGTGCTTTCAAGCTTATCGAGTAAGCTCTTTCTAATTCAAAACGAGTGTTGGGAAATCATGCTGTTAGCCCACCCGACCAAATCACCCTTTTCTTTAGCCTACCTTTAGACTCTAGCTCCCGTCTGGTAGTCAATTTTCCCTTCAAAGTCCAATTCTTGTCTGGCAAACCATAAAAACAGTTCCCGTCTGACAACTTAACCCTTTTGCCACTAGTTCTCGTCTGTTAATTCACCTTCAAAGCCCAACCTCGTTTGGCACCCAAAACAAGAGCCCAACCTTACTTGTCACGTCCATCACCATAACCTCCATATCCTTACGTCCCTAACTTTTTGCATACATCCTGCATCATTACATGAGTGCTTAGCCAATCAGTTTCAAAGATGCGAATTTCTTGTGGACATCTTGATAGGATCCTTTAAGAGTGTTTATCCATTCACTTACCTTTTGTAAGTCTTTCCGGACCTTTTGCATGAGATATCTTCTCACCTTACCTTTCGTAAGGGATTTCATTACCTTTCACGTGAAATCTTATCCTTTTGCTTTCCTTTTGTAAGCGTTTCTTTGCTATCTTTTACACGCGACAAAACTTTGTTTTGAGTATCTTTGATCAATTTGGACGCTTGATGCCTATGTGGCCAAGAATCGAATGGTTGCCATACTTAAAGAATGTCATTTCCGCCGTTGTGCCTGTGAGGTCAAATGATGTTCTGATACCCTATACAAGTTCCCTCTGCCTTTTGCATGAGAGTGGTTATTACTCATTCAGTTACCTTTTATAAGTCTATTTTGTAATATCTTCTCACCTTACCTTTCGTAAGGGATTTCATTGCCTTTCGCGTGAAATTTTTTTCCTTCGCTTTCCTTTTGTAAGCGTTTCTCGCTGTCTTTTGCACGCAATAAAACTTTGTTTTGGGTATTTCTCAATCAATTTGGATGCTTGGTGCCTATGTGGCCAAGAACTGAATGGTCCCTATACTTAAAGAATGTCATCTCCGCCGTTGTGCTTGTGAGGTCAAATGATGTTCTAATACCCTATGCAAGTTTCCTCTACCTTTTGCTGAGGATGGTTATTACCCTCCACTTACCTTTTGTAAGTCCTTCTGTGTCTTTTCCACGGAGTATCTTCTATCTTCCTTTCACATAGGAGTCGCCTTACTGTATTGAGGGATTTCATGGCCTTTCGCGTGAAATCTTTTCCCTTCGCTTTCCTTTTGTAAGCATTTCTTGCTGTCTTTTACACGCGACAAAACTTTATTTTGGGTATCTTCGATCAATTTGGACGCTTGATGCCTATGTGGTCAAGAACTAAATGGTCACCATACTTATAGGATGTCATCTCCGCCATTGTGCCTATGAGGTCAAATGATGTTCTAATACCCTATGCAAATTTCCTCTTCCTTTTTCCTGAGGATGGTTATTACCCTCCACTTACCTTTTGTAAGTCCTTCCGTGTCTTTTCCACGGAGTATCTCCTCTCTGCCTTTCGCATAGGAGTTGCCTTACTGTTCTTGAGGGATTTCATATCCTTTCCTATGAAATCTTTTCCCTTCTCTTTCCTTTCGTAAGCATTTCTCGCTGTCTTTTACACGCGACAAAACTTTGTTTTGGGTATCTTCGATCAATTTGGACGCTTGATGCCTATGTGGCCAAGAACTAAATGGTCGTCATACTTATAGGATTTCATCTCCGCCGTTGTGCCTATGAGGTCAAATGATGTTCTAATATCCTATACAGGTTTCCTCTACCTTTTCCAAGAGGATGGTTATTGCCCTTAACTTATCTTTTGTGAGTCTTTTCGTGTCTCTTTCACGAAGTATCTCCACCTTGCCTTTCGCAACATTTCAACTTACCTTTAGTAAGACCTCCCGTGCCTTTTGTACAGGTTTCTTGTCAGCTTACCTTTTTTAAGTATACAGGCTATCTTTTGTAGAAGGAATTTTTCTCCTAACCTTTTGTTCAGGAGTCTTTCTTGCTTTTCGCAGAAGAAAGTACGATCTTCCTCTCCTAAGGGAGTCTTCTATTTACCTTTTATAGAAGGAATTATCTCCAAACCTTTTGTTTCAGAGTCCTCTCTACCTTTTGTAGAAGGAATGTTTTCTCCTAACCTTTTGTTCAGGAGTCCTTTCTGCCTTTACAGAAGGAAATACGATCATATTCTCCTAAGGTAGTCTCCTCTACTTGATGTAGAAGGAGTTACCATGTCTCCAAACCTTTTGTTTCAGAGTCTTCTCTACCTTTTGTAGAAGGAAATTTGTTTTCAAACCTTTTGTTTCGGAGTCCTCTCTACCTTTTGTAGAAGGAAACATCTTCTCCTAACCTTTTGTTCAGGGGTCCTCCTTGCCTTTTGTAAGAGGAAAACCAATTTCTAGAGTCCTCTCTACCTTTCATAGAAGGAATATCTCATATGTTTATTCTAGAGTCCTCTCTACCTTTCGTAGAAGGAATATCTTATATGTTTATTTTAGAGCTCTCTCTATCTTTTGTAGAAGGAATATCTCACAATCCTTTACTTCTAGAGTCCTCTCTACCTTTCATAGAAGGAATATCTCATTATGTTTATTTTTGAGTCCTCTCTATCTTTCGTAGAAGGAATATCTCACAGTCGTTTATTTTAGAGTCCTCTCTACCTTTCGTAGAAGGAATATTTCACAATCCTTTACTTATAGAGTCCTCTCTACCTTTCGTAGAAGGAATTCTCATAATGTTTATTTTAGAGTCTTCACTATCTTTTGTAGAAGGAATATCTCACAGTCGTTTATTCTAGAGTCCTCTCTACCTTTCGTAGAAGGAATATCTCATAATGTTTATTTTAGAGTCCTCTCTACCTTTCGTAGAAGGAATATCTCATATTTCTATATTTTTTGAGTCCTCTCTATCTTTTGTAGAAGGAATATTTTACAATGTTTATTTTAGAGTCTTCTCTACCTTTTATGGAAGGAATATCTCATGTTTCTATATTTCTTGAGTCCTCTCTATCTTTTGTAGAAGGAATATCTCCTAGCCAATTTTGGTCCCCTATTACGAGGTGCCTCCTCTTCAGACTGGCAAAGCGCTCATGTTTATTCCACATTGCATCTCAAGCATATCATCACATCCCCCTTAACCCTTCTTAACTAACAGACACCTTTTTTCAAACCATCTCGCTGACTGTCTACTTTCATTCCATACCTCTCCAGTTGAAAATCCTGGATATTCTAGTATTTAATTCTCTTCTACCATGAATGTCCGAACATCTTTATCCTCCAGACATTCAGGTCCAAGAGGATTAAATAGGGGCAACTGTCACACCCTCATTTTCACCTTAGCCTTTTATACCCTACATTCGTCATATCATACATCATTCTATTGCATATCGAGCATGTGGGTTCACAAGGTAAGGATCATGTCAGTATGTTGTTGTTCGTTTCAAATAAGAGAAATTGCCTATCATGGGCTACATGGAAGAAAAGGTTCATCATCTAAGGTTTGGTTCAAGTTGGAAAGTCTACTCATGTAGATTCCTTCAAGGATAAGTTACTTGAAAAACATTAGGATATTCAAGATCAATGTTTCTAATGTACATAAAGTGCAATGCCTAATTCAAGATCTCTTTATCCGACTTTGTTTCAAATTCTTGATCAAGTGGAGTTCAAATTTGCAAAGTATGAGGCAAGCTCACAAGTTCATAATTCAATACTTCATCCATTCCAAATAATGGTATAAGGGAGATCCATCATTCAAGGTTCAAGATTCATGAATTCAAGACTAGAATTTTACAAAGGGAATTTTGATAACATTGCAAGAATGCAATTTGTTACAAAGTTTCCAAATCTAAGTAATGCTTAGAAAATTAATTCACTTTTGATCTTAATTCAAGTTTCTTCATGCTATGGTACCCTTCATGCCTCATTAAGTCTACATGTTCCACATTATGATTCATAACCAATTAAATCTCCACATGAGCCTACAAACATCCAAGGAAAACAATTAAGGTTTAATGCAATATTAGAACATTTCAAAATCAAAACCATTTATGCTTATTCATGGGAAATTTCAAGGCATTTTTAAATTGATCCAAAACAGCCCCATGACCAACTAATTCCCAACCAAATAAATCATGTCACAAAACTTGAGGAACTAGATCATGTTGGTTCACTTACATGCCAAAACTCAGAATTTCAAAATTTTGTCAAGAGGAGAAGCATGGACCACAAGGACAACCCAAGAACAAGTGAATAAAGGAGAGCAATGCAAAAGGGCAGCAAAATCCAGCAATAGTGCAGCAGAAAAAACAACAATGCAGAAAAAGCAGAAAAGCAACATGCTAGAAATGGAAAGAAAGAGGGTACACCAAGAAAGTGGCATTAGACATTTCTAAGTAAAAAATCTGAAGTTTTGAAAGGAGGGAAAACCCTAATGTGCCGAGATAAAAAGGAGAGGGGGCTGAAAACAAAAGACACTCACTACACATGGAGATAGAGAGAGATTGAGAGCAAAAAGGCATTGAGAAAAGAATTTGAAAAAAGAGAGTAAGAGAAAAAACAGAAAAAAGAGTTTGAAAAGAAAACTTTGAGAGAACAAGAGAGGAACAAAAAACCAGAAGAAGGAGGTGGACCATAGAAGCACATCCATCAAAGGCCATCGGTAAAGGAAGATAGTAGCTCTTGTGTATCCTTCTCTTCAAACCCTTATCTTGTTTACATTTTTGCACGTTTATTTTCATGTGTTTTTCTTATGTTGTATAACTGTAATAAGATCTTGATAGGACCAAGAAATATTGTAAAAGAACATAGGTTAGTTGACATAGTAAGATAAGTTGAAATATACTCATCTTTACTGTCATGTTCGCTGGCAAGTTCGCCTAACGATCTTTTCCCTGTTTTCCCACTGTTTCCATAAAAAAGGCATATTTTGGGCAAAACAGCATGAAGTTTGGCTAGCGAACTTCTTGATGTTTTTTCCTGTCATGTTCGTTGGCACCTTCGCCTAGCGAACTTTGCCCCATTTCTCCCCTGTTTTCATTCGCTGGGTAGTTCGCACAGTGAACTTCTTGTTGTTTTTTCTGGGCAGCTTCACTGCAAGGTTCGACTAGAGAACTTTGCACCCTTTTGCCTCTGTTTGCGTTCGCTGGGAAGTTCGCCTAGCGGACTTCTTGCTGTTTTTGGGTAGCTTCACTACACCATTCGCCTAGCGAACTTCCCTTAATTTTTCTAGTTTTTTTTCCTATTTTTTTTCAAAGAGTTCGCATGCGAACTCCTTGATGGTGTTTCATGCAGTTTTTTTTTTGTGTTTTGTGTTGTTTCAAGCCGACTAACCCGATGTGGTTGCATGACCATCGTATGTGGATGTTGTTATAGTAATTTTTGACTTTTGGTTCTAAAAACTATTTTCAAAAATAAACTCTCGATTTTATTGAGCCATTCTCACCCTTGTAAGTCGACCGCCTTGTGCGTTCTCCATCGACCTTGTTTGCATCACTTCAAATATTTTTACAAACAAGAAAACCCTTGATCCAACATCAAGTGATATTTTTCTCATAAAAAAATCCAAAGCACAATAAAGATACAATTGGAGACATACACCATAAACTTTAAAGGACATCCATTCCTCATCACCCAAAAAGGACATGTTACGTCCATTCTACCGCAAACAGGTAACGCATAAGACTCCATGAACGAGCCGCAAAACACTTAACTGCTAGAATGCGCATGATAACATCGTCCACCCAAACTTCCAATCTTTCACTGTAGTCTCATGAACTATGAATGCTCTGATTCTTCACTTCTTACAAGTGGAAGTGATATACGTAGGCACAAGGGCCCTAATCCTTGGCGAGCATTCTAATAAAAAACCAACCCCTCTTTTCTTTTAAGCAAGAAAACTTTTAGATTAAAAACACCCATTCAAGCTAAACAACCTAGAAGGTTCCCATCGAGTATGATGGATGTGAGTGGTGCTAATACCTTCCCCTCGCATAACCGACTCCCGAACCCTAAAACTTGGTTACGATGACCATGCTCTTTTCCCAAAGGTTTTATCGTTATTTCCCTTTCCCTCCTTGGGATAAATAAAATTTGGTGGCAACTCTATGTCATTTTTCACGTAGCGACAATTAGTTCAAAGGGCTTTGTCCAGCCAGGAGTCTTAACAATTGGTGTAGAGATCAAGTCATCCTTCAGTAACTTGACGGTATTCATACATTCCTGACTGAAGACATATGACACATCATACTACAGGAGATATTACAGTGGCTTAGTTATCTTGGAAAAATCTTTGATAAATCTTTTATAAAATTCAGCATGGCCTAGAAAACGTTTAATTCTCTTTTTGTTTACTCGGGGTGGCAACTTCTCTATGACTTCCACTTTTTCTTGATCTAGTTCTAAGCTTTTATTTGAAATTTTATGCCTAAGAACAATACATTCCTTCGCCATAAAATGACACTTTTCCCAATTTAGCATAATATTATTCTCTTCACATATGGTTGTTGCACCCCAAAATTTGCCCTCACAATACAAGACTTTGTGTTCCAAGAAGGTTCACAAGGTTCATACTGACCACTACATTATGGTTCGCTGAAAAAGATTCAAGGTCTGATGAGTGTTTTAGCCTCCTGAAAAATTTCTCTTCAAAGATATATCAGAGCATTCCCCAAAGGAAGTTTAAGTTTTCCCGTCCTTTGGATTCAAAGCGTGTTTATTTAAGGACATAATGTATTGCACGGTTGTTGACTAATTCGTGTATTTTGTGATCAAGAAAAGGAAAGAATGACCTTCGTGATGTAAAGTGAGATTTCCTCAATCTAGAACATCTATGTTTTATCCGAGGAATCGAGTCCGACACTATTCCTATCTAAAGAGTTAGATCATCATGGATTTCTAACCTCGAGAGAACGGATTAGGCATTAAGGTTTGCTATGAGGTCTCAAAGTAATGAAGATTCGTGGTTGATGTCATTATGAAGAACACACTTTGAATGTTAAAAATGCAAAGTCTAATTACAAATGCAAGAGATAGGATCAAGATTCAAACATTTCCAATCCAAGGCGTATACGAGATCAGTTCAAAGATATCCCATTAGTAGTATCAAGACGAGGCTAGTATTTCATCTTCTTACAATTCAAGCATGTTCTAAAGTTTTTCCAAACAACACTCAAGGGTTTCAGGCTTTAGTCCAGATAGTGGCGTTATTCAAGTTCAAGATTTCCGATAACAAGTTTTCTGCTATTATGAAAGAGGTGTTAATATTAGCATATACCGTAAACACCAGAAGCCATCAGCAGTCATTTAAGTGTGCTCTAATGAACTTAATGGTTGTTTATGCTCTTGATGTATGATGCGGTGTTCTAATCATAGTGTGATGATGTTGCCATCCTCACCTTTGCCAATATATTAACCATTTCATTATGCATCGTTATTTCAACAACAAGATATGGGAAGGCTAATATGAATGAGGAAGCAAAGAATAAATGCCGGTCTTATTAAATAATGGAAGGAACTTTTAGTGTTTACATCACAAATAACAACCAATTTTTGTTTATAAATGGCGGAAGTTATCATAAACAAGTCTTGCAAAAAGGAGCTGAAGCAGTCAATGTTGGCACACTGGAATTATTGTTGCAATATGTTTGAAT
This sequence comes from Lathyrus sativus, assembly GCA_963859935.3. NCBI lineage: Eukaryota > Viridiplantae > Streptophyta > Magnoliopsida > Fabales > Fabaceae > Lathyrus > Lathyrus sativus. Next base: position 318,080,672 of record OZ012739.1, read on the forward strand.
AAGCTCTTGGCTTTGAAGTAGTCCAGAAAACTCCGCCGACCGAAACGTACGTTGCTACGGTGCTTGGTTTTACCTTACAATAATTACCTACATTTGAACAAATGACAAAGATTCAGTAACTGTAATAGCTGATGGTAGACAACATCAGAAAGCTTTCGCGTACCAGCCACAAGGACGAGCAACACGACAGTCCACGACGTCTCATTCTCGTTTTGGAAGACAGCAGAACCATAACCAAATGCGCCCCTGAAAGAAAAAAATAGGAAGATTATTAGTTATTCAAGCCAATAATATAAACTAACCCAGATATCTCCCAAATCCTATCAGACCTGTCTAAAACCGTTTACCGCCATAATCGTATCCCAGCACAGAATCATAAAAGTTACACGAAAACCATGACCATTGCAACATCAGAAAATTACAAAGTTAACAACTACCACAAATCCATAAGTCCTAATTCTAAGCAATCCAATGTCTCTTCGTGTCACTCCTATTTTGCACTTTGAGCATGTCACGCCGAACTTGAAAGCCCTCGTGTGCTAACTCGCTTCATGTGCACACCTGTGACAAATAATAACGCATCAGTTTGAACACAAAGCAGAGGTAGCAAATTCAAAATAACCGTCGAAACCGCAATTAAACAACAGCAATGGCAAGATGTATAAGGAACTCGCTTCAACGAGTCATTGCTATATCATACCTTGTCCTGCATCTCCAGCCTGCTACGGATATGCCTCAGTTGGGATGAAACTCGCGCTCCGATTACTGGTATTGCTCCATCATCGGCATACAGGATACTAACTCCGGATATGATCGATCAAACGCTGTCTAAATTGTTGATACTATGGACTTGGCTTGAATGGAACTGACAAGTCTTGTCCAGCCAACGAACACCCTGCCAAAAGTACACCAGATAGCATATCAAAAGTGAAGCACATAAGATCAGTTAGTTTTAACACAGCAGATTCAGTTACTCTAATCTTGAAGCAGAAGTTTGAGCGTGACCTTCAGCAGATAGATCAGGGCCTTACGAATCAAGTTTGGATGAGAAAGAGGTTTACCCGGCGATGAAGTGCGAAGCTCCAAGAACCTCCCTCACGAGCTGACTCGACGGCTATCATTAAGGACCAATTCACAAGAGAAGACATGATCAGTCTAGCCAGATTCTTGAATACTATCACAACCGGAGCCATGTCCCGATTGTCAGCAGTCATGATACCCCTGCCACATACAAAAAAAGGGGATTAATAGCTGTTATCATGAATTAATATAATTTAGGGTGACCAATTCAAATAAAGGAAAGATAAGCGCCATTGAGAAGCAAATGTGTACCGTGAGACGAAGAATTGTGCGAGGTCACGATGCAGATATATCGAACTCTTGTTGCTTTTAGGAACAGATGACTTCTTATGAGAATGGAAAGGCTTCAAGCTTTATAGTGGTATGCAAACTCAAGGACGGGCTGCATCGAGTTAGGACATTGATTTTACTTGTAACTCTCAAGAGGCATAAACGGTTGATCATCGGCCCGCATCACAAAAGCCATCTGATAGATAGCCCTCGGTGCCGTCCAAGCTCCTTTTTGTCTGATACAGTTTCTGTGCAATTTTCCCACACAAAGATAGTGTCGCCGCTTCCAGTGCTTACCCGACTTTCAGGCTAAAATGCTTACCGTTCGATGAGGAGTTTGTCAACACACTAGAGGAGGTGTTACGAGTTCCTGCAAGTAAATTCACAGTAAAATGAAATTCAACCGCAATTCCCAGACGCGTGAATTTAGTCATCCATAATTCAAAAAGGGAGTGTAAAAATGGAAAGGCACCTCACCAGGAGAAGAGGTTTCTTCACTTTCTTATGATTCTCTTTCATAGATTTCCATTTCAATCGAAGAGTTGCTATAATTGTCTTGGGATCTATCTCCATCACTTCCTTCCATACAACCAGGTTGTTGGTATCCGTTGAAAACCTGTTTTAAAAAAAAAAGGGGAGATCTAGTTACAAGACATGAGCTGGGCTAATTACACACAATTATGGCCTGTTGTTAAATAAGAGAAAAGCAGAAACACAATCAAAGGCGAGAAAGAAGATATTGGGTCCATTATCATGCCATCGACCGTAGGAAGCCAAAACGGCGAGGAACACGAAGTTGTCGACCAGAGCCACCAAAACTCCGACGCTGCAAACGAAATCATGGTCAGCTATGCATTAAGCCAAGAAAAAGAGATTAAGATGTTGGAAATTGTCGTGATATGTGCAGTTCGCACTGTGTGAAAGTGATTTGGAAATCAGTACGTGTTACCTTCGCAGCGTGTTGCCGTTAGTAACTTACAGTGAGCAGCTCCCGTGGATTTTGATTACACCGTGTCTTTATACAAAATTCCGGAAGCTAGTAAAACAAACAAACATCATTCCCCTGCAAACGGCACAACGAAATATAGTGAATACAGAAGCCAAGAGTCAGTTCGGATTTAGAAAAATATAAATTCCCCAACTGCTGATGAATTTCAGAACCCAGTTACTCTTGGAGCGCGGTTTCATGATAGCCAACCGTTGTTGAACCTGTAGCAGAAATAGATATTGGCCCAAATCAGATTGATATCCACACCTGCAAAACGCATTTCCCGAATTAGTAACCCTCAGAGGAATATACCCGTGATTCAAAAAGATCCTATCAAGCATTGAACCTAGATTGCAAACCGAATCAGAGATTGATTTCTCCTCATTTAAGGACCATTGAACAAAATCAGTTAAAAGGAGAAAGTTTTCAAATCTACCCTAGACCAATTTAGAAAACCCAATCCCCATTCAAATCAGCATTCATTGGTATCAATCAAGAAATCCCCCTTGAAGCCTATAAAAGGGAGAGACTCGAGAGAAAACCAGGGAGAACCCTAACAACGAAAAACCTCAAAAACCACAATCCACAACTAAAACCCTAATGCTCAGAGCGGAAGAATCACAAAGTCACGAATCCACAAAATAGCGACAAGGTTGAAACCCTAAAGAGAAATTAAGCAAATAGATTTGCACTTATCTCTAAGTGACATCGCTACCGCCGCCGAAGACCTCTGAGAACGACCATCGTTCGTGTCGCCGCAGCTTCGCCGTCCGTCACACGATTACCTCTTCGAATTGGTAAACCCGGTCTCTATCTAACTCATCCTTTTGTTGTTTGATTGGATTTAACTGTGTTTGCTGTTGCTTGTTTTGTTTCGATTTCCATGGAACCGTCACCCGTGAAGAGAGGGGAAGGAGGAAGACGATCGCGACTCGAGGGGGAAAGGATATAGGGTTCCTCCGTCTCCCATTTTCTTCTTATTGTTGTATTCTGTTAATTGTGTTTCTGCACACGCACCACACTCCCCCTAATTACTGTTAATCTCTAATCAACCTAATCAATTCCATAATCAGGTTTTTTTATTTGAATAAACTCAATTAACCTTTTTGAACTAACAAACATTTGAAGTTAAATTAACTTTTAATTACATCTTTATATAAATTACCTTTTTTTTTTTATTCAGTAAATCTTTTAAAAAATATATAGCTTATAATTAAAAATCATTTGCCCTTTTATTTAGTGGAAACCATTTTAATTAACTTGAAAGTATAAAACATGATAAAATTAAAAATACTTAATGTAAAATTTTGTGGGTGTGATTATTGATTATTTAAAATTTATTTTCATCATGATGTATAAATATTTTTCTTAATAATTGTTAATATATAATCAGAAATAATTAAATTTTGTAAATGATTAAGAAATTTATAGTTATGTTATATTTAGAACTTTATATTATAGTAATTATTTAATCATTTATGTTTCTAAATAAAAATCAAATTTTATGTTTAATCATGTTATTAATTAATTATTATTGCTAATCACATTCTGTTGCTTATTATTATTTTGAAATTTCTATCTTATTATTTTTCTAACCTTGTCTACTTTTCTAATTATTATTGTTTCAACTAATTATTTTCACTAACTTTATATTTATACTAACCTTATTTAATTTTTCTTATTATTTACTAACCCTAATATTTTATTTGCTTATTTGTTATTTTTTTTATTTATTATAATTTTGTAATTGCCTCTTGGATGTAAATTGTAATTACTTAATTATTATTATCATTATGGTTAGTAATTAGGGAGTGCTAATATGTATGATATTTAAAAAATAAATTAGATCATTTTAATATAAGATAATTAAATTAAACATTTCACACACGTAAGTCGATTTTAATCGCCGTCTCACTTCTTAAGGATATCCCTCAAGTTGCCTATGAATATTGGTTAAGTGGGGTGTATAAAGCAAGTCCCTCAAAAAGAAAATCATCAAAGCCCCTTATGGTTGCTTTTACGAATCGAGTCCCTTTCGAAAAATGATGATAGTCCCTCTAGTTTGCTTATTACACCCCACAATGGCCTTCAAAAATCCAATTGTCCCTCACGTGTCCCTTAACATCCAAAGTAAGGACTACCTACTCCATTATAGTAGGGATAGTCTTACTAAGGAAAGGATAAAGAATAAGAAAGACCTTAAAACATTAGGGTAGGCTACTCCTAGATACTTGCTCACTTCAAAACTTTTTCACACTTAAACAAATTTTCAACAAGTTTTCAAACAAGTTCTTAACACATCCTTACATGGATTATTTATTAACTATTCTGAAAATTTTCTATTCACACACTACACTTTCAAAACAATTCAAAAGTGAGCTTAAGTACCTAAGAGCCCATGGATAACCATGGATGAAAAGGGTGCTAACACCTTCCCTTTTCATAACCTACCCCCCGGACCCAAAATATTCTCTAAGGTCTTTCCTGTTCTTTTATAACCTTTCCTTATGGATAAAATAAAAGTCGGTGGCGACTCTTGCTATCCGCAACATTGTTTAAAGTCAGTTCTCCCACCGTGTTACAGAACTGGCGACTCTGCTGGGGATTTATTTAAGAGGGGTACCCTTAGGAATTAAGATCACTTTAAATTGTTTGCCTTGTTTGCTTTATTATTATATTGTTGGGGTGCTCTTATGTGTGAAAGGTCCTAACCCGGATCTAGTGTACCTTAGGTAAATGGCAATAGACCAAGGAAACTGTACGACGTATATCGATACGGTTGATCTGGTGGCCATAGTTAGTGCGACTTCTTGGTTGGTGCTTATATTCCTTAAGTCAAGTTGAGGATAATATTGAGGCTGCCATATGTTGTCAATGCACTAACTGACTTTTAGAACCCTAGTTAACTCATCTTGGCCTTTAGAAAGTAGTGAGGTAACCGGCTTTGGTGCAGACCGAAGTTGGTTGACACTCGATACTACGCTCATTGAGATCTTAAACTTGGAGGGTTTTGGTTGGCAAGTAAGTTGCCTTCTGAACAACCACCCTTGTGAAGGATCAATGATATTGAGATCCCTTAGAACCTGGTTACTTTTGTAGGGCAGGATGAACCATCTAACTTCAGGGGAGGGTACTTGCCTTTGAACCTCATGCAAGCCTTTAAACCTAGGGCTATGGTGTGACTTGTTTGTGTGTGCCACATGTTTGTGATTGAGCATGACATCATGACATCATCATGCATCATAAGCATATCATTTTCCCTAACCATTTCAAGGACCAAGGGATTTATTTTTGTTCTTTGTTGCAGGTCATGGCTTCTGCTCGTAGAAACACCATCAGGATCAACTTTGTAGGGATACCTCCCAAGCTCAAAGAGTTGGTTTCCCAAGTGTCTGATCATTCCCAGTTCGTCCAGAGACATGGTCACTTATTGGATCTAGTTACTTCAGGGTTCAGTGAAGACATGATGAGTGTGCTGTTTCAGTTCTTTGACCCTAAGCACCATTGCTTTACATTTCCTGATTATCAGCTGGTTCCAACCATGGAGGAGTTCTCTAAACTTCTGGGTATACCTGTTCTTGATCAGAAGCCATTCACAGGCTTAGAGAAGGAGCTTAAACCAGAAGTTATTGCTGCAACTCTACATCTGAAGAAGTCTGACATTGTTCTAGAGACGAGAAGCGGAGTTAAAGGTATTCTTGCCAAGGTATTAGTGGATAAAGCTCAAATGTTCTTGAAAGCTATGAGCTACGATGCTTTTGAGGAGATCTTAGCCTTATTGATTTATGGCTTAGTGTTGTTCCCCAATCCTGATCAGTTCATAGACGTTCATGCCATCAACATATTCCTGAGTCACAATCCAGTGCCTACCTTACTTGGAGACATCCTACATTCTCTTCACACCCGTACTACAAGAGCAAGAGGAACTTTGATGTGCTGCATACCTTTACTTTCTAGGTGGTTTATTTCTCACCTTCCTCGCTCAGTAATGAAGAATGAGCAAGGGTTCAGATGGTCCAAGAGGATCATGTCACTTTCTCACTCAGACATCCATTGGTGCTCCAGATCTATGGAGAATGTCACCATCATTGACCGTTGTGGGGAGTTTCCTAATGTGACACTTCTAGGCATAAGAGGAGGCATCACCTACAACCCATCTCTAGCTTTACGACAGTTTGGTTACGCCCGGAGCGATGGTCCACATGACATGTTGATTCAGGGCATTGTGTTTGATTACGACAACGATCTTCAGGGTTACCGTCAGAGATTCATCCGAGCTTGGGGAAAGGTAAACATGATTGACAGCAAGACACTGGAGCCTAAGTACACTATTCCTATGGAGGCTTATCTCAGATGGGTACGATCTCGTGCTCAGACACTCATGATGCCATATCCTGCCGTCCTACCAGTTACCATGGAACCTGTTGCTGAAGGAGACACAGCTTATACCATCCTTCACCCAGACATGCCTACTGATATGGAAGACTTGCAGAGATCATGGATCCAACTGAAAGAGCAAAGGGATACTTTCGAGGCTCATTACAAAGCAAGCCAAGCAAGGATCCTAGAGCTAACAAAGCTACTTCATGAGGAACGAAACCTCAACTCATACCTCAACACAAAGAGGAAACGTCCATGGGAGACTTAAAACCCCATCTTTTGTACTTATTTCGTTTTCATTTTTTGTAAGCCTAAAAGGCAAAACAAGTTATTACTAATAAAAAGTTACTTTCTTGTTTGTTTAAGCAAATTTAAATCCTGCGGTCCTTGAAAACATTGCATATGCATTCCCATATCATTGCATCACAGGTTTATAATTGTGCACAGGTTTCTCATCTTCTCGCTGTTTATTTCAGCAATGGCTCTTGAACAATCAGTTAAGGATCTCCAGGCACAGAATGCACAGTTCCAAGAGCTGATCCTGAACCTATCCAAGGGGCAGGATGAATTGAAGGCACTGCTGGCCAAGAAGACTAAGAAGGCTAGAAAGTCTGCTGGGTTGCTCAACATGGGAAGAAGGTTCAAAGGTCCTGTCAGGACCAAGAAACAGGTTGAAGGCTATGAATCTGAAGAATCTGAGCAGGAGAGAGGCAGTCTCCACAACACTATGGGGGACTCTGATTCTGAGGCTAACTACTACCATGAGCCTAACGAAGACAAATTCAAGATGCTGGTAGATAGAATGGATGCTATGGAATTACAGAAATCATCTGGGCTGGATTTTGAGGATTTGAGCTTGATATCTGGGGTAGTCATACCCATTGGATTCAAAGTTCCTACATTTGTTGTCTATGATGGGGTCTCTTGTCCCAAATTGCATCTGAGGTCTTATGTCAGAAGAATTCAACCCCACACTGCTGATAAAAAGTTGTGGATCCATTTCTTTCAAGAGAGTTTATCTGGAGCTCAGCTAGAGTGGTATTATCAGTTGGAGAGTGTCAACATCAGAGATTGGAATGACCTTGCTGAAGCTTTCTACAAGCAGTACCAATACAATGCTGACTTAGCCCCCACTCGCATGCAGCTTCAAAGCATGTCTATGGGTGCCAAAGAAAGCTTTAAGGAGTATGCTCAGAAGTGGAGAGACTTAGCTGGAAGAGTTCAACCCCCTTTGACTGATAGGGAATTGGTTGATATGTTCATGTGTACGCTGAATGGTCCGTTTTACAGTCATCTCATTGGAAGCTCATCATCTGGCTTCACTGAGTTGATCATGACAGGAGAGCGAGTAGAGAATGGCATCAAGAGTGGCAAGATCCAAATGGGCACTTCTTCATCAGGTGCTGCAAAGAAGCCTCCCACTGTGAAGAAAGAATCTAATGCTGTGTATGGTCAGCCTGATCGTAACAGAAGGCATCAGTCTGTTAGTGCAGTTCATATTTCAAATCCAACTCCTGCAACAACAGAGCAGCCTCAAGGCAACCAACAGAGGGCTAGAAGACAGTTCACGAAGATCAACATGTCAATGGCTCAGGCATTGCAACACTTGTTGAAGGCTGAACTTATTACCCTGAGGGAGGCTCCTCAGAATCCCAATGTTACCTCTCCCAAGTACAATCCCAATGCACGATGTGCATATCATTCAAACTGTCCAGGACATGATACTAATAACTGCTGGGTCTTGAAGAACAAAATTCAGGATATGATTGATGCTGGAGAAATTGAGTTTGATCCACCAGGTACTCCAAATGTGATTACAGCTCCAATGCCAAATCACGAGAAGACTGTCAACGCCATTGATGAAGATATTAATGAAGATCTGCATGTCTATTCAGTTATGGAGTTGAGCACACCATTGTCTGTTATCAAAAAGAGGTTAGTACAAGCTGGGATCTTTCCAGATTGTCCTGAAGATTGTCTATATTGTACCTATAAGCCGGATAGTTGCTTCATTTTGAGAGATGGGATTCAACGTCTCATGGATAAATATACCATAGTGTTTGAAAGAAGACCAGCATCTGTAGGAAGTAGGGTGGATCATCTGACTCAGGGTAAGAAGATTGAAGAGGTTGACATGGTTGACAAAGTACCACTAAGAATCACTTCAAAGGGTCCCATTAAAATCACTCATCAGGGCCCAATCAAGATTACTGCTGAAGGCCCTGTGAAAGTTGTCGCTGAAGCCAGAGTAGCTCCTCTGATCATTACCACTCCTGGTCCTATTCCTTATACATCTGACAAAGCTGTGCCTTGGCACTATGGGTCTGATGTTTACATCCATGGTGTCAAGCAGGAGCCTTTACCTGATATGCCTGTTGACGTTGATAATATTGCTGGATCTAGCAAGATCACTCGTAGTGGAAGAGTCTTCTCTCCTCCAGTTGCTTCTAAGAGTGCAGTTACTCCTGCTGTTACTTCCACCACTGATGCTCGGGGCAAGGGTCCTGTTATTGAGCCGGTATCTACTGATGTGCCAGCTGCTGATGACCTCTCTAAGCAGATGGAAGAAGTATTGAAAATCATTCGCAAGAGTGATTATGATATTGTTGATCAGCTGGGGCATACTCCCTCAAAGATTTCTATGCTCTCCCTGTTATTATGTTCTGAGGCTCATGCCAAGTCATTGATTAAGTTTCTAAAGATGGCTCATGTACCCAGTGCAATTTCTGTGGACCAGTTTGAGAATTGTGTTGCTCACCTGACCTATGACAACGGGTTAGGATTTTCTGATGCTGACTTGACCCCTGCCAAGAGGGATCATAACAGGGCCTTGCATATTTCAATTGAATGCAGGGGCACTACCCTGTCTCATGTGCTGATAGACAATGGTTCCTCTCTGAATGTGTTGCCTAAGGAAGTCCTGAACAAGCTGAGTCCTAAAGATACGGTATTGAAGCCCAGTAATATTGTGGTAAAGGCTTTTGATGGTTCTAGAAGAGTAGTGCATGGGGAAATTGATCTTCCGATCAAGGTTGGCTCTCAGGTGTTTACCGCTACATTCTATGTGATGGATATTCGTCCTTCGTACTCATGCCTGCTTGGTCGTCCCTGGATCCATGGGGCAGGTGCTGTGACCTCCACACTACATCAAAAGTTGAGATATCCGGTGAATGGAAAAGTTGTTACTGTCTTTGGAGAGGAAGAATACTTTGTCAGCCATGTAAACACTTTCAAGTATCTGGAAGTAGAAGGTGAATACATTGAAACTCCATGTCAGTCATTTGAAGTGGTTCCCTGGGCTGTTAAGGATGGTGTGACTCCTCCTGCTGTGAAGAAAGTTCCTGTGGTCATCAGAAACCCTCCAACAATGGCAATGGCCTCCCTCAATGATGCAAAAGCTGTGGTGGAAGAAGGTGGTTGTACTATTTGGGGTCAGCTTCCTGATATGCCATACAAGTCTGACAAGTTTGGTTTGGGTTTCACTGCAGAGTCCCAGAAGGCTGTCCGTCGTGCTCGTGCTGTTCGTATCACCAATCAAGGGGTTATCAATGCTGTGGGAGATCAAGATGAAGACTACAACTTGGAGGCATGGATTTTCCCTACTATGGGTGCTGGACTCAATAATTGGACAGCTGAAGATGTTATCCCTATCTCCTTTAGTCAGGAGTAAATACTATTACTGTGTTATGTTTTAAATTTATAATTTCTGGAACAATTAAAACTTTCAAGCCCTGTGCCTTACCCGGGGCACAATGGTGTGCTTGTTACGGGTTGTCATTTCATTTGCATACTTCATTCAATAAAATCAGTGGACGTTTTGTTTCCGTAAATATTGTGTTCCTTGTCTTTCTTTTTCTTTTATTTTTGCTTTATCAGCTATGTATTCTTACACACACCCACGTCACTAAAATGCAGACCCTCATCCACTCTGGATCCAGTTGATAACAGTTCTACTATTGCCAATTACAATTTCGAGAATCCGATCTATCAAACTGAAGACGGAAACGAGGACGATTGTGAAATACCTGTGGAGCTTGCTAGGTTGTTACAACAAGAAGAGAAAGCTATACAGCCACATGAAGAGCCAGTCGAAGTTGTGAATCTGGGAACTGAAGAAAACAGAAAAGAGGTCAAGATAGGGGCTGATTTAGAGGACAGTGTCAAGAGCAGGTTGATTCAGATGCTACGTGACTATGTGGAGATCTTTGCTTGGTCTTATGAAGATATGCCAGGGTTGGATACAGACATTGTGGTTCACCGTTTGCCAGTGAAAGAAGATTGTCGTCCAAAGAAGCAGAAGGTTCGTCGTATGCGTCCTGAAATGTCAGAAAAGATCAAAGCAGAGGTAATGAAACAGTTCAACGCAGGGTTCTTGGCCGTAACTTCTTATCCTCAGTGGGTTGCAAATGTGGTACCAGTTCCTAAGAAAGATGGTAAGGTACGTATGTGTGTAGACTACAGAGATCTGAACAAGGCTAGCCCTAAAGATGACTTTCCACTTCCTCATATTGATATTCTGGTAGACAACACTGCTCAGCATAAGGTATTCTCTTTTATGGATGGTTTCTCTGGTTACAATCAAATCAAGATGGCACCTGAAGATATGGAGAAGACTACATTTGTGACACAGTGGGGCACCTTTTGCTATAAGGTAATGCCATTTGGTTTGAAGAATGCAGGGGCAACATATCAGCGTGCTATGGTGGCTTTGTTTCATGATATGATTCATCATGAGATAGAGGTATATGTGGATGATATGATAGCCAGGTCTCAGAATGAAGAACAACATCTTGATCATCTGCACAAGTTGTTTGAGAGGTTGAAGAAATACAGGTTGAGATTAAATCCAAACAAGTGTACTTTTGGAGTTAGATCGGGAAAGCTCCTGGGTTTCATTGTCAGTGGAAAAGGTATTGAAGTGGATCCTGCAAAAGTGAAAGCTATACAAGAGATGCCAGCTCCCCGTACTGAGAAGGAGGTTAGAGGTTTCTTGGGACGATTGAACTATATTGCAAGATTTATTTCCCAATTAACTACCATCTGTGAGCCAATCTTCAAGTTGTTGAAGAAAGATCAGGTAATGGAATGGAATGATGAGTGCCAGACTGCCTTTGATGAAATCAAGAGATATTTGCTAGAACCTCCAATTTTAATGCCACCAGTTGATGGAAGACCCTTGATTATGTATTTAACAGTATTAGACAACTCAATGGGGTGTGTATTGGGGCAACATGACGAGTCTGGTCGAAAAGAGCAGGCAATATACTACCTTAGCAAAAAGTTTACCGACTGTGAAACAAGATACTCACTGCTCGAGAAGACTTGCTGCGCTTTGGCATGGGCTGCTCGCCGACTAAGACAGTATATGTTGACCCATACTACCTTGTTGATTTCGAAGATGGATCCAATCAAGTACATATTTGAGAAACCTGCTCTCTCCGGAAGAATTGCAAGATGGCAAATGGTCTTGACGGAATATGATATACAGTATACTACTCAGAAGGCCATTAAGGGGAGTGTTGTTGCTGATCATTTGGCTCATCAAGCAGTAGATGATTACCAGTCAATGAATTTTGAGTTCCCTGATGAAGACATTATGTCTGTTACCGAAGAACCTGGACAATATGACGGACCTGAACAAGGATCCCGATGGACTATGGTTTTTGATGGTGCCTCCAATGCACATGGTAATGGTGTTGGTGTTGTGATTAGTTCCCCTGAAGGTTGTCATACCCCGATTACTGCCAGACTTTGTTTCTATTGTACCAATAACATGGCTGAGTATGAGGCATGTATCATGGGTATGCAAGTTGCTATTGATATGAAGATTCAGTTCCTTGAGGTGTATGGAGATTCAGCTCTGGTAGTAAGTCAGATTAAAGGAGATTGGGATACAAAGCATGATAATCTCATTCCTTACAGAGAACATGTGTTGTCTTTGATCCCACATTTCAAAGAGATTACTTTTGGACATATTCCACGAAGAGAGAATCAGTTGGCAGACGCATTGGCCACCATGGCATCTATGTTTGAGATCAGCTGGGATGATGAAGCTCCCAAGATTACCATTGATAGATTTGAGAAGCCTGCATACTGCAATGAGATTGACACTGAAGGGGCAGAGGAGAAGCCTTGGTTCTATGAAGTGAAAAACTATCTTGAAGCTCAGGAGTTCCCTGAAGGGGCATCTGTCAAAGATAGGAAGTTCCTGAGAAGGTTTTCTGCTAAGTTCTTTCTGAGTAATGGCATTCTGTATAAGCGTAATCATGATTCAACTATGCTTCGTTGTGTGGATAAGAAGGAAGCTACAGAAATTATGGAAGAGATGCATGATGGGACCTTTGGCACTCATTCTAGTGGTCATACCATGGCAAAGAAGATTTTGAGAGCAGGTTACTATTGGTCTACCATGGAAGCTGATTGCTATCAACACTCCAGAACATGTCACAAATGTCAAATCTATGCTGATAAAGTACATGTACCTCCATCTCCATTGAATGTGTTGACTGCTCCTTGGCCCTTTGCCATGTGGGGCATTGATATGATTGGTGAGATCAAGCCTACTGCTTCTAATGGGCATCGTTTCATCCTGGTTGCTATTGATTACTTCACGAAGTGGGTAGAGGCAGCTTCATTTGCATCTGTGACTAAGAATGTTGTGGCTCGGTTCATTAAGAATAATCTCATCTGTAGGTATGGTATCCCTGAAAGGATTATCACTGACAATGGCTCTAATCTGAACAACACTATGATTACTGATCTCTGTACGCAGTTCAAGATTAAGCATCACAACTCTTCTCCGTATCGTCCAAAGATGAATGGGGCAGTTGAAGCTGCTAATAAGAACATTAAGAAGATTGTACAGAAGATGACTGTTACTTACAAGGATTGGCACGAGATGTTACCATTTGCTCTGCATGGCTATCGTACTACAATACGTACTTCAACAGGGGCAACCCCATTCTCCTTAGTCTATGGTATGGAAGCATTTCTGCCTATTGAAGTTCAGATCCCCTCCTTGAGAATTATGAAGGATGCAGGCTTGGATGAAAATGAGTGGATTCAGACTCGACTTGACCAGATAAATTTGATTGATGAGAAAAGGTTAGCAGCAGTTTGTCATGGCCAGATGTACCAGAAACGGATGATCAAAGCTTTTAACAAGAAGGTTAAGCCAAAGGTATATCAGGCTGGTGACTTGGTAATCAAGCGTATCATATTACCACAGGGTGATCCTAGGGGCAAGTGGACTCCAACTTATGAGGGACCATTTGTAGTCAAGACAGTGTTCTCAGGAGGCGCCATGATACTGACTACAATGGATGGTGAAGACTTCCCACAACCTGTAAACGCAGACATAGTTAAAAAATACTACGCATAAAAAGAGACCCGCTAGGTTGACAGGCCTAGGCAAAAATAAGGGCATCCCGGCAAACCAAAAGGGTTTGGGCAAAAATTAGGGATATATATATAAAAAAGATGTACACCCGGCAAGTCGAAAACCTGAAAAGGCGGCTTGGGCAAAAAAGGGCATCCCGGTGGATTGAAAACCTGAAAGGGCAATCCAGGCAAAAGTTAGGGATTAAAGCGTATGACTATGTCTCGTTTGGATCACTCATGAAATTGCAACCCGTTGTACTACTTACTCAAACTCAAACAGATAAAGCTCAATCCAATCGTTTCCGTCTCAACAGCAAGAAGATGAGATACTTGAGTGGCAATAGTAGAATTGAAACTCAATAGGATTTTTTCCCACATAGCTGATTCTTTTTGTAAAACTTCATGACAAAACTCTCTTACTAGGGTTTATGTCTCCTTGTACAAACTTACCCGTGTATGGGTCACTTTTGATATAAATAAATTCCATCTTTTGAATCCAGATTTACTTTTACTCTATTTACGTAAGCGAAACGTCCATTGGTTGTGTTTGAATGTATGTATGCCTTTGAATATGATTGATGTTTACCAGAAATGCATGTATGCTTTTAATATGATTGATGTTTACCAGAAATGCATGAAAATGCAGTAATAGTATTTACTAAGGACGAACGAGGGAAGGATTTCAACGAAGCTTCGCCGGTTCATCTTTACAAGACAGTTACAAACCATCAGTAGGACTAATCCATTTTCACAAAGTTTAATCTCCCCTGGAATTTATATCCATCTCTTTTATCCTCATATGGATATACGGGAAATTACTTTCCAATAAAGGCACGATGAACGAAGACGGGATGTTATACTTATCCTACTATCAAACGAAAACGAAGGTTATCTATACCCTACTATCCCCACCAACGGGAGGTTATCTATACCTTGTTATCCCCAGCAGACGGAGGGTTATATATTCTTCAACAACGAATCGGGATTTATTTCCCTTGGCCAGCAGTTGTTATACAAGGATATCCAGACACTTCCAGCAGTGTCATATCATACATACATCATTTACATCATACCATAATATATATGTCTATAGTACATTACCTAGGTGCATCATGTCATACATGCATACATAAAGCATAAACTAATGTTGTTATACAGAATGCTACCTTGTTTTCAGGTTAATTATCCAACAAACAAGCTTATGATCTTTGGGACTGCTTTATTGTAACCTCAGGGTTACTTTATCCTCCTGATGAGCTTCTTATTACTTTGGGACTGCTTTATTGTAACCTCAGGGTTACTTTATCCTCCTGATGAGCTTCTTATTACTTCAAGACTGCTTTAGAGCTATCCATTGCTCTATCCTCCTGAAGACATATCACATTATTACTTCAAGACTGCTTTAGAGCTATTGATTGCTCTATCCTCCTGAAGACATATCACATTATTATTTCAAGACTGCTTTAGAGCTATCCATTGCTCTATCCTCCTGAAATTATTACTTCAAGACTGCTTTAGAGCTATTCATTGCTTTATCCTCCTGAAGTCATCTAATTATTTCAAGACTGCTTTAGAGCTATCCATTGCTCTATCCTCCTGAAGACATATCGCATTATTATTTCAAGACTGCTTTAGAGCCATTCTTTGCTCTATCCTCCTGAAGACATATCACGTTATTATTTCAAGACTGCTTTAGAGCTATTCATTGCTCTATCCTCCTGAAATCATTACTTCAAGACTGCTTTAGAGCTATTGATTGCTCTATCCTCCTGAAGACATATCACATTATTACTTCAAGACTGCTTTAGAGCTATTGATTGCTCTATCCTCCTGAAGACATATCACATTATTACTTCAAGACTGCTTTAGAGCTATTGATTGCTCTATCCTCCTGAAGACATATCACATTATTATTTCAAGACTGCTTTAGAGCTATCCATTGCTCTATCCTCCTGAAATTATTACTTCAAGACTGCTTTAGAGCTATTGATTGCTCTATCCTCCTGAAGACATATCACATTATTATTTCAAGACTGCTTTAGAGCTATCCATTGCTCTATCCTCCTGAAATTATTACTTCAAGACTGCTTTAGAGCTATTCATTGCTTTATCCTCCTGAAGTCATCTAATTATTTCAAGACTGCTTTAGAGCTATCCATTGCTCTATCCTCCTGAAGACATATCGCATTATTATTTCAAGACTGCTTTAGAGCCATTCTTTGCTCTATCCTCCTGAAGACATATCACGTTATTATTTCAAGACTGCTTTAGAGCTATTCATTGCTCTATCCTCCTGAAATCATTACTTCAAGACTGCTTTAGAGCTATTGATTGCTCTATCCTCCTGAAGACATATCACATTATTACTTCAAGACTGCTTTAGAGCTATCCATTGCTCTATCCTCCTGAAGACATATCGCATTATTATTTCAAGACTGCTTTAGAGCCATTCTTTGCTCTATCCTCCTGAAGACATATCACGTTATTATTTCAAGACTGCTTTAGAGCTATTCATTGCTCTATCCTCCTGAAATCATTACTTCAAGACTGCTTTAGAGCTATTGATGGCTCTATCCTCCTGAAGACATATCACATTATTATTTCAAGACTGCTTTAGGGTTATCACTATTGATTGCTCTATCCTCATGAAGACATGCTGCTACATCATTATTATTCCAGACTCCTGACAGCTTTCATCATACACCCATATTTTGAACTGCTCCCCCCCTAGTGGCATCTTTAAGCCCACTCAATCATGTTCAACCAACCATCAATATCACTCCATGCACTGGTGAGTGCAAATTTTTGGGCTTTTGTGTTCAATCCCCTTCAACCTTCCAGGTTACGACTGGCAAATATACCAATCTAACCCCTCAGGTTTCAGAAAATTGAACAGGGGCAGCTGTTGCACCCCAAAATTTGCCCTCACAATACAAGACTTTGTGTTCCAAGAAGGTTCACAAGGTTCATACTGACCACTACATTATGGTTCGCTGAAAAAGATTCAAGGTCTGATGAGTGTTTTAGCCTCCTGAAAAATTTCTCTTCAAAGATATATCAGAGCATTCCCCAAAGGAAGTTTAAGTTTTCCCGTCCTTTGGATTCAAAGCGTGTTTATTTAAGGACATAATGTATTGCACGGTTGTTGACTAATTCGTGTATTTTGTGATCAAGAAAAGGAAAGAATGACCTTCGTGATGTAAAGTGAGATTTCCTCAATCTAGAACATCTATGTTTTATCCGAGGAATCGAGTCCGACACTATTCCTATCTAAAGAGTTAGATCATCATGGATTTCTAACCTCGAGAGAACGGATTAGGCATTAAGGTTTGCTATGAGGTCTCAAAGTAATGAAGATTCGTGGTTGATGTCATTATGAAGAACACACTTTGAATGTTAAAAATGCAAAGTCTAATTACAAATGCAAGAGATAGGATCAAGATTCAAACATTTCCAATCCAAGGCGTATACGAGATCAGTTCAAAGATATCCCATTAGTAGTATCAAGACGAGGCTAGTATTTCATCTTCTTACAATTCAAGCATGTTCTAAAGTTTTTCCAAACAACACTCAAGGGTTTCAGGCTTTAGTCCAGATAGTGGCGTTATTCAAGTTCAAGATTTCCGATAACAAGTTTTCTGCTATTATGAAAGAGGTGTTAATATTAGCATATACCGTAAACACCAGAAGCCATCAGCAGTCATTTAAGTGTGCTCTAATGAACTTAATGGTTGTTTATGCTCTTGATGTATGATGCGGTGTTCTAATCATAGTGTGATGATGTTGCCATCCTCACCTTTGCCAATATATTAACCATTTCATTATGCATCGTTATTTCAACAACAAGATATGGGAAGGCTAATATGAATGAGGAAGCAAAGAATAAATGCCGGTCTTATTAAATAATGGAAGGAACTTTTAGTGTTTACATCACAAATAACAACCAATTTTTGTTTATAAATGGCGGAAGTTATCATAAACAAGTCTTGCAAAAAGGAGCTGAAGCAGTCAATGTTGGCACACTGGAATTATTGTTGCAATATGTTTGAATAAGCTCTTGGCTTTGAAGTAGTCCAGAAAACTCCGCCGACCGAAACGTACGTTGCTACGGTGCTTGGTTTTACCTTACAATAATTACCTACATTTGAACAAATGACAAAGATTCAGTAACTGTAATAGCTGATGGTAGACAACATCAGAAAGCTTTCGCGTACCAGCCACAAGGACGAGCAACACGACAGTCCACGACGTCTCATTCTCGTTTTGGAAGACAGCAGAACCATAACCAAATGCGCCCCTGAAAGAAAAAAATAGGAAGATTATTAGTTATTCAAGCCAATAATATAAACTAACCCAGATATCTCCCAAATCCTATCAGACCTGTCTAAAACCGTTTACCGCCATAATCGTATCCCAGCACAGAATCATAAAAGTTACACGAAAACCATGACCATTGCAACATCAGAAAATTACAAAGTTAACAACTACCACAAATCCATAAGTCCTAATTCTAAGCAATCCAATGTCTCTTCGTGTCACTCCTATTTTGCACTTTGAGCATGTCACGCCGAACTTGAAAGCCCTCGTGTGCTAACTCGCTTCATGTGCACACCTGTGACAAATAATAACGCATCAGTTTGAACACAAAGCAGAGGTAGCAAATTCAAAATAACCGTCGAAACCGCAATTAAACAACAGCAATGGCAAGATGTATAAGGAACTCGCTTCAACGAGTCATTGCTATATCATACCTTGTCCTGCATCTCCAGCCTGCTACGGATATGCCTCAGTTGGGATGAAACTCGCGCTCCGATTACTGGTATTGCTCCATCATCGGCATACAGGATACTAACTCCGGATATGATCGATCAAACGCTGTCTAAATTGTTGATACTATGGACTTGGCTTGAATGGAACTGACAAGTCTTGTCCAGCCAACGAACACCCTGCCAAAAGTACACCAGATAGCATATCAAAAGTGAAGCACATAAGATCAGTTAGTTTTAACACAGCAGATTCAGTTACTCTAATCTTGAAGCAGAAGTTTGAGCGTGACCTTCAGCAGATAGATCAGGGCCTTACGAATCAAGTTTGGATGAGAAAGAGGTTTACCCGGCGATGAAGTGCGAAGCTCCAAGAACCTCCCTCACGAGCTGACTCGACGGCTATCATTAAGGACCAATTCACAAGAGAAGACATGATCAGTCTAGCCAGATTCTTGAATACTATCACAACCGGAGCCATGTCCCGATTGTCAGCAGTCATGATACCCCTGCCACATACAAAAAAGGGGATTAATAGCTGTTATCATGAATTAATATAATTTAGGGTGACCAATTCAAATAAAGGAAAGATAAGCGCCATTGAGAAGCAAATGTGTACCGTGAGACGAAGAATTGTGCGAGGTCACGATGCAGATATATCGAACTCTTGTTGCTTTTAGGAACAGATGACTTCTTATGAGAATGGAAAGGCTTCAAGCTTTATAGTGGTATGCAAACTCAAGGACGGGCTGCATCGAGTTAGGACATTGATTTTACTTGTAACTCTCAAGAGGCATAAACGGTTGATCATCGGCCCGCATCACAAAAGCCATCTGATAGATAGCCCTCGGTGCCGTCCAAGCTCCTTTTTGTCTGATACAGTTTCTGTGCAATTTTCCCACACAAAGATAGTGTCGCCGCTTCCAGTGCTTACCCGACTTTCAGGCTAAAATGCTTACCGTTCGATGAGGAGTTTGTCAACACACTAGAGGAGGTGTTACGAGTTCCTGCAAGTAAATTCACAGTAAAATGAAATTCAACCGCAATTCCCAGACGCGTGAATTTAGTCATCCATAATTCAAAAAGGGAGTGTAAAAATGGAAAGGCACCTCACCAGGAGAAGAGGTTTCTTCACTTTCTTATGATTCTCTTTCATAGATTTCCATTTCAATCGAAGAGTTGCTATAATTGTCTTGGGATCTATCTCCATCACTTCCTTCCATACAACCAGGTTGTTGGTATCCGTTGAAAACCTGTTTTAAAAAAAAAAGGGGAGATCTAGTTACAAGACATGAGCTGGGCTAATTACACACAATTATGGCCTGTTGTTAAATAAGAGAAAAGCAGAAACACAATCAAAGGCGAGAAAGAAGATATTGGGTCCATTATCATGCCATCGACCGTAGGAAGCCAAAACGGCGAGGAACACGAAGTTGTCGACCAGAGCCACCAAAACTCCGACGCTGCAAACGAAATCATGGTCAGCTATGCATTAAGCCAAGAAAAAGAGATTAAGATGTTGGAAATTGTCGTGATATGTGCAGTTCGCACTGTGTGAAAGTGATTTGGAAATCAGTACGTGTTACCTTCGCAGCGTGTTGCCGTTAGTAACTTACAGTGAGCAGCTCCCGTGGATTTTGATTACACCGTGTCTTTATACAAAATTCCGGAAGCTAGTAAAACAAACAAACATCATTCCCCTGCAAACGGCACAACGAAATATAGTGAATACAGAAGCCAAGAGTCAGTTCGGATTTAGAAAAATATAAATTCCCCAACTGCTGATGAATTTCAGAACCCAGTTACTCTTGGAGCGCGGTTTCATGATAGCCAACCGTTGTTGAACCTGTAGCAGAAATAGATATTGGCCCAAATCAGATTGATATCCACACCTGCAAAACGCATTTCCCGAATTAGTAACCCTCAGAGGAATATACCCGTGATTCAAAAAGATCCTATCAAGCATTGAACCTAGATTGCAAACCGAATCAGAGATTGATTTCTCCTCATTTAAGGACCATTGAACAAAATCAGTTAAAAGGAGAAAGTTTTCAAATCTACCCTAGACCAATTTAGAAAACCCAATCCCCATTCAAATCAGCATTCATTGGTATCAATCAAGAAATCCCCCTTGAAGCCTATAAAAGGGAGAGACTCGAGAGAAAACCAGGGAGAACCCTAACAACGAAAAACCTCAAAAACCACAATCCACAACTAAAACCCTAATGCTCAGAGCGGAAGAATCACAAAGTCACGAATCCACAAAATAGCGACAAGGTTGAAACCCTAAAGAGAAATTAAGCAAATAGATTTGCACTTATCTCTAAGTGACATCGCTACCGCCGCCGAAGACCTCTGAGAACGACCATCGTTCGTGTCGCCGCAGCTTCGCCGTCCGTCACACGATTACCTCTTCGAATTGGTAAACCCGGTCTCTATCTAACTCATCCTTTTGTTGTTTGATTGGATTTAACTGTGTTTGCTGTTGCTTGTTTTGTTTCGATTTCCATGGAACCGTCACCCGTGAAGAGAGGGGAAGGAGGAAGACGATCGCGACTCGAGGGGGAAAGGATATAGGGTTCCTCCGTCTCCCATTTTCTTCTTATTGTTGTATTCTGTTAATTGTGTTTCTGCACACGCACCACACTCCCCCTAATTACTGTTAATCTCTAATCAACCTAATCAATTCCATAATCAGGTTTTTTTATTTGAATAAACTCAATTAACCTTTTTGAACTAACAAACATTTGAAGTTAAATTAACTTTTAATTACATCTTTATATAAATTACCTTTTTTTTTTTATTCAGTAAATCTTTTAAAAAATATATAGCTTATAATTAAAAATCATTTGCCCTTTTATTTAGTGGAAACCATTTTAATTAACTTGAAAGTATAAAACATGATAAAATTAAAAATACTTAATGTAAAATTTTGTGGGTGTGATTATTGATTATTTAAAATTTATTTTCATCATGATGTATAAATATTTTTCTTAATAATTGTTAATATATAATCAGAAATAATTAAATTTTGTAAATGATTAAGAAATTTATAGTTATGTTATATTTAGAACTTTATATTATAGTAATTATTTAATCATTTATGTTTCTAAATAAAAATCAAATTTTATGTTTAATCATGTTATTAATTAATTATTATTGCTAATCACATTCTGTTGCTTATTATTATTTTGAAATTTCTATCTTATTATTTTTCTAACCTTGTCTACTTTTCTAATTATTATTGTTTCAACTAATTATTTTCACTAACTTTATATTTATACTAACCTTATTTAATTTTTCTTATTATTTACTAACCCTAATATTTTATTTGCTTATTTGTTATTTTTTTTATTTATTATAATTTTGTAATTGCCTCTTGGATGTAAATTGTAATTACTTAATTATTATTATCATTATGGTTAGTAATTAGGGAGTGCTAATATGTATGATATTTAAAAAATAAATTAGATCATTTTAATATAAGATAATTAAATTAAACATTTCACACACGTAAGTCGATTTTAATCGCCGTCTCACTTCTTAAGGATATCCCTCAAGTTGCCTATGAATATTGGTTAAGTGGGGTGTATAAAGCAAGTCCCTCAAAAAGAAAATCATCAAAGCCCCTTATGGTTGCTTTTACGAATCGAGTCCCTTTCGAAAAATGATGATAGTCCCTCTAGTTTGCTTATTACACCCCACAATGGCCTTCAAAAATCCAATTGTCCCTCACGTGTCCCTTAACATCCAAAGTAAGGACTACCTACTCCATTATAGTAGGGATAGTCTTACTAAGGAAAGGATAAAGAATAAGAAAGACCTTAAAACATTAGGGTAGGCTACTCCTAGATACTTGCTCACTTCAAAACTTTTTCACACTTAAACAAATTTTCAACAAGTTTTCAA
This sequence comes from Lathyrus sativus, assembly GCA_963859935.3. Lineage (NCBI taxonomy): Eukaryota > Viridiplantae > Streptophyta > Magnoliopsida > Fabales > Fabaceae > Lathyrus > Lathyrus sativus. The sequence continues at coordinate 318,103,442 of OZ012739.1, forward strand.
ACAAGTTCTTAACACATCCTTACATGGATTATTTATTAACTATTCTGAAAATTTTCTATTCACACACTACACTTTCAAAACAATTCAAAAGTGAGCTTAAGTACCTAAGAGCCCATGGATAACCATGGATGAAAAGGGTGCTAACACCTTCCCTTTTCATAACCTACCCCCCGGACCCAAAATATTCTCTAAGGTCTTTCCTGTTCTTTTATAACCTTTCCTTATGGATAAAATAAAAGTCGGTGGCGACTCTTGCTATCCGCAACATTGTTTAAAGTCAGTTCTCCCACCGTGTTACAGAACTGGCGACTCTGCTGGGGATTTATTTAAGAGGGGTACCCTTAGGAATTAAGATCACTTTAAATTGTTTGCCTTGTTTGCTTTATTATTATATTGTTGGGGTGCTCTTATGTGTGAAAGGTCCTAACCCGGATCTAGTGTACCTTAGGTAAATGGCAATAGACCAAGGAAACTGTACGACGTATATCGATACGGTTGATCTGGTGGCCATAGTTAGTGCGACTTCTTGGTTGGTGCTTATATTCCTTAAGTCAAGTTGAGGATAATATTGAGGCTGCCATATGTTGTCAATGCACTAACTGACTTTTAGAACCCTAGTTAACTCATCTTGGCCTTTAGAAAGTAGTGAGGTAACCGGCTTTGGTGCAGACCGAAGTTGGTTGACACTCGATACTACGCTCATTGAGATCTTAAACTTGGAGGGTTTTGGTTGGCAAGTAAGTTGCCTTCTGAACAACCACCCTTGTGAAGGATCAATGATATTGAGATCCCTTAGAACCTGGTTACTTTTGTAGGGCAGGATGAACCATCTAACTTCAGGGGAGGGTACTTGCCTTTGAACCTCATGCAAGCCTTTAAACCTAGGGCTATGGTGTGACTTGTTTGTGTGTGCCACATGTTTGTGATTGAGCATGACATCATGACATCATCATGCATCATAAGCATATCATTTTCCCTAACCATTTCAAGGACCAAGGGATTTATTTTTGTTCTTTGTTGCAGGTCATGGCTTCTGCTCGTAGAAACACCATCAGGATCAACTTTGTAGGGATACCTCCCAAGCTCAAAGAGTTGGTTTCCCAAGTGTCTGATCATTCCCAGTTCGTCCAGAGACATGGTCACTTATTGGATCTAGTTACTTCAGGGTTCAGTGAAGACATGATGAGTGTGCTGTTTCAGTTCTTTGACCCTAAGCACCATTGCTTTACATTTCCTGATTATCAGCTGGTTCCAACCATGGAGGAGTTCTCTAAACTTCTGGGTATACCTGTTCTTGATCAGAAGCCATTCACAGGCTTAGAGAAGGAGCTTAAACCAGAAGTTATTGCTGCAACTCTACATCTGAAGAAGTCTGACATTGTTCTAGAGACGAGAAGCGGAGTTAAAGGTATTCTTGCCAAGGTATTAGTGGATAAAGCTCAAATGTTCTTGAAAGCTATGAGCTACGATGCTTTTGAGGAGATCTTAGCCTTATTGATTTATGGCTTAGTGTTGTTCCCCAATCCTGATCAGTTCATAGACGTTCATGCCATCAACATATTCCTGAGTCACAATCCAGTGCCTACCTTACTTGGAGACATCCTACATTCTCTTCACACCCGTACTACAAGAGCAAGAGGAACTTTGATGTGCTGCATACCTTTACTTTCTAGGTGGTTTATTTCTCACCTTCCTCGCTCAGTAATGAAGAATGAGCAAGGGTTCAGATGGTCCAAGAGGATCATGTCACTTTCTCACTCAGACATCCATTGGTGCTCCAGATCTATGGAGAATGTCACCATCATTGACCGTTGTGGGGAGTTTCCTAATGTGCCACTTCTAGGCATAAGAGGAGGCATCACCTACAACCCATCTCTAGCTTTACGACAGTTTGGTTACGCCCGGAGCGATGGTCCACATGACATGTTGATTCAGGGCATTGTGTTTGATTACGACAACGATCTTCAGGGTTACCGTCAGAGATTCATCCGAGCTTGGGGAAAGGTAAACAGGATTGACAGCAAGACACTGGAGCCTAAGTACACTATTCCTATGGAGGCTTATCTCAGATGGGTACGATCTCGTGCTCAGACACTCATGATGCCATATCCTGCCGTCCTACCAGTTACCATGGAACCTGTTGCTGAAGGAGACACAACTTATACCATCCTTCACCCAGACATGCCTACTGATATGGAAGACTTGCAGAGATCATGGATCCAACTGAAAGAGCAAAGGGATACTTTCGAGGCTCATTACAAAGCAAGCCAAGCAAGGATCCTAGAGCTAACAAAGCTACTTCATGAGGAACGAAACCTCAACTCATACCTCAACACAAAGAGGAAACGTCCATGGGAGACTTAAAACCCCATCTTTTGTACTTATTTCGTTTTCATTTTTTGTAAGCCTAAAAGGCAAAACAAGTTATTACTAATAAAAAGTTACTTTCTTGTTTGTTTAAGCAAATTTAAATCCTGCGGTCCTTGAAAACATTGCATATGCATTCCCATATCATTGCATCACAGGTTTATAATTGTGCACAGGTTTCTCATCTTCTCGCTGTTTATTTCAGCAATGGCTCTTGAACAATCAGTTAAGGATCTCCAGGCACAGAATGCACAGTTCCAAGAGCTGATCCTGAACCTATCCAAGGGGCAGGATGAATTGAAGGCACTGTTGGCCAAGAAGACTAAGAAGGCTAGAAAGTCTGCTGGGTTGCTCAACATGGGAAGAAGGTTCAAAGGTCCTGTCAGGACCAAGAAACAGGTTGAAGGCTATGAATCTGAAGAATCTGAGCAGGAGAGAGGCAGTCTCCACAACACTATGGGGGACTCTGATTCTGAGGCTAACTACTACCATGAGCCTAACGAAGACAAATTCAAGATGCTGGTAGATAGAATGGATGCTATGGAATTACAGAAATCATCTGGGCTGGATTTTGAGGATTTGAGCTTGATATCTGGGGTAGTCATACCCATTGGATTCAAAGTTCCTACATTTGTTGTCTATGATGGGGTCTCTTGTCCCAAATTGCATCTGAGGTCTTATGTCAGAAGAATTCAACCCCACACTGCTGATAAAAAGTTGTGGATCCATTTCTTTCAAGAGAGTTTATCTGGAGCTCAGCTAGAGTGGTATTATCAGTTGGAGAGTGTCAACATCAGAGATTGGAATGACCTTGCTGAAGCTTTCTACAAGCAGTACCAATACAATGCTGACTTAGCCCCCACTCGCATGCAGCTTCAAAGCATGTCTATGGGTGCCAAAGAAAGCTTTAAGGAGTATGCTCAGAAGTGGAGAGACTTAGCTGGAAGAGTTCAACCCCCTTTGACTGATAGGGAATTGGTTGATATGTTCATGTGTACGCTGAATGGTCCGTTTTACAGTCATCTCATTGGAAGCTCATCATCTGGCTTCACTGAGTTGATCATGACAGGAGAGCGAGTAGAGAATGGCATCAAGAGTGGCAAGATCCAAATGGGCACTTCTTCATCAGGTGCTGCAAAGAAGCCTCCCACTGTGAAGAAAGAATCTAATGCTGTGTATGGTCAGCCTGATCGTAACAGAAGGCATCAGTCTGTTAGTGCAGTTCATATTTCAAATCCAACTCCTGCAACAACAGAGCAGCCTCAAGGCAACCAACAGAGGGCTAGAAGACAGTTCACGAAGATCAACATGTCAATGGCTCAGGCATTGCAACACTTGTTGAAGGCTGAACTTATTACCCTGAGGGAGGCTCCTCAGAATCCCAATGTTACCTCTCCCAAGTACAATCCCAATGCACGATGTGCATATCATTCAAACTGTCCAGGACATGATACTAATAACTGCTGGGTCTTGAAGAACAAAATTCAGGATATGATTGATGCTGGAGAAATTGAGTTTGATCCACCAGGTACTCCAAATGTGATTACAGCTCCAATGCCAAATCACGAGAAGACTGTCAACGCCATTGATGAAGATATTAATGAAGATCTGCATGTCTATTCAGTTATGGAGTTGAGCACACCATTGTCTGTTATCAAAAAGAGGTTAGTACAAGCTGGGATCTTTCCAGATTGTCCTGAAGATTGTCTATATTGTACCTATAAGCCGGATAGTTGCTTCATTTTGAGAGATGGGATTCAACGTCTCATGGATAAATATACCATAGTGTTTGAAAGAAGACCAGCATCTGTAGGAAGTAGGGTGGATCATCTGACTCAGGGTAAGAAGATTGAAGAGGTTGACATGGTTGACAAAGTACCACTAAGAATCACTTCAAAGGGTCCCATTAAAATCACTCATCAGGGCCCAATCAAGATTACTGCTGAAGGCCCTGTGAAAGTTGTCGCTGAAGCCAGAGTAGCTCCTCTGATCATTACCACTCCTGGTCCTATTCCTTATACATCTGACAAAGCTGTGCCTTGGCACTATGGGTCTGATGTTTACATCCATGGTGTCAAGCAGGAGCCTTTACCTGATATGCCTGTTGACGTTGATAATATTGCTGGATCTAGCAAGATCACTCGTAGTGGAAGAGTCTTCTCTCCTCCAGTTGCTTCTAAGAGTGCAGTTACTCCTGCTGTTACTTCCACCACTGATGCTCGGGGCAAGGGTCCTGTTATTGAGCCGGTATCTACTGATGTGCCAGCTGCTGATGACCTCTCTAAGCAGATGGAAGAAGTATTGAAAATCATTCGCAAGAGTGATTATGATATTGTTGATCAGCTGGGGCATACTCCCTCAAAGATTTCTATGCTCTCCCTGTTATTATGTTCTGAGGCTCATGCCAAGTCATTGATTAAGTTTCTAAAGATGGCTCATGTACCCAGTGCAATTTCTGTGGACCAGTTTGAGAATTGTGTTGCTCACCTGACCTATGACAACGGGTTAGGATTTTCTGATGCTGACTTGACCCCTGCCAAGAGGGATCATAACAGGGCCTTGCATATTTCAATTGAATGCAGGGGCACTACCCTGTCTCATGTGCTGATAGACAATGGTTCCTCTCTGAATGTGTTGCCTAAGGAAGTCCTGAACAAGCTGAGTCCTAAAGATACGGTATTGAAGCCCAGTAATATTGTGGTAAAGGCTTTTGATGGTTCTAGAAGAGTAGTGCATGGGGAAATTGATCTTCCGATCAAGGTTGGCTCTCAGGTGTTTACCGCTACATTCTATGTGATGGATATTCGTCCTTCGTACTCATGCCTGCTTGGTCGTCCCTGGATCCATGGGGCAGGTGCTGTGACCTCCACACTACATCAAAAGTTGAGATATCCGGTGAATGGAAAAGTTGTTACTGTCTTTGGAGAGGAAGAATACTTTGTCAGCCATGTAAACACTTTCAAGTATCTGGAAGTAGAAGGTGAATACATTGAAACTCCATGTCAGTCATTTGAAGTGGTTCCCTGGGCTGTTAAGGATGGTGTGACTCCTCCTGCTGTGAAGAAAGTTCCTGTGGTCATCAGAAACCCTCCAACAATGGCAATGGCCTCCCTCAATGATGCAAAAGCTGTGGTGGAAGAAGGTGGTTGTACTATTTGGGGTCAGCTTCCTGATATGCCATACAAGTCTGACAAGTTTGGTTTGGGTTTCACTGCAGAGTCCCAGAAGGCTGTCCGTCGTGCTCGTGCTGTTCGTATCACCAATCAAGGGGTTATCAATGCTGTGGGAGATCAAGATGAAGACTACAACTTGGAGGCATGGATTTTCCCTACTATGGGTGCTGGACTCAATAATTGGACAGCTGAAGATGTTATCCCTATCTCCTTTAGTCAGGAGTAAATACTATTACTGTGTTATGTTTTAAATTTATAATTTCTGGAACAATTAAAACTTTCAAGCCCTGTGCCTTACCCGGGGCACAATGGTGTGCTTGTTACGGGTTGTCATTTCATTTGCATACTTCATTCAATAAAATCAGTGGACGTTTTGTTTCCGTAAATATTGTGTTCCTTGTCTTTCTTTTTCTTTTATTTTTGCTTTATCAGCTATGTATTCTTACACACACCCACGTCACTAAAATGCAGACCCTCATCCACTCTGGATCCAGTTGATAACAGTTCTACTATTGCCAATTACAATTTCGAGAATCCGATCTATCAAACTGAAGACGGAAACGAGGACGATTGTGAAATACCTGTGGAGCTTGCTAGGTTGTTACAACAAGAAGAGAAAGCTATACAGCCACATGAAGAGCCAGTCGAAGTTGTGAATCTGGGAACTGAAGAAAACAGAAAAGAGGTCAAGATAGGGGCTGATTTAGAGGACAGTGTCAAGAGCAGGTTGATTCAGATGCTACGTGACTATGTGGAGATCTTTGCTTGGTCTTATGAAGATATGCCAGGGTTGGATACAGACATTGTGGTTCACCGTTTGCCAGTGAAAGAAGATTGTCGTCCAAAGAAGCAGAAGGTTCGTCGTATGCGTCCTGAAATGTCAGAAAAGATCAAAGCAGAGGTAATGAAACAGTTCAACGCAGGGTTCTTGGCCGTAACTTCTTATCCTCAGTGGGTTGCAAATGTGGTACCAGTTCCTAAGAAAGATGGTAAGGTACGTATGTGTGTAGACTACAGAGATCTGAACAAGGCTAGCCCTAAAGATGACTTTCCACTTCCTCATATTGATATTCTGGTAGACAACACTGCTCAGCATAAGGTATTCTCTTTTATGGATGGTTTCTCTGGTTACAATCAAATCAAGATGGCACCTGAAGATATGGAGAAGACTACATTTGTGACACAGTGGGGCACCTTTTGCTATAAGGTAATGCCATTTGGTTTGAAGAATGCAGGGGCAACATATCAGCGTGCTATGGTGGCTTTGTTTCATGATATGATTCATCATGAGATAGAGGTATATGTGGATGATATGATAGCCAGGTCTCAGAATGAAGAACAACATCTTGATCATCTGCACAAGTTGTTTGAGAGGTTGAAGAAATACAGGTTGAGATTAAATCCAAACAAGTGTACTTTTGGAGTTAGATCGGGAAAGCTCCTGGGTTTCATTGTCAGTGGAAAAGGTATTGAAGTGGATCCTGCAAAAGTGAAAGCTATACAAGAGATGCCAGCTCCCCGTACTGAGAAGGAGGTTAGAGGTTTCTTGGGACGATTGAACTATATTGCAAGATTTATTTCCCAATTAACTACCATCTGTGAGCCAATCTTCAAGTTGTTGAAGAAAGATCAGGTAATGGAATGGAATGATGAGTGCCAGACTGCCTTTGATGAAATCAAGAGATATTTGCTAGAACCTCCAATTTTAATGCCACCAGTTGATGGAAGACCCTTGATTATGTATTTAACAGTATTAGACAACTCAATGGGGTGTGTATTGGGGCAACATGACGAGTCTGGTCGAAAAGAGCAGGCAATATACTACCTTAGCAAAAAGTTTACCGACTGTGAAACAAGATACTCACTGCTCGAGAAGACTTGCTGCGCTTTGGCATGGGCTGCTCGCCGACTAAGACAGTATATGTTGACCCATACTACCTTGTTGATTTCGAAGATGGATCCAATCAAGTACATATTTGAGAAACCTGCTCTCTCCGGAAGAATTGCAAGATGGCAAATGGTCTTGACGGAATATGATATACAGTATACTACTCAGAAGGCCATTAAGGGGAGTGTTGTTGCTGATCATTTGGCTCATCAAGCAGTAGATGATTACCAGTCAATGAATTTTGAGTTCCCTGATGAAGACATTATGTCTGTTACCGAAGAACCTGGACAATATGACGGACCTGAACAAGGATCCCGATGGACTATGGTTTTTGATGGTGCCTCCAATGCACATGGTAATGGTGTTGGTGTTGTGATTAGTTCCCCTGAAGGTTGTCATACCCCGATTACTGCCAGACTTTGTTTCTATTGTACCAATAACATGGCTGAGTATGAGGCATGTATCATGGGTATGCAAGTTGCTATTGATATGAAGATTCAGTTCCTTGAGGTGTATGGAGATTCAGCTCTGGTAGTAAGTCAGATTAAAGGAGATTGGGATACAAAGCATGATAATCTCATTCCTTACAGAGAACATGTGTTGTCTTTGATCCCACATTTCAAAGAGATTACTTTTGGACATATTCCACGAAGAGAGAATCAGTTGGCAGACGCATTGGCCACCATGGCATCTATGTTTGAGATCAGCTGGGATGATGAAGCTCCCAAGATTACCATTGATAGATTTGAGAAGCCTGCATACTGCAATGAGATTGACACTGAAGGGGCAGAGGAGAAGCCTTGGTTCTATGAAGTGAAAAACTATCTTGAAGCTCAGGAGTTCCCTGAAGGGGCATCTGTCAAAGATAGGAAGTTCCTGAGAAGGTTTTCTGCTAAGTTCTTTCTGAGTAATGGCATTCTGTATAAGCGTAATCATGATTCAACTATGCTTCGTTGTGTGGATAAGAAGGAAGCTACAGAAATTATGGAAGAGATGCATGATGGGACCTTTGGCACTCATTCTAGTGGTCATACCATGGCAAAGAAGATTTTGAGAGCAGGTTACTATTGGTCTACCATGGAAGCTGATTGCTATCAACACTCCAGAACATGTCACAAATGTCAAATCTATGCTGATAAAGTACATGTACCTCCATCTCCATTGAATGTGTTGACTGCTCCTTGGCCCTTTGCCATGTGGGGCATTGATATGATTGGTGAGATCAAGCCTACTGCTTCTAATGGGCATCGTTTCATCCTGGTTGCTATTGATTACTTCACGAAGTGGGTAGAGGCAGCTTCATTTGCATCTGTGACTAAGAATGTTGTGGCTCGGTTCATTAAGAATAATCTCATCTGTAGGTATGGTATCCCTGAAAGGATTATCACTGACAATGGCTCTAATCTGAACAACACTATGATTACTGATCTCTGTACGCAGTTCAAGATTAAGCATCACAACTCTTCTCCGTATCGTCCAAAGATGAATGGGGCAGTTGAAGCTGCTAATAAGAACATTAAGAAGATTGTACAGAAGATGACTGTTACTTACAAGGATTGGCACGAGATGTTACCATTTGCTCTGCATGGCTATCGTACTACAATACGTACTTCAACAGGGGCAACCCCATTCTCCTTAGTCTATGGTATGGAAGCAGTTCTGCCTATTGAAGTTCAGATCCCCTCCTTGAGAATTATGAAGGATGCAGGCTTGGATGAAAATGAGTGGATTCAGACTCGACTTGACCAGATAAATTTGATTGATGAGAAAAGGTTAGCAGCAGTTTGTCATGGCCAGATGTACCAGAAACGGATGATCAAAGCTTTTAACAAGAAGGTTAAGCCAAAGGTATATCAGGCTGGTGACTTGGTAATCAAGCGTATCATATTACCACAGGGTGATCCTAGGGGCAAGTGGACTCCAACTTATGAGGGACCATTTGTAGTCAAGACAGTGTTCTCAGGAGGCGCCATGATACTGACTACAATGGATGGTGAAGACTTCCCACAACCTGTAAACGCAGACATAGTTAAAAAATACTACGCATAAAAAGAGACCCGCTAGGTTGACAGGCCTAGGCAAAAATAAGGGCATCCCGGCAAACCAAAAGGGTTTGGGCAAAAATTAGGGATATATATATAAAAAAGATGTACACCCGGCAAGTCGAAAACCTGAAAAGGCGGCTTGGGCAAAAAAGGGCATCCCGGTGGATTGAAAACCTGAAAGGGCAATCCAGGCAAAAGTTAGGGATTAAAGCGTATGACTATGTCTCGTTTGGATCACTCATGAAATTGCAACCCGTTGTACTACTTACTCAAACTCAAACAGATAAAGCTCAATCCAATCGTTTCCGTCTCAACAGCAAGAAGATGAGATACTTGAGTGGCAATAGTAGAATTGAAACTCAATAGGATTTTTTCCCACATAGCTGATTCTTTTTGTAAAACTTCATGACAAAACTCTCTTACTAGGGTTTATGTCTCCTTGTACAAACTTACCCGTGTATGGGTCACTTTTGATATAAATAAATTCCATCTTTTGAATCCAGATTTACTTTTACTCTATTTACGTAAGCGAAACGTCCATTGGTTGTGTTTGAATGTATGTATGCCTTTGAATATGATTGATGTTTACCAGAAATGCATGTATGCTTTTAATATGATTGATGTTTACCAGAAATGCATGAAAATGCAGTAATAGTATTTACTAAGGACGAACGAGGGAAGGATTTCAACGAAGCTTCGCCGGTTCATCTTTACAAGACAGTTACAAACCATCAGTAGGACTAATCCATTTTCACAAAGTTTAATCTCCCCTGGAATTTATATCCATCTCTTTTATCCTCATATGGATATACGGGAAATTACTTTCCAATAAAGGCACGATGAACGAAGACGGGATGTTATACTTATCCTACTATCAAACGAAAACGAAGGTTTTCTATACCCTACTATCCCCACCAACGGGAGGTTATCTATACCTTGTTATCCCCAGCAGACGGAGGGTTATATATTCTTCAACAACGAATCGGGATTTATTTCCCTTGGCCAGCAGTTGTTATACAAGGATATCCAGACACTTCCAGCAGTGTCATATCATACATACATCATTTACATCATACCATAATATATATGTCTATAGTACATTACCTAGGTGCATCATGTCATACATGCATACATAAAGCATAAACTAATGTTGTTATACAGAATGCTACCTTGTTTTCAGGTTAATTATCCAACAAACAAGCTTATGATCTTTGGGACTGCTTTATTGTAACCTCAGGGTTACTTTATCCTCCTGATGAGCTTCTTATTACTTTGGGACTGCTTTATTGTAACCTCAGGGTTACTTTATCCTCCTGATGAGCTTCTTATTACTTCAAGACTGCTTTAGAGCTATCCATTGCTCTATCCTCCTGAAGACATATCACATTATTACTTCAAGACTGCTTTAGAGCTATTGATTGCTCTATCCTCCTGAAGACATATCACATTATTATTTCAAGACTGCTTTAGAGCTATCCATTGCTCTATCCTCCTGAAATTATTACTTCAAGACTGCTTTAGAGCTATTCATTGCTTTATCCTCCTGAAGTCATCTAATTATTTCAAGACTGCTTTAGAGCTATCCATTGCTCTATCCTCCTGAAGACATATCGCATTATTATTTCAAGACTGCTTTAGAGCCATTCTTTGCTCTATCCTCCTGAAGACATATCACGTTATTATTTCAAGACTGCTTTAGAGCTATTCATTGCTCTATCCTCCTGAAATCATTACTTCAAGACTGCTTTAGAGCTATTGATTGCTCTATCCTCCTGAAGACATATCACATTATTACTTCAAGACTGCTTTAGAGCTATTGATTGCTCTATCCTCCTGAAGACATATCACATTATTACTTCAAGACTGCTTTAGAGCTATTGATTGCTCTATCCTCCTGAAGACATATCACATTATTATTTCAAGACTGCTTTAGAGCTATCCATTGCTCTATCCTCCTGAAATTATTACTTCAAGACTGCTTTAGAGCTATTGATTGCTCTATCCTCCTGAAGACATATCACATTATTATTTCAAGACTGCTTTAGAGCTATCCATTGCTCTATCCTCCTGAAATTATTACTTCAAGACTGCTTTAGAGCTATTCATTGCTTTATCCTCCTGAAGTCATCTAATTATTTCAAGACTGCTTTAGAGCTATCCATTGCTCTATCCTCCTGAAGACATATCGCATTATTATTTCAAGACTGCTTTAGAGCCATTCTTTGCTCTATCCTCCTGAAGACATATCACGTTATTATTTCAAGACTGCTTTAGAGCTATTCATTGCTCTATCCTCCTGAAATCATTACTTCAAGACTGCTTTAGAGCTATTGATTGCTCTATCCTCCTGAAGACATATCACATTATTACTTCAAGACTGCTTTAGAGCTATCCATTGCTCTATCCTCCTGAAGACATATCGCATTATTATTTCAAGACTGCTTTAGAGCCATTCTTTGCTCTATCCTCCTGAAGACATATCACGTTATTATTTCAAGACTGCTTTAGAGCTATTCATTGCTCTATCCTCCTGAAATCATTACTTCAAGACTGCTTTAGAGCTATTGATGGCTCTATCCTCCTGAAGACATATCACATTATTATTTCAAGACTGCTTTAGGGTTATCACTATTGATTGCTCTATCCTCATGAAGACATGCTGCTACATCATTATTATTCCAGACTCCTGACAGCTTTCATCATACACCCATATTTTGAACTGCTCCCCCCCTAGTGGCATCTTTAAGCCCACTCAATCATGTTCAACCAACCATCAATATCACTCCATGCACTGGTGAGTGCAAATTTTTGGGCTTTTGTGTTCAATCCCCTTCAACCTTCCAGGTTACGACTGGCAAATATACCAATCTAACCCCTCAGGTTTCAGAAAATTGAACAGGGGCAGCTGTTGCACCCCAAAATTTGCCCTCACAATACAAGACTTTGTGTTCCAAGAAGGTTCACAAGGTTCATACTGACCACTACATTATGGTTCGCTGAAAAAGATTCAAGGTCTGATGAGTGTTTTAGCCTCCTGAAAAATTTCTCTTCAAAGATATATCAGAGCATTCCCCAAAGGAAGTTTAAGTTTTCCCGTCCTTTGGATTCAAAGCGTGTTTATTTAAGGACATAATGTATTGCACGGTTGTTGACTAATTCGTGTATTTTGTGATCAAGAAAAGGAAAGAATGACCTTCGTGATGTAAAGTGAGATTTCCTCAATCTAGAACATCTATGTTTTATCCGAGGAATCGAGTCCGACACTATTCCTATCTAAAGAGTTAGATCATCATGGATTTCTAACCTCGAGAGAACGGATTAGGCATTAAGGTTTGCTATGAGGTCTCAAAGTAATGAAGATTCGTGGTTGATGTCATTATGAAGAACACACTTTGAATGTTAAAAATGCAAAGTCTAATTACAAATGCAAGAGATAGGATCAAGATTCAAACATTTCCAATCCAAGGCGTATACGAGATCAGTTCAAAGATATCCCATTAGTAGTATCAAGACGAGGCTAGTATTTCATCTTCTTACAATTCAAGCATGTTCTAAAGTTTTTCCAAACAACACTCAAGGGTTTCAGGCTTTAGTCCAGATAGTGGCGTTATTCAAGTTCAAGATTTCCGATAACAAGTTTTCTGCTATTATGAAAGAGGTGTTAATATTAGCATATACCGTAAACACCAGAAGCCATCAGCAGTCATTTAAGTGTGCTCTAATGAACTTAATGGTTGTTTATGCTCTTGATGTATGATGCGGTGTTCTAATCATAGTGTGATGATGTTGCCATCCTCACCTTTGCCAATATATTAACCATTTCATTATGCATCGTTATTTCAACAACAAGATATGGGAAGGCTAATATGAATGAGGAAGCAAAGAATAAATGCCGGTCTTATTAAATAATGGAAGGAACTTTTAGTGTTTACATCACAAATAACAACCAATTTTTGTTTATAAATGGCGGAAGTTATCATAAACAAGTCTTGCAAAAAGGAGCTGAAGCAGTCAATGTTGGCACACTGGAATTATTGTTGCAATATGTTTGAATAAGCTCTTGGCTTTGAAGTAGTCCAGAAAACTCCGCCGACCGAAACGTACGTTGCTACGGTGCTTGGTTTTACCTTACAATAATTACCTACATTTGAACAAATGACAAAGATTCAGTAACTGTAATAGCTGATGGTAGACAACATCAGAAAGCTTTCGCGTACCAGCCACAAGGACGAGCAACACGACAGTCCACGACGTCTCATTCTCGTTTTGGAAGACAGCAGAACCATAACCAAATGCGCCCCTGAAAGAAAAAAATAGGAAGATTATTAGTTATTCAAGCCAATAATATAAACTAACCCAGATATCTCCCAAATCCTATCAGACCTGTCTAAAACCGTTTACCGCCATAATCGTATCCCAGCACAGAATCATAAAAGTTACACGAAAACCATGACCATTGCAACATCAGAAAATTACAAAGTTAACAACTACCACAAATCCATAAGTCCTAATTCTAAGCAATCCAATGTCTCTTCGTGTCACTCCTATTTTGCACTTTGAGCATGTCACGCCGAACTTGAAAGCCCTCGTGTGCTAACTCGCTTCATGTGCACACCTGTGACAAATAATAACGCATCAGTTTGAACACAAAGCAGAGGTAGCAAATTCAAAATAACCGTCGAAACCGCAATTAAACAACAGCAATGGCAAGATGTATAAGGAACTCGCTTCAACGAGTCATTGCTATATCATACCTTGTCCTGCATCTCCAGCCTGCTACGGATATGCCTCAGTTGGGATGAAACTCGCGCTCCGATTACTGGTATTGCTCCATCATCGGCATACAGGATACTAACTCCGGATATGATCGATCAAACGCTGTCTAAATTGTTGATACTATGGACTTGGCTTGAATGGAACTGACAAGTCTTGTCCAGCCAACGAACACCCTGCCAAAAGTACACCAGATAGCATATCAAAAGTGAAGCACATAAGATCAGTTAGTTTTAACACAGCAGATTCAGTTACTCTAATCTTGAAGCAGAAGTTTGAGCGTGACCTTCAGCAGATAGATCAGGGCCTTACGAATCAAGTTTGGATGAGAAAGAGGTTTACCCGGCGATGAAGTGCGAAGCTCCAAGAACCTCCCTCACGAGCTGACTCGACGACTATCATTAAGGACCAATTCACAAGAGAAGACATGATCAGTCTAGCCAGATTCTTGAATACTATCACAACCGGAGCCATGTCCCGATTGTCAGCAGTCATGATACCCCTGCCACATACAAAAAAAGGGGATTAATAGCTGTTATCATGAATTAATATAATTTAGGGTGACCAATTCAAATAAAGGAAAGATAAGCGCCATTGAGAAGCAAATGTGTACCGTGAGACGAAGAATTGTGCGAGGTCACGATGCAGATATATCGAACTCTTGTTGCTTTTAGGAACAGATGACTTCTTATGAGAATGGAAAGGCTTCAAGCTTTATAGTGGTATGCAAACTCAAGGACGGGCTGCATCGAGTTAGGACATTGATTTTACTTGTAACTCTCAAGAGGCATAAACGGTTGATCATCGGCCCGCATCACAAAAGCCATCTGATAGATAGCCCTCGGTGCCGTCCAAGCTCCTTTTTGTCTGATACAGTTTCTGTGCAATTTTCCCACACAAAGATAGTGTCGCCGCTTCCAGTGCTTACCCGACTTTCAGGCTAAAATGCTTACCGTTCGATGAGGAGTTTGTCAACACACTAGAGGAGGTGTTACGAGTTCCTGCAAGTAAATTCACAGTAAAATGAAATTCAACCGCAATTCCCAGACGCGTGAATTTAGTCATCCATAATTCAAAAAGGGAGTGTAAAAATGGAAAGGCACCTCACCAGGAGAAGAGGTTTCTTCACTTTCTTATGATTCTCTTTCATAGATTTCCATTTCAATCGAAGAGTTGCTATAATTGTCTTGGGATCTATCTCCATCACTTCCTTCCATACAACCAGGTTGTTGGTATCCGTTGAAAACCTGTTTTAAAAAAAAAAGGGGAGATCTAGTTACAAGACATGAGCTGGGCTAATTACACACAATTATGGCCTGTTGTTAAATAAGAGAAAAGCAGAAACACAATCAAAGGCGAGAAAGAAGATATTGGGTCCATTATCATGCCATCGACCGTAGGAAGCCAAAACGGCGAGGAACACGAAGTTGTCGACCAGAGCCACCAAAACTCCGACGCTGCAAACGAAATCATGGTCAGCTATGCATTAAGCCAAGAAAAAGAGATTAAGATGTTGGAAATTGTCGTGATATGTGCAGTTCGCACTGTGTGAAAGTGATTTGGAAATCAGTACGTGTTACCTTCGCAGCGTGTTGCCGTTAGTAACTTACAGTGAGCAGCTCCCGTGGATTTTGATTACACCGTGTCTTTATACAAAATTCCGGAAGCTAGTAAAACAAACAAACATCATTCCCCTGCAAACGGCACAACGAAATATAGTGAATACAGAAGCCAAGAGTCAGTTCGGATTTAGAAAAATATAAATTCCCCAACTGCTGATGAATTTCAGAACCCAGTTACTCTTGGAGCGCGGTTTCATGATAGCCAACCGTTGTTGAACCTGTAGCAGAAATAGATATTGGCCCAAATCAGATTGATATCCACACCTGCAAAACGCATTTCCCGAATTAGTAACCCTCAGAGGAATATACCCGTGATTCAAAAAGATCCTATCAAGCATTGAACCTAGATTGCAAACCGAATCAGAGATTGATTTCTCCTCATTTAAGGACCATTGAACAAAATCAGTTAAAAGGAGAAAGTTTTCAAATCTACCCTAGACCAATTTAGAAAACCCAATCCCCATTCAAATCAGCATTCATTGGTATCAATCAAGAAATCCCCCTTGAAGCCTATAAAAGGGAGAGACTCGAGAGAAAACCAGGGAGAACCCTAACAACGAAAAACCTCAAAAACCACAATCCACAACTAAAACCCTAATGCTCAGAGCGGAAGAATCACAAAGTCACGAATCCACAAAATAGCGACAAGGTTGAAACCCTAAAGAGAAATTAAGCAAATAGATTTGCACTTATCTCTAAGTGACATCGCTACCGCCGCCGAAGACCTCTGAGAACGACCATCGTTCGTGTCGCCGCAGCTTCGCCGTCCGTCACACGATTACCTCTTCGAATTGGTAAACCCGGTCTCTATCTAACTCATCCTTTTGTTGTTTGATTGGATTTAACTGTGTTTGCTGTTGCTTGTTTTGTTTCGATTTCCATGGAACCGTCACCCGTGAAGAGAGGGGAAGGAGGAAGACGATCGCGACTCGAGGGGGAAAGGATATAGGGTTCCTCCGTCTCCCATTTTCTTCTTATTGTTGTATTCTGTTAATTGTGTTTCTGCACACGCACCACACTCCCCCTAATTACTGTTAATCTCTAATCAACCTAATCAATTCCATAATCAGGTTTTTTTATTTGAATAAACTCAATTAACCTTTTTGAACTAACAAACATTTGAAGTTAAATTAACTTTTAATTACATCTTTATATAAATTACCTTTTTTTTTTATTCAGTAAATCTTTTAAAAAATATATAGCTTATAATTAAAAATCATTTGCCCTTTTATTTAGTGGAAACCATTTTAATTAACTTGAAAGTATAAAACATGATAAAATTAAAAATACTTAATGTAAAATTTTGTGGGTGTGATTATTGATTATTTAAAATTTATTTTCATCATGATGTATAAATATTTTTCTTAATAATTGTTAATATATAATCAGAAATAATTAAATTTTGTAAATGATTAAGAAATTTATAGTTATGTTATATTTAGAACTTTATATTATAGTAATTATTTAATCATTTATGTTTCTAAATAAAAATCAAATTTTATGTTTAATCATGTTATTAATTAATTATTATTGCTAATCACATTCTGTTGCTTATTATTATTTTGAAATTTCTATCTTATTATTTTTCTAACCTTGTCTACTTTTCTAATTATTATTGTTTCAACTAATTATTTTCACTAACTTTATATTTATACTAACCTTATTTAATTTTTCTTATTATTTACTAACCCTAATATTTTATTTGCTTATTTGTTATTTTTTTTATTTATTATAATTTTGTAATTGCCTCTTGGATGTAAATTGTAATTACTTAATTATTATTATCATTATGGTTAGTAATTAGGGAGTGCTAATATGTATGATATTTAAAAAATAAATTAGATCATTTTAATATAAGATAATTAAATTAAACATTTCACACACGTAAGTCGATTTTAATCGCCGTCTCACTTCTTAAGGATATCCCTCAAGTTGCCTATGAATATTGGTTAAGTGGGGTGTATAAAGCAAGTCCCTCAAAAAGAAAATCATCAAAGCCCCTTATGGTTGCTTTTACGAATCGAGTCCCTTTCGAAAAATGATGATAGTCCCTCTAGTTTGCTTATTACACCCCACAATGGCCTTCAAAAATCCAATTGTCCCTCACGTGTCCCTTAACATCCAAAGTAAGGACTACCTACTCCATTATAGTAGGGATAGTCTTACTAAGGAAAGGATAAAGAATAAGAAAGACCTTAAAACATTAGGGTAGGCTACTCCTAGATACTTGCTCACTTCAAAACTTTTTCACACTTAAACAAATTTTCAACAAGTTTTCAAACAAGTTCTTAACACATCCTTACATGGATTATTTATTAACTATTCTGAAAATTTTCTATTCACACACTACACTTTCAAAACAATTCAAAAGTGAGCTTAAGTACCTAAGAGCCCATGGATAACCATGGATGAAAAGGGTGCTAACACCTTCCCTTTTCATAACCTACCCCCCGGACCCAAAATATTCTCTAAGGTCTTTCCTGTTCTTTTATAACCTTTCCTTATGGATAAAATAAAAGTCGGTGGCGACTCTTGCTATCCGCAACATTGTTTAAAGTCAGTTCTCCCACCGTGTTACAATGGTCAGCACCAAATCCAAGTTATCCATGCATTTCTTGAATGATTCTCCAAAAAAAGAAAAGTCATCCATGAAAACCTCCATGGAATTCTCAATAATGTATGAAAATATTTCCATCATGCCACTTTGAAATGTGATTGGAGCATTGCACAGACCAAAAGGCATTCTTCTGAAAGTAAAAATACCATAAAGACAAGCCAATATAGTTTTTTCTTAATCTTCAAGTGCAATGGCTATTTGATTGTAGCCAAAATATCCATCTAAGAAGAAATAATACTCCTCACCAGCCAACCTATCCAACATTTGATCAATGGATGGTAAAGGAAAGTGATCCTTCCCCGTGGCCTTGTTCAGCTTCCTATAAGCCATATAGATCCTCCAGCCTGTAACTATTCTTGTAGGAATTAATTCATTTTTCTCATTGCTAACTACTTTCATACCACCCATCTTTGGAACACATTGAATTGGAATTACCCATACACTATCAGAGATATGGTAGATAACACCAACAACTAACCACTTGATGATCTCTTCTTGACCACTTCCTTCATAACTGGGTTCAATCAACTCTGACTTTCAATGCTATTCTTGGAGTTCTCCTCCAACAAGATTCTATGCATACAAACTCTGGGACTAATCCCTTTGATGTTAGAGATTTTCCAAGAAATATCCTTCTTATGTTTCATCATAACTGTCAGTAACTCACCCTTCCACTCATCAGATAGATCAGCAGCCACAATAACTGGAAACTTCTGTCCCGCCTCTAGATAAACATTTTGCAAATGAGCAGGCAGTTTCTTAAGTTCCAATTCAGGAGGAAGTTCTACCGATGGTAAGCTTTTCTTTTTCAATACAGTGTATAGATCCAGTACCTCTACAAATTCTTCATGAATATGAGGCTCGCTAAAAGGACCACAAATGATACTATCATGTTAAACATCCTCTTTTATCAACTTTCCTAACTTTTGCTCCAACATATTGCTTGTCTTGAGTAGGTTCTTGTGGATGACTCCTTCCCAACTTGAGATCATGGAACAATCAACTACACCCTCTTCAGGATACTATAAGGCATCAAGTACATTGAACAGAACTTGCTGCACATTAACTCTCATAGTTAATTATCCTCTTTCTGCATCAATTAAAGTTTTGCCAGTGGCTAGGAAAGGTCTTCTGAATAGAATGAAAGTCTCTTCATCAGCATTAAAACCCATTATAATGAAATCAACAAGGAACACAAACTTGTCAACTCTCACTAGCACATCTTTTATCTTTCCTTGGGGATAACAAATACTTATGTCAGCTAGCTGAAGAGTGACTGTTGTTGGCCTGACAGCTCTAATTCTAATTTTCTTGAAGATAGATAAGGGAATAAGATTTGTACTGGCCCTAAGACCACATAAATCCTTTCCATAAAAAGTATATCCTATTGTGCAAGGGATGGTAAAACTTCCAGGGTCTTTCAGTTTTGGAAGGAGCTTGCCTTGAACTAACTGGATGCACTCTTGAGTTAGTGCAACAATTGTAAAATCACCCACTCTTTTTCTCTTAGTGAGCACATCTTTCATGAACTTGGATTAGTTTGGCATTTGTTGAATAACTTTAATCAATGGTATGTTGATGTGAAGCTGTCTTAAATTTTCCATGAACTTGCCAAACTGCTGCTCTTCTTTGGCTTTCTTAATCCTTCGAGGAAAAGGAGGTGAAGATCTTTCTTGAACAAACTTTTGGACTCTTTCAACTTCTGGTTGGTTTTTTGAATTAGAATTCATGCCAGTAGCATTATTGTTAACAATTTCTTCATTATGTCCTTCTGAGGAATGCTTCTCATTGGACTTCACTTCATCTTCTAAATTGTCATGAGCTGAAAGTTCTTCACTTGACTGATTGTTTCTTGGTATGGATCCTTCACATTCTTTTACACTTATAATCTTGATGACTTGATAGGTTTCAACATTCTTAACTCTATATGTTGAGGCTGGAGCATCAGTAGTGCTTGGGAGAGCACCCAAATTTCTTGAACTAAGTGCTAGGAAATCTGCCCCACTTGATTCTCTAGATTTTGATACTCACTCTTTGTGTTTGAAACTGATTTTTGGTCTCTTGAATAAAGGATTTCAAAAATTTTTCCAGCTGGTTATTCCATTAATTTTCCATAGCATAATTAGGTGCAGAATAACCAGGAGGAATTTATGGTGCTTGAGTTACTTGAAGCTTTAGTTAATTTTGATTATTACTCCAAGAAAAATTAGGGTGATTGCACCAACCAGGATTGTAAGTGTTGTTGTAGGGGTTGTTATACTTGTTGTTTCCAACATAGTTAACAGAAACTGGGTTCACTGGGCATTCTTTAAATAAATGAGCACTTCCACGATACATGTAGGCAACCTCTGATGCATTGTTAACCACTTTGACAGAGTCGGACTTTGTCACTTCAGGAGTTATCATATTCTTCATCATCTTATGGATTTGAGCCACCTGAGCATCTAGAGTTGTAGTCTCAATGACTTCATGAACACCAGCAAGTCTCTTTTGAGTTGAATTAGTAGTTGCCATAGTGACAGGAACTTGATAGGTGTTGGCAGTGATACTCTCAATCAACTTGTAACCCTCTTCATAGTATTTATACATAAGAGCTCCACCACTAGAGAAATCTAATATTTTCTTTAAGGAAGGCACTAATCCATTATAAAAAGTTTCAAGTTAAATACATATTGGTATGCTATAACGGGGACATTGTCTAAGCATCTCGTTGAATCTTTCCCAAGCATCAAATAAGGATTCATCCTCTCCTTATCTAAATGAGGTTATTTCATTTCTCATTTTAGCATTTTTGGAAGGAGGGAAATACTTGGCCAAATAATTTCCACCCAAATGATTCCATGTGGAAATGGAATTGGGTTCCAAGGAATTTAACTAACTCTTGGCTCTATCCCTTAGAGAATATGGAAATAGCCTCAATCTGAATGCATCATCAGTGACACCGGGTATCTTCATTTATAGAAAACCTAAGTACTACCCAGTGGTTTGCAACATTTGAAACATCATAGGCTTATATTCAAACCATGTTGCATCAATTTTTAGTCATATTGTCCCATTATTCATGGCGTTTAAATCAAATATTGCATAATCTCTAATGTTTCTTGCCCTATCATTGGCAATGCCAATAACGTCATTATCTGCCATGACAATTTCTACCTTTTCTTCGTCTAACTCTAATCCTTCTAACTCAGGTATGTCAACCAAAATGAAAGGAGGAGGGCTCGTTGTCAATTGTTCAGTAAGTTGAAATCTCCTTAGTACTCTGAGAGTTCTTTCAGGTTCAAGATCTCCTCTGTAGACTGGGTGCAACAACCTGCACATATAACAACTATGCACCTATCGTGACACCAGTGTACACAAAATTTTAAAGGCTCAAATGCTTAAATAATAAAAAATTATAGTAATGAATACTAAATTAAAATGTAAATTGGTACTCTCCCGCAACAACACTAAAAACTTGTTTCTTGAAAATGTGTCACATGCAAGTATACATGTATGTTTAAAAGTAGCAAGTGATAAAATGTAAGGATATCATACCCATAGGTAGTGATTGTTACTTAGATTGATTTTGTAATAAACTATCTTTTGAATTTAAGCATGATTAAGGATAAAAATAATATATGAATGTCACAAGTTCAATCTTTCCTCTTTAAACCAGATCTAAATAGTGAAAAATGAGATTGAAATGATAGTGCATGTTGAGGCAAGGAACATTAATGTAAATGAAGTAACTATGTGTTAATAACGTATAGTGTCATTCCATGAAGGATCAAAGTGATCTAGTGGTGTGTTTCCACAATAAAAAATCACTCATTACTAGAGCAAGGGAACAAATCTCTAAGTCACACTTATAACCTTAAAATACATATAATTATATTCTGAAGTCACTTATAGTTGTAGTTCATGATCTCTAAGTGAACTAATCAAGTGAATATCTCTATCCTAATCTTTTCAACCATTTTTATTATAAAATCCACTTGCTGTTAAATCTCTTACAACAACAAGTTATCATCTTTTTCTAAGTTGATCACTAAAAGAATCAGATTTATACACAAGTTAACACATAATAAAACAAGGCACTAAATAACACATCACTTAACATATTAACATCATAACATTAACTTCCCATTTCTCATCATATAAAAGGTTTAACTCATGATGAGCTGAGTACAAACTATAGACATGGTTATCAAAAGATACATCCTTAAACAAATATTGGCAGAAACTTAAACCTAAGAGTAGTGTGAAGACTTCATGAGATGGATAATAAACAAAAGATGACTTCATTCGTGCCAGGGATCAACAAGGGGTACAGGAAATGGTGAGAAGAAGAAATCTCTTTTCTCTCCACTAACCTCACACTATTGTATTTTGTCTTGTGATTTGAAATAATGTTGAACTTTCTTTCTTCAATCTTCAACTGGGTCTATTTATAAGCCTTCACTAGGGTTTCTTGTGATATTGTGGATCATGGGCCAAAAATAAAGAAATCAAATCAAGCCCAATAACAGAATCATCACTTTTACAACATTCTTTGTGCTTAGCCTCCAAAGAATCAAGTACAAGGGAACAGTTGTGGGAAACAAGGTGTCCTGTGACACACTTCCATAGTAGGGTGCAGGAGGTGCTGTCCTTTTTCTGCGAAACACATAGAGTATTTGCTGTACTGTTGTACCATATTTTGTCTTCTAGCGCTCCTTGGTCTTATCCATTTGTTTCAAATAAATTGTCTTTAACACACTGCAAATATTCCCTCTAACTAACCAATTTTTTCACGCTTGCCCTAGCAACCTAGCATCTTTGTCCCCTTTTCTACTTTGATTAAGTTTATATTTCTGCTTTAGCTTGTGCTCTCAGTTGCTGTCCACTACAGTCTTGCCTTAGCTCGACTAAGTTAACCTTAAATCAAGAAAAAACACATCAAAATAACAAAAGGGAGAACCTATTGTGCTCCAAGCTAATTACTATAAAACAACTAAAAACACACTAAAAGTAATAATGTAAGATGCAATAAATTAAAAATAATGAAAAATTATGGTATGTAATAACTCAAAAATTGTGGGTTATCAAAGGCTCACTCTTAACTTGCTAGGGGTCATCTTTTCCACCCCCTCATTTAAGACTCAAATACCAATTACTTGATGGGAGTGTTGGTAGGGTTAAGGGGACCAATTGATCTCTCAGAACTGTTACCAGAGTAACCTGGAAATGATGGGGGAACCCCCCTCCCTAGGCGTCATTCCTTCTCTAGAGGTAGGTGACATTGATACAACAAGTTGGAATTCAATGTTGGGGGCAGAGATTGAAAGGCTTACCCAAACAAAAGATTTGAAAGAGGTCCAGACTGAGCCTTTGCTCCACCAAGTCACCAAGCTAGTCATCTATTTTTTAGAGTCTGAAGAAGAGAGTTTGGTGGCCCTACTTAGAAAAAACATTGATATGTTCGTTTAGGCTTCCTAAGATATGCCTAACATATATGCCAGGGTGGTGTGCCATCACCTTGCCATAGATCTTACAGTTAAACCAGTATGTCAAAGAAAATGCAAGGTATTGAACATGTGACTCCACACACAAGAAAGGATGAGGTGAATTGTGTGATTCATAAAAACTATGGGTTGAAAAAAAATTCGATTATTTTAGAGTTTAAAACATTTTAAAAACATTTTAGAAATTAGCAGAAGAAATTAAAAATGCGAAAAAAAAGTTAAAGAAAAGATAAGAGCCACCAGGAAACTATACAAGTTCAGTCAAGGAGACTTAATTATGTACCAATGATTTGATCTTGAGAGTATATAGTAACGCTTAAGATCTTTTATTAGGTCGAACTCTTGAGCCACCTTATACAAGGAAAATGAAGTTTCAAGATAACTTAAAATCAAACAACAAACAATGGAGGGAAGTGGTTAGTCTTATTTATAAACAACAATTTAAAGCAGTTAGTCCTCAAGCTAAACCCAAAATTCCTAAGGATTTATCTCAAACCGAAGTGATCTTTTGACCAGACTAAACTCACGAACCGAACCTAGTTTTTACCATGATGACCATGAACCAAGATGATATTTTGAACTAGGCCCCTTTTGAATCACAATGAGCTTTTAAGCGGGAACTCACAAAATGATTTGAGATTTTGAACTAGGCTAATCATGAACAAAAAGTAAGTTTTAAAACGGGCTAAGCTTACGAACCGAAATGGCGACTTAGAACCTAAATCCTCAAACCAAAGCTTTTAAAGGGTTTAACTTTGAACCCAAACAAATAATACATTTTGGATAAATTATTCAACAAAGATAAAATAATATATACTTGACAAATTTACAAAAACAACCTTTCTAAAATACGACAATTTCTAACTAAACAAAAGGAATTTCTCGAAGCGCTACGTACCAAGATGTTACTGATTTTATGCGTCAAGGATTTGAAGTAATGAATGCCGGATATGCAATGATGGATCAATATGAAGCTTTTCATAGGGGAGAAATACCTGATGATATGAACCAAGATTAGATTTTTGGACTTTGTTTTCTTTTTATTGTTTTTAAGTACTATGTCTTTTAGTTTTATGTTTATATCTCTCATTTTAAGTACTCTGAAAGAATTACTTGGTTGTTAAATTTTATAATATTTTGTTTGTTATGTTTTGAAGGTGAGAAAAGTACACAAGAAGAAGGATTGAATTGTGTTTTCCGTTTTCTTAATTTGCGTCTGATCAGAGTTCAGAATCTAAACTGGTGTTTAGATTCTGATTATACTTAGCAGCGGATGTTAATTGAAGCAAATAAGTAATAGCAGAAGACATAAATATTTATACTAGCTCCTCCCAACTAAGAGTAGTCCAGTCCCCTTGCTTCACAAGAGATTTTCACTATAACCAAATCATGATTACAATCGCATATGCATTATGCATAAGTCTTTTACACTGCTCAAACCCTAGGTCCAAGACTTCTTGCTCAAGTCCTACAGACTCAAGATTTTTGTTCCAAGTTCCATGGAACGAGTCTTCCTACTCAAACCCCTCAGGTTCAAGACTCTTGCTCTAAGTTCCACAAACCGAGTCATCTTGCTCAATCAATCTACTTGATTAAGACTTTCATTGCTCAAGTACATTGCATGAGACTTACATGGATCAAGCATCTTGGTGAGAGACTTCCTTGCTTGAGTCCTAATGATTAAAGACTTATGCTCAATTAATCCACTTTATTAAGATTTCATTGCTTAAGCACATATCACGGGACTTGTTTGGCTCAAGCATCTTGGCGAGAGATTTAACCTAAATGGCTAAACAAGTTCAACATAATAGAGAACAAAGTTTACTTGATACTAATATTAGAGGTACAAGAAATCAAAATAACAAAGACCTAAAGCTTTTAATATTTCTAATACATTCATTGTGTAAGAAATCTTAAGGCTTTTACAATTATAACCTACAACAAAAAATTTTCATACACGATAGAGTTGATAATTACTAATCTTGTTACTCCTTCATCTGTTTAATCCTTGTTGAAGATTCATTTTGAACCTTCAGCCACTTATATAGCAGTTGCAGCAGACTAACCGTTGGAAGAGATAACTTGATTGAATGTCTTTGCTTTACTCCATAGTACAAGAGTCGTTAAAGATAGATACACTAAAAGATATTGATTCATTGTGTAACATGTTTAACCATTTCAAAAATATCATATACTATAAAGCCGTTGAGAGTAGGTATCCGTAAAACATGTAAACCTTTCTTGAGCCTTGTGAACTCAGACTCCAACTAACAAACTGATTTGACAATGCAACTTGCTTTATGAAGTACATGCAACTTCAGCTTTATCACCAACTTTGAATGATATCAGAAGCCAATTTACATTCACCAAGTGTAGAAACAATTATGCTGCTTCTTCTGATGCTGAGGCCTTCAGCTTCAGAGTCTACGCCAGACATCACTTAGCAAGTGTTCTTTAGTTTCTGTATCACCAGAAGCTAGCAATTCATGTTCTCTCAAGTGTGTCTTTGTATATCAGATTCTATATATAAATATTTACAAGTATTAGAACTTTAATACAAGAAACACACATAAAATATAACCATTATTCTTTAATAACTTTATTATCATCAAAACCCAAGGAATATGTGTCATGAACAAATCTTGTTCTAACAATCTCCCTCTTTTGATGATGATAAACATGAATATTTAAAAGGACAATGTAGCGCATGTATAACTT
Source organism: Lathyrus sativus (assembly GCA_963859935.3). Classification (NCBI taxonomy): domain Eukaryota; kingdom Viridiplantae; phylum Streptophyta; class Magnoliopsida; order Fabales; family Fabaceae; genus Lathyrus; species Lathyrus sativus. Next base: position 318,130,131 of record OZ012739.1, read on the forward strand.
TATTTGCAACATAAAAGAATGAGTTTTGTAAGCTCCCCTTGAGTTTAATAGTCCAAAGTTGAATTCTGTGACCCAACCTAAGTACTACTTTAAAGAAAATATAATTTAGTTTTCTTAGTAACATCAGAGTCTGAGGTTTGTAAGCTTCCCCTGAGTCAAATAGTTCTAAGGTTGAGGTTTGTAAGATCCCCCATTAGTTCTATATTTAAGAAAACCCAAAATAATATTTTAATTTCCTTTGGCAGCAACAAAATACAAGGTCTGTAAGCTCCTTTTGAGTCTGATAGGCTAAGCTTGAGGTTTGTAAGCTCCTCCTTAGTTCTATGTATAACAAAGTTAAAATGTGTCGCTCGAGTAAGATAGCCATAATAATAGAAATTTAAATAACAAAATTATAAATGACCATTATGTATAGATTGAATAGGTTCAATGGGTTCAATTTCTAATTAAATACTGCCATACCCTAATTTTCAACCCTAAGATCCCACCTTCATTTGCATCATTTACATATCACCAACCACCTTTTTGTGTGTCTTTTATGTTTTATTAACCCCATTGAAAATACAAAAATATATCTTGCTTTGCTTTGATTACAAGTTAGGGATTTGTACCAAGGAGTTCAAGTGGAGATCAGTCAAAGTATAGTGTGATCCCCAATATCTCAAGCTCCTCTACCCTTCATTATGATCAAGATTTTCCCACCATAAAATAATCAATATTGTATGTGCATCAATTCAAGTTTACCAAGTTCTAATTCATCAATTGTTCCAAATTAGGATTTTGGTCAAAATCAGCCCAAGGTTGACCTTTTTGGTCAAGACATGATCACACGGCTTGGAACATGGTCCAAAGTGTAGCAGCAAAAATTGTGAGTGTAAGCTATTGATTAGCTTAACTCGAAATGCAAGAGTTATCATCACACTTTTATTTTATACAAAAGGAAAGGAAAAAAGCAAAACAAAACCTAAGCAAGTTCTAAAATAAGAACAGATAAATAAATACCGAGTAAGGGGGTTGGTTACGATAAGGGAAGATATTAGCACACACAACGTCTATAGTACTCTATAGAAACCCTTTGAAATATCTACTCTTTTTTGGTTTGAAAATATTTGTTTGAAATGAGATTGGGGAGATTAGAAAAGAATTATTTTTTAAGATTTTTGTGTTTGGAGAGACTTGTCGCCTCATGCCTACGTACCCACAAAGTGCAATATAAGACCAAAACCCCGTAGTTCGTGATATAAATAACAAAATAGGTTTGTTATGGTTGATTTTAAGTGAAAAGACAAGTCGCCATTTCCAAGCAAATAGTTCCTCTTAAAGAGATGACTCATGTCTAAACTTATGGAAAAGTTTAAAAGAAAAACTGCATAAGGCACAAAAGGTTTGAATGAGTTTGAATACTTTTTATGTTTTTTTGAAAAGAGACAAAATATGATTAACATTGATTGACATTTATTAAAGGAAATAAATTTTGAAAAAAGGGCTTGACAAAAGTCAAAGTTTTTTTGTGAAAGCGATTCGAATTTGAAAACAAGAAGGTTTTGAAAAAGGGAAAAGATTTTTGGAAATTAAAGAATGGTTGAAGAATAAGGGACTATCCTAGAGCAAAAAGATGAAAGCTAAGGATAGGAACGGTTTAACCACACAAGAAAGTTCCACAATATAAGAATTCTTCCTTTAGATTAGGCCTTGATCAAAATAAGTCTTCAAGATTCAAGGTTTGACATCACAAGCTTCCAAGCATATGTTAAGATCTTAATTCTAGGTCAAAAACTCCATGTCTAATGCAAAGGATAATGGCCATAGTCCACCATTAAGAGAACAAGTTTTTAGGGGTTTAGGCCTTTATTAATGTTTTTGGTCCAAGTGGATAAAGGAAAAATGGCGGAAGCATAAACAATAAATGATATGGTACGATAACAATGGATCATAAAAATAAAGAGGGATAGGAAATGAAAAAGAAACATAAACAAAATTAGTACAATGATATTGTTAGTGAGTTAGTGATTAGTTGTTAGAGTAAATGATCAATGGTGGTTAAATAATGCATTTAGGCCAAAGTTAATGAAGACACATTAGAGGAATGATAAAATCAAAGCCTCATAACAACAAGTTTCATAGGTAATGGACCTAAGAAAAATAATCAACTATACTTGGACTTTCAAATATAAGTTTGAGCCACGGATGATCATTTTCTAATTACGGGACAATTTAGCGCTATGTTAAGCAATCATAATTGGGTTTATGTAGAAATCACGACTATCTGAGGTTGGTCAATAAAAATGTTTGTACTAATGTATGCTAGAGAGACAATATGTAGACCATCCTCCGAAAGCAATACCGTTGTCATACCCTAAATTTGTCCGTCGGCTTTTGTAAACATTTTCTCTTTTTTTTATTTTGCATTTTTCATATCGTTTAGACACGTGTCCACCCCCGATGGGTGTTCTTTAAATCTCGACTTTTTTTGCCCAACGAGAGCGCGACACGTGGCCTAAGGGTATTTTCGTAAATTTTAATTGTTTTTATATTTCTCTTTTCCTTGTAAATATTAATCTTTTGTATAGGTTTTTGTTTTAACTTTTATTTAGATAATCAAATTGTTTTTATTATAATTTTAGAATAGTTTTTTTATTATATTTTAGAACTAGAATACAAAATAGAATTTATTTGTTTCTCAGGAAACAATTTAGGTTTTTTTTCTTTAACAAAATTAACTAGAATTTAATTGTTTTTTAAATAGAAAATAGTTGTTTTTTATAGGATTAGATTTTTCAAAAATAGTCTAGAGATAGAATTTTATTTTTAATAGATTTGAAGTTTAGTTTTATTAGAAATTATTTGTTATTAGATTTAATTTAGAATTAGTTTAAATATGTTTTTTTTAATATTATTTAAAAATAAATTATTAGAAATAGTTTAGATTTTTATTTAATTTTAGTATAGAATTTATTTTGATTAGAGCTTTATTAGGATTAATAGCATTAATTAAGTTTAGAATAGTTTTTTTTATTTAATTTTGATTTTCTTTAATATTTATGTAATATGTATTTATTTGTGCAATTTTATTAACAGAAGTATACCCGCCCCAGCGGATGGATAAGTTTATATGCTTACCCTAGCCTTTGTTTTGCGTTTTTTTTTTCATTTTTGATTTCCTTTAATTCTTATGTAACATTCATTTTTGATTTCCTTTAATTCTTATGTAACATATATTTATTTGTGCAACTTTGTTAATGGATGTATACCCACCCCAGCGGATGAACTTGTATGTATGGACTTGTGTCCTTTATGCCTAAAGGATGGGTGTTCAAAGTTCAAATCCCATCCAACCCTTTTTATGTTCATTTATTTTTGTTTTATTAAATTAGGATTTATGGGATTTATTAGTATTATTAAATTATGATTAATTTGTTTCATTATTAATAGTCAGATTTTGTTTAGTTAAATTTTAATAATTTATATTTTATTTTCTTAGTTTATTTAGTTTTACTAGAAATTAAATTTTTAGAGTTTTCTTTTCATTTTATAAATTTCTAGAATTAAGATTGTTTTTTAGGAAATAGATTTTTTTAATTAGAGTTTTTTAAAGTTATTATATTTTTTAATGATTTTATTTTTAGATTTTTCATTTTATTAGAATTATTTTCTTTTATTTGTTTATTTATTTTTGTTTTTTTTTAGAATTTTGTTTTGATAGTAGTTAGAATTATTTAGGTTTATATAAGTAAATATTAATTAGATTTAAAATTAATGTTAATAGAATTAATTTATTTTATAGTCAGAATTGTTAGTTTAGTTTATTTCATTAGTTAATTAGTTATAGGTTTTATTTAGCATTTACTAATTATATCTATTATTAGTTAGTTTTTATTCATTAATCAACATTATTTGTCATTAATCATCATCAGTAATTATTAATCAGAAATAATTCAAAAAAAAACTGTTGTGCCACGTGTCATTTTCGTAGGGTATAAGACTCTATTCATCACCCCCTACATTTGAGAAAACCCTAATCTCTCTCAGCCTCCAAACTCTAGCCGCTCGTATCCAAACTTCCAAACTCGTTTTCCAGAACAACTCAACAACAATCTCCAACTTCATCAACCTTTCTCCCTAGCTACTGCTTCCGTCATCCTCTTCTTGCTCTTCACACCTACATCATCAACAACATCCCTCCCGTTTTCCTCTCCTTCACCGAAGCTCTCTTCCTCCCTATTTTCGTTTTCTTCAAACACACAAACACAACCCAGAAAATTGAAACCCACCTTCAATATTCTTCTCCCCTTTCATTTATCTTCTTCAAACAATAAACTACCGTAACCAACCGAAAATCTCCATTTCTCAGAAACCCATAACAATCTTCAGTCTTAACATCTTCAACTTCATCTTCTCAAAACTTCGAACCACCATTACCCCAACTACACGAACATAACCTATTTTCACCATTCTCAGAACCTCAAACCAACATACACTCAAACGAACCTCCAAACCCTGTTCTTCACCATTTTCAATCTCTTTTCCTTCAATACTCACACAAAATGAACCTGGAACATCACTCACCCAGATTTCCGCCGTAACCCATTCTAAGACCCACCATCTTTCCATCTCGTATCTTTTATTACAATTTTATTTTCAAACCGATGAAGTCTTCGATTCGTCAAATGTTGATTTTCGAGGATGTTGAAACCTTCGCTATTTCAAATCTATGGAGAATGACCATTTGGGTCATTTTCCTTACTTTGGGATTGTGAGAGGTTCCCTTCGATTAAATTAACTTAATGTTTGCAATTAAGACAAGGTTTGAGTTTTCTTAACTTTCTCTTCTTTCTCACTTCCGACTTTATTTCATTTCATCTGTTTTGGTCTATGAAGAGACTTCCGTAATCCATTATCAGTCAAATTATTGATGAATAATGTTGGATCCGAGACCACTTCTTTTCTCTCCTCATTTCTTTTCATCTTTCCGATTCTATTTTGACCTGTTGTGATCGATGAAGTCTTGTATCCGCAAGACGAGATCCCACTGTATTTGGCCTGTGCGACATGATTCAATTGGAGAACGATCCTCAATATCGTTTCTCTATCTTGTCCTTAGCACGAAAATCAATACGCGACCTCTTATAGGTTGGCTTCCTTTATAAGTCGAGCTAAGACAGTTTAGCGTTACATTGTCCCGATTCGATTCAAAATACCATCAAACCATCTTGAAAATAAATTATCTTTGTATTAAATTAAAAAGAGAGGATTAAGTGTAGACTTCTTCCTCTCCGAGTGTCGAGATGCTCACTATAGTGTGGGTGGTTTTGATACTTGTCTTTCAATACGAAGACGCTTTCCATCCACCTTCTCTCCTAAAACCTCGGCCCCGTACCGAGTCCATTTTCAAACCATTTTTCTCCTAAAACCTCGGCCCCGTACCGAGTGCATTTTCAAAACACTTTCGATAATAAACCGATTTCTATTTGTATTGAATTAAAAAGAGAGGATTAAGTGTAGACTTCTTCCTCTCCAAGTGTTGAGATACTCACTGTAGTGTGGGTGGTTTTGATACTCGTCTTTCAATACGAAGACGCTTTCCATCCACTTTCCTCCTAAAACCTCGGCCCTGTACCGAGTGCATTTTCAAAAACACCTTTCAATAAGAAAATCAATTTCTCTTTGTATTGAACTAAAGAGAGAGGATTGAGTGTAGACTTCTTCCTCTCTGAGTATCAGGATATTCACTGTAGTATGGGTGGTCTCGATACTCGTCTTTCAATACGAAGACGCGCCTTTATCCACCACCTCATCTTTTCACAAACTCTCTCTTCCATAACTTCCTTCCACAACCTTTCTCACCTAAAACCTCGGTCCCGTACCGAGTACATTTTCAAACTCTTTTAACAAAAACTTGAATGGTCGTGGAGTGGTTAGGCGTAGGCCTTCTCCTATCCCGAGTGCTGACGTTTACCGTAGGGTTCTCTGTCGCAAAAGCACTTACCATTCAAAACCCAAAACATCCTTAATAAGGGAATGGAGTTCTCTTTGTATTGAATTAAAGAGAGGGGATTGAGTGTAGTCTTCTTCCTCTCCGAGTGTCAGGATACTCACTGTAGTGTGTATGGTCATGATACTCGTCTTTCAATATGAAGATGCTACGTTCGCCACACCATTTTATAACAAAAACTTTGAGATAAAAAATTGGGTACTACCCGCAAGGGGTTACTATCCGAGGACCTATCTCGCCCCAAAAACAATCTCACCAATCAAACGCGACTTCTTGCCTCACATGATGAAAACCAGTCTTTCAAAAAGGATATGTTACGTCCGTTCTACCGCAAATAGGTAACGCATAAGTCTCCTCACATGCGAGCAGCAAAACACCTAAACTGCTAGAATGCACAAGTTAACATCATCCACAAAAACACCAGTTACCCGTAGTAGCACGAACTACGTTGCTCTGATTTCTCATGCCATATGAGAATATGTAGGCATAGGATTGCCACAATCCTAGAGAGCACCCTTTTCTCTTTTCCACCCTTTCCCAGAAAGGCATGCTACGTCCGTTCTACCGCAAACATGTAACGCATAATTCTTCTCACATGCGAGCAACAATACACCTAAACTGCTAGAATGCGCATGATAGCATCGTCTACCAGAACTTCCCAGCAAACCGTAGGCCGAACTACGACTGCTCTGATTCTTTACTTCTTCAAGTAAAGATACGTAGGCACAAGGGCCACAATCCTTGCTGAGCACATTCCCCCTATATCCGTAGCCCCGAACTACGTCGACTCTGATTTTCTCACATCCGTTGAGAATACGTAGGCCTAGGACCACGAAGTCCTATCGAGTATGTTCTTTCTCTTTTCTTCCCCGTTCTCTCTTTCCTCCTAACCTCTCATTTTTCCGTTTCTAACCCTTTTCTCTTTTCCACCCATTCCCAGAAAGGCATGCTACGTCCGTTCTACTGCAAACAGGTAACGCTTAAGTCTCCTCACATGCGAGCAGCAAAACACCTAAACTGCTAGAATGCGCACGATAATATCGTCTACCAGATCTCACCCGCAAACCGTAGGCCGAACTACGACTGCTCTGATTCTTTACTTCTTTTGAGTAAAGATACGTAGGCACAAGGGTCACAATCCTTACCGAGCACATTCCCCCCATATCCGTAGCCCCGAACTACGTCGACTCTGACTTTCTCATACCTTTTGAGAATACATAGGCCTAGGACCGCGAAGTCCTACCGAGTCTGTTCTTTCTCTCTTTTTCCCCGTTACTTCTCTCTCCCCTATTTCTAACCCTTTTCTCCCTATCTTTTGGAACACTTTTTATAGCATAACTTTAAGCAAATATTATCACACATCGACAAACAAATGGTTCCCGTCGAGTACGATGGATGCGAGGGGTGCTAATACCTTCCCCTCGCATAACTGGCTTCCGAACCCATTCTTGGTCGCGAGACCATCTTATCCATTTCTTTCTTAAGGTTTTCTTGATATTTTCCTTTCCTCCCATGGGATAAATAAAGTTCGGTGGCGACTCTTCTGTCTATCTTTTTCGCCTCCCCGTCGTTGCACGATGCATTTTTCGAGTAGCGACAACCGTACAAAAAGAAAATAGGAAACAATCTCACATTCATTAAGAACTTAAATAAGTTCCAATGGTATTGAAGATTTTCATCAAACAAAAGAAAATGAGAGATAGATGAAGAAATGCCAAATTGAACCACACAAAGATGTAATCCAAGGTAATGAACAAAAGGAAAGGGAAGGAAAAAGAAACGGAACCAAAATAGTCCCAAAATAAAGCAAAAATGGAAAAATATCCACTGTGTAATCGATTACCACCAGAAAGGTAATCCATTACACCTGCTAAGACAACATAAAATTAGCTTTAAAATGTGCAAAAACTTGATCAATCAATTTCTCAAACACCTCATGATCAAGTATGCAATTGAGTACAAAAATTCAAGTAAAATAACATCAAATATCACCACTAGAACATAATTTTCAATTCCATTCAATTCCTTTTCTACCAAGGGTGGCTCCACTTGAGTAGCTAGCTCTCTCCAGCGTTGAGTGTAATCCTTAAAGGATTCCTTTTCATTTTGAGACATGTTTTGTAGTTGATAGTGATCAAGTGCCATGTCCAGGTTGTACTTATACTGCCTTAAGAAAGCATCTGCCCAGTCTTTCCTGCTTTGGATACGGTTCTTCTCAAGTCCCATATACCATTTCAGTGAAGCCCCACTCAAGCTGTCTTGGAAACAGTGAATGAGCAATTTTTTGTTGTTGGTATAGGAAGCCATTTTGAAGTAGTACATCACCAAGTGGCTTCTAGGATAGGTGTGCCCATTGTATTTTTCGTAAATTCAGGATTTTTAAATTTGGCAGGAATAACCAAGTTTGAAGCTAAACACATGTCCATTGTGGCAGCACTAAAAAAATAATTTCCTTCCATGACTCTTATCCTTTTATCCAGAGTTTGCCACTGCCCTCTAACTTCCTCAATGTATCCAGATTCTCCCTGACATTCGAATTGTGGACCAACAATATGGTATATGAAAGGAAGATTTTCAGAAGTAGCTTGAGTAATAATATGCACAACAGGGTGAGGTTCAGTGAACAATGGAGCTGAAGATACTGGAAGTACATATGGGTCAGCCATTAGAGTAGTTGTAAAGGGTGGCGAGTAATTCAGAGGTAACCCAAATTCTGGCCAAGTAGTAGCTGGTTGCTGGATCAGTGGAGGGTTAACAACAACAGTTGAGATTTCAAAAATCATAGTCCTCTGAGGTGGTTCTCCTCTAGCAATTAGAACTTGCATCACTTCTGTGAGCTTGGTCATGCTGGCCTTCAACTCATCAATTTCCATTCTGACTTCGGCATATTGTTGTTCTTGATTTTCCGTTCTTAATATGATGGCATCTCTAGTTCCATAGTTGTGTCGAGGAAACAACTTGATGATGGACAAATAACTGAAGAAGAAGACAATTGAAATGAGTTCGATGGTAACTTGAAGGAATGCAGATGTATGCTCACGAATGCAAAAGTGAATGGATGTAACAACCATGAACAAGATCACACAAAGCACACAGGTTCAAAGGTTCGGTGCGAGCATGGAGCCAAGGTTAAGAACCAACCCAAAAAGGTATGTACTAAGGTTATATCAGCACTTGTAGAACAAGGTTCTAAAAAGTTCCCAGAGTCATAATTCCATCTTTTGGATATTATCGGCTTAAACGTCTACTTGTTGGCCAACAATATTCTCAAGAGAAACTCGTCTGAGCGTGGTATCACATAACAAATAATTCAATTTTACACCCGAATAGCCTTCACACCACGTACTAATAAGGACAAGATGTGTTAAAGGGTTCTAAGGTCCTCAGCTTCTTAGGCTCCCAAGTCAGAAAAAGTAATGCCAAATACGACTACTCGTATGTCATCAGGAATCCCAAAGGGGTCTCCACTGAGCGGGGGATATCAAGTCAGCTTAGTAAGGACTACTCCACGTAAGCCGAACAAGACTATACCACCCTCCTATCATAAGACTTATCTCACCACACATGATCACCAAGCGCCCAAACATAACAAGCAATAACAAACAAATCAAACAAAAAGCACAAATAAATCAAAGTAGAATGAACCCATTAGGGACTTCTCCTCAGCAGAGTCGCCATATTTTTGTAGCGGAAAAAATCGTGAGTGAAAGCTATTGATTAACTTAACTCAAATTGCAAGTGTCGCCACTACTCTTTTATTTTATCCAAAAGGAAAGAAAAAAGAGTGAACAAAACCTAATCAAGTTCTAAAACAAAAACAGATAAACAGAGACTAGGTAAGGGGGCTGGTTACGCTAAGGGAAGGTGTTAGCATCCAAAATTTCTATAGTACTCTATAGGAACCCTTTGAAATATCTACGCTTTTTTTGGTTTGAAAAGGTTTGTTTGAAATGAGATTGGGGATATGAGAAGATAATTATTTTTTAGGATTTTTGTGTTTGGAGAGACTTGTCGCCTCATGCCTACGTACCCATAAAGTGCAATATAGGATAAAAACCCCGTAGTTTGCCAGTCTACTTAATTAAGACTTTCATTACTCAAGCACATAACATGAGAGTTACATGGATTAAACATCTTGGTGAGAGAATTTCTTTCTTGAATCCTAATGATTCAAGACTTCTTCTCAATCAATCTACTTGATCAAGATTTTCATTGCTCAAGCACATATCATGAGACTTACTTGGATCAAGCATCTTGGAGAGATACTTAATCTAAACAGCTAAACAAGTTCAGCAGAATAGAGAACAAGGTGTACTTGATACTAATATAAGAGGTACAGGAAATCACCATAACAAAGACCTAAAGCTTTTAATATTTCTAATACATTCAATGTGTAAGATGTGAGGGCAAAGCCTCATATACAATATATGCTCGTTTCGATGATGTCAAAACTTAGCTTCATAGAAGAATCGATGTTGGACGTTATCACCATATCGCATTTGCATACCTCGTCTCTCATGATTAAATTTCTTGCATAAAATATCTCAGTTGTTGCATATAGAGTCGTCAAAATATATGTCATATGAGTTAGACTTCATTGGTGTAGTTTTCCATATCATAAATGTCATCAAAAAGAGTCAAGAGTATGTGTCGCATCGCTGAGAAGAGGGGCCGGCAAAGAGAGAAGAGTCTCCACCGTTCGTTGTTTATCCTAAAAGAGGGAAAGGAAAGGATCAGAGAAAACCTATGAAAAGGGAGAAGACAGGTCATCGCAACCAAATATTGGGTTCGGGAGTCGGTTACGCAAGGGGAAGGTATTAACACCCCTCACGTCCGTCGTACTCGACGGAATCCACACTTGTTATCTATCTAAAATGTGTTTATCTATCTAAGCTATAGGCCACAGGGACGAAAGAAAAGAAAAGAGACTCGATAGAGCATCGCCGCTCTATGCCTACGTATTCCCTCATGCAATGGGAATGTCAGAGTCAACGTAGTTCGAAAAACTATGGGTGAAGGTGGGGGAAGGTTGCTCGCCAAGACATTGCCGTCTTGTGCCTACGTATCCTTGTCTGGTACGAGAAATCAGAGCAAACATAGTTCGGGCTGACACGACCATAAGTTGGTTCAAATGTTTTACCCGAGTAGGGTTAAAACTTAGTTCTAGCAGTTAGGTGTATGCAGCTCGACCATTGGAGACTTAGGCGTTACCTATTTGCGGTAGAACCAAGAGTTAACAAAACTCTCTTTATGAAAATGGTTTTCAATTAATCCCGAAGGATAAAAAGTTTTAAGGTTTTGTTTGTGTTTTTTAGTGAAGAAGAAGTGAATTGAATTGTGTTTGTAATCCATGTTGCACTAAAGACTATGACTTAGGAGCAAATGCGTTGCATATCGTCCAAAGTACATACGCTAACACTCTAGACAGTTGAGAGGAGGCCCCCAAACCATCATTTCCCAAATGCTTATGGCTCGTAGCGTACAACACTTATTATCCTTTATTATATGTTTTGAAGAAGTTTTGAGATGAGAAGAGAGAAGACACAACTAAGGGAGACTAAACTCAATCTAATGTTATCATGCAATGTACACCTATGATTGGGATTAAGAGGGGAAAATATACCCTAATGTTATCATGCTTGAATTGAACACTTAATGTCTCTCCTACTCCCAAAAGGGACTAGGAATCCTAAGGGATCATGGAAAAGGAACCAAGAAAACACAAGATAAATCAATCACAAGTAAGAGATGCAAACATGTAAAATAAACATGCAAAGAGGGAGGAAAAGAAGTGTGGGGCAGCAGCCACCACAAGCACATCCCAACCCAAAGGCCGGATCAACACGCAGTTGATAAACTTCTTCTAACCAGCAGGCATTCACTAAATAAAAGCGAGCATCAAACCCGAAGGCCGGATCAACACGCAGTTGATAAACTTCTAACGACAATTCACAAGAGAACTCCGCTGGGGAAAGAGAAACTTAAACAAGCAACTCTGATGGGGAGAGAAAAGAGAAGCTTAACCAAGCAACTCTATTGGGAAACACCTTGCCATGGTCTGGATACCACACGGGCAAAGGAAATCATCCATCTGTTGGAAATACACCTAAAAAACAAGAGGTAACAACTTGACTTATGCTTCACATGCATATGTTTGAATATGGCGTAATGCTCCATACGGAATGGAAATGCTACGCATTTCTGGGAATGATATGCACAATGCAAAATGCATCGGAACCGAATCAGCAAAATAAATACTGAAGGGACAAAGGCCACCCTGCTGGGGAGGGATGGAACATGCCAATTACAATTGGACTTAAACTAGGAAACAAGCCCTGGATGGCCTTCCGAAAAAGAACTTTCCTGGATAATATTGCTCTGACGAGAACAAAAGTTCACCCTGCTGGGGATCAACACAAACTCTACTGGGGAACATGCCCTGAATGGCCCACCAAAATACAACTCTTCTAGGGCTCACCTGACTCGACTGGAGAGAACAAATCCACTCTACTGAGGAGATAATACAACATGCTAAACAATAACTCTACTCTGCCGGAGATCAAATCAAATCTTGCTGGGAGAAAATGCCATGAACGACCTTCCAAGATACAATTCTCTTGGGGAATAGACAACCCGACCGGGGAAATACCACCGAACACTGGAGATAAGTCTAACCTGCTGGGGAAATCAACGACTCTGCCGGGGATTACAATCAACCACTGAGATTAACTTTGTCTTATAGGGAAATCAGCCCTGAATGGCCTCATAGAACACCAAAGTCCTTCTAGGGTACAAAACACACTTCTGGGAATAGTCCTGCCCTGCCGAAGATCAAAAACCGACCTACTGGGGATAACCAAATAAGATTGGCTGGGAAATTATCCCATACTCTCTCTGCTGAGGATAAAGAACAACAATTCTCAGGGAGTAACTTCACTCTGCGGGGAAGAGAACCTTCTCCACTGACTCTGCTGGGGATTAGCCAATGAGAGGAAACCTCTTCGACCCCTACTTGGGGAATTAATCGCCACTTTAAGCTCTTAGGGGATACAAAGTCATGCGTTTGGACTCTGTGGCGAACCCAAATCTTGAACTTACTCCGCCACCGGGAAAAGTTCCAAACTTGCCTGGTGGAGAGAAATCCAGCCTTGACTCACTGAGGAGTAAGTGCGTACCCACAATCTGTTGGGGATACGGGCACATACCTGACCCGCACGGGGTATATCAATCCTGACCCTCTAGGGATGATTCTACCCCATTGGAGAATTCAATCTCGAACTGCCGAGGAGTGAGTGTATACAACCAGTCTGCTGGGGAGAAGTGTACACCCTTTACCTGCACATCCTTTCCTGCAGGAACAAGCCTCTACTGGAGAGAAAAAATGAGTCTCAACTACACATCTCTTTTCTGTGGGAATGGTGATCCTACCGGGGATGCACCTCTGAAAACATGCCCCAAGGGTAACGACCATGCAGATGAAAAAACAACAAGATATCCTGTACAAACGGAACTATCTCGGTCATCATCCGTGACATTGTTCAAATAAATCAAAGTTTTAATGATTATCGGCCAAAGCCTGCAAGTTTATGTATGCACAGTTTTATCAAAACATCGGGCGATTTTTGAAAACAAAACAGTAAAGATTAAAACAAGACAAACAAATTACTGAATAGTATATGCTTTATTGACAAATGGCCTGTAAATAGGCAGATTTTACAACAGATGCAACCCCTGAAAAGAGGAAGCTGCGCAAAAATTACAGAAATGCACAGAAATATACAAAATGTCGGCAATGTGGCACAGGAAAACACCATGAGTTGATCCATCTATGACTCGCCTGACTTCGATGACTCCCCGTCGCTTCGTCCTCTAAAGAGATTGATTCGGATAAACGGCCCTCAGGTCCCCCCTCAATCCACTATACTCTGAAGATCAATACGTAGACCGCAGTCATTTGCTTTTCAAATCCCTAACTTTTGCCTGAATCCCCCTTTCGGGTTTTAAATTCACTGGGATACCCATTTTTTCCAAAGTCGCCTTTTCAGATTTTCAACTTTGCGGGTTTACATCTTTTTTTTTTTATATCCCTAACTTTTGCCCGAACCCATTCTTTTTATGGTTCGTCGGGATGCCCCATTTTTGCCTGGATATTCTTTTTTCATTCCAGCGGGTCTCTTTAAGCAAAGTATTTTTTAACTACGTCTTCATTCACAGGGGATGTGAAATCTTCACCATCCATGGTTGATAACAGTAAGGCTCCTTCGGAGAAAACCTTTCGCACGACATATGGACCTTCATAGTTGGGAGTCCATTTGCCCCTGTGATCTGTTTGTGGAGGGAGAATCCTCTTTAATACTAACTCTCCCGTGTGAAAGCTTCGAGGGCGCACCTTCTTGTCAAAAGCTTTCTTCATCCGACTCTGATACAACCGACCATATGCAACAGATTCCAGCCTTTTCTCGTCCATCAGGCTAAGCTGGTTCAATCTATTTCTTATCCATTCTGCCTTATCAAGCTTGACGTCGACCAGGACTCTCAAAGACGGAATCTCGACTTCCAATGGCAGGACAACTTCGATACCATACGCCAGCGAGAAAGGAGTTGCCCCAGTTGAGGTACGTACCGAAGTACGATATCCATGCAAAGTGAAGGGCAACATCTCATGCCAATCTTTATAAGTTACAACCATCTTCTGCACTATCTTCTTGATATTCTTGTTGGCCTCTTAAACAGTGTCGTTCATCTTCGGACGATAGGGAGATGAGTTGTGATGCTCAATTTTGAAATTCTGGCATTCCTTCATCATCTTGTTATTCAAATTTGAACCATTATCAGTAATGATTCTCTCAGGCACTCCGTAATGACAGATGATGTCCTTCTTGATAAACCGGGCTACCACTTGCTTAGTGACATTAGCATAGGAAGCTGCTTCCACCCACTTGGTGAAGTAATCAATGGCTACCAGGATGAAGCGATGTCCATTAGATGTAGTGGGCTCAATCTTGCCAATCATGTCAATGCCCCACATGGAAAAGGGCCAAGGAGACGCCATGACATTCAGAGGAATCGGCGGCACATGAATCTTGTCGACATAAATTTGGAATTTATGGCACTTCTTTGCATGCTTGAAGCAATTTAACTCCATAGTCAACCAATAATACCCTGCTCGTAACAGCTTTCGAGACATGGCATGCCCGCCGGTGTGCGTACCAAAGGCACCTTCGTGGACCTCCTCCATAAGCAGACTTGCTTCTTTTTCGTCCATACATCTTAAAAGCACTAAGTCATAATTCCTCCTATAGAGTACACCATCCTGGTTTAGATAAAAATTCTCAGCCAACCTCCTCAGAGTCTTCTTATCTTGGGTCGACGCCCCTGGCGGATATTCTTGGTTCTTGAGGAAATTCTGGATGTCATAAAACCATGGCTTGCCATCAAAATCTTCCTCAATGGCGAATACGAATGCCGGCCTATCAAGGAGAGAGATGACTATTCTTGGAGCATCATTCCAAAAATTCACCTTATACATCGAGGATAAAGTAGCTAAGGCATCTGTTATCTGATTCTCCACTCTCGGCACATGGTGAAAATTTACCCGATCAAAGAAAGGTAACAGCCTCCTTGGATAGTTCATGTAAGGGATCAGATTAGGCTGTCGAGTCTCCCATTCTCCCTTGATCTGATTGACAACTAGTGCTGAATCGCCATATATATCTAGGTTCTTGATCCTCAGATCAATGGCTTCTTCCAACCCAATAATGGATGCTTCGTATTCGACTTCATTATCGGTGCAGGGAAATGTTAACATGGCAGTAAAAGGGATATGAGAACCATGAGGAGTGGTGATAATTGCCCCAATTCCACTACCAATGAGTTAACAACACCGTCAAATATCATCTGCCACTGTGAGCTTTTCTCGGGACCTTCCTCAGGTAGTGGCTCATTGCAATCCTTCATCTTGAGGAACATGATGTCTTCATCCAAAAATTCAAACTTCATTGGTTGATATTCGTCAAGCGGTTGTTCAGCGAGATATTATGGCAGAATACTTCCCTTGATAGCTTTTTGGGAAACATATTGAATATCATACTCTGTCAAAACCATCTGCCACCTGGAAATTCTCCCCGATAGTGCTTGTTTTTCAAAGACGTATTTAATTGGATCCATCTTCGAAATCAGCATGGTTGTATGATTTAGCATATACTGTCTTAGGCGTTTGGCAGCCCAAGCGAGTGCGCAACACGTTTTTTCCAACATTGAGTACCTGGATTCACAATCTGTTAACTTTTTACTCAAATAGTATATGGCATGCTCTTTTCTTCTAGTCTCGTCATGCTGACCGAGAACACAACCCATGCTGTTCTCAAGAACCGTTAGATATATTATCAATGGTCTTCCAGCCAATGGGGGTATCAGTATCGGAGGCTCCTGCAAATACTCTTTTATTTTATCAAATGGCGTTTGGCAATTTTCGTTCCAGACAACCGCCTGATCTTTCTTTAATAATTTGAACATGGGTTCACACGTGGCTGTGAGATGAGATATGAACCTAGCAATGTAGTTCAATCTACCCAAGAAACCACGAACCTCTTTCTCTGTTTTCGGCGCTGGCATATCTTGAATTGCTTTTATCTTTGCAGGATTGACCTCGATTCCTTTTTCACTGACAATGAACCCCAACAACTTTCCCGACATGACACCAAAAGTGAACTTGTTCGGATTCAACCTCAGTCTGAATTTCCTTAGCCTCTCAAACAACTTCAACAGGTTTACCAGATATTCCTCCTCCATTTGCGACTTTGCTATCCTGTCATCAACATAAACCTCAATCTCATGATGAATCATATCATGAAACAAAGTAACCATTGCCCGCTGATAGGTTGCCCCTGCGTTTTTCAACCCAAACGACATTACCTTATAACAGAAAGTCCACCACGGTGTAATGAAAGTTGTTTTCTCCATATCCTCCGGCGCCATCTTAATCTGATTATA
The DNA here is from genome assembly GCA_963859935.3 of Lathyrus sativus. NCBI lineage: Eukaryota > Viridiplantae > Streptophyta > Magnoliopsida > Fabales > Fabaceae > Lathyrus > Lathyrus sativus. The sequence continues at coordinate 318,147,115 of OZ012739.1, forward strand.
TCCGGAAAAACCTTCCATGAAGGAAAACACAGAATACTGCGCAGTATTATCAACCAATACGTCAATGTGAGGGGGGGGGGGGGGGGCAGGAAATCATCCTTTGGGCTCACTTTATTCAAGTCTCTATAATCAACACACATTCGTACCTTACCGTCCTTCTTTGGTACAGGTACGATGTTAGCGACCCACGGAGGGTAAGTTGTTACAGCGAGAAATCCTGCACCCAACTGCTTTTGGACTTCTTCTTTGATTTTCATAGCCATATCTGGTCTGGTCCTTCTGAGCTTCTTCTTAACAGTCGGACACTCCTCACGCAAAGGCAAGCGACGGATCACAATATCAATATCAAGACCGGGCATATCTTTGTATGACCAAGCAAAGATATCACTATACTCTCGGAGCATTTCAACCAATCTCTGCTTGATATCACTCTGCTATGCAACCCCTATCCTGACATCTCTTCTGACTTCCTCGGTACCCAAGTTGACGATCTCAATTTCCTCCTGATGAGGCAGAATGATTTTCTCTTCCTGTTTCAAAAGCCTGGCTATCTCTTCTGGAAAGTCTTCATCTTCATCAATCTCTTCTTCGGCTTGAAATATCGGATTATTAAAGTCAAAGCGAGTCATAGGCGGTTCAAAGCGGTGTCATCTGCAATGTGAAACCTGCAATGGTGATGATTTAATGCTTAAAATGATATGCAAACAAGCACAAACCACATTGCCATTTTATTGTTAAAAACAAAACAGGAAAGACAAAGATCACAATATTCGAATGCAGGAAAACGCCCTTTGATTAATTGATAAAATGATTGTTCAAACATAAACAATTAGGCCCTGAAGACAAATACCGCTATGCTTCGGGTAGAACATAGGGCTATACAATAATCAGGAAAACAAATCATTACTCTTCTTCCGTCACTTGGATGATTTCTTCGACAAACCAGTTGTTTAGGCTTTGTCTTGGAGTACACGGCCGGATCCATGTATCCATGTTGCAATTGCTGTCACCGTCTTCATCTGATATGACATTAATCTGCTCAAAGATTACCCCACCGCCGGTAAACTGGAAAGGCCCCTTATAATGCGGTGCGTTCTGGGAGGAGGAAGATACGCTGTATCCCAATCCAAATTTGTCTTATTTGTTAGGAATGTTCAGTACTTGGCCCCAACCTTGTGATGCCCCATCCTTCACCACTGCCTGGGCTTCTTTAAAGGATGACATGGTGACTTCAGGCGCTTTGCTCACGACCGATGTTTTGTCTTTGATTTGCACAGTCTCGAAAGCCTGACATAAAGTCTCGTGGATTTCACCATCAACCTCGACATATTTAAACAAAGACAAATGACTGATCATTATATCTTCTTACCCGCAAACAATGACAACACTGCCACCCACCATGTACTTCAATTTTTGGTGCAACATGGACGTTACAGAGCCTGCCGAATGGATCTAGGGACGTCCCAGCAGACAACTATAAGCTGGCTGAATATTCATGATGTAGAACACAACGTCAAACACTTCCGGATCGACCTGGATTGGCAAAGTCAACTCCCCGAACACGGACCTTCGAGTCCCATCAAAAACTCGTACTACCAAGTCACTTGGCGTACACAATATACCACGGGTATCTAACTTCATCAGTGCTTTCTTCGGTAACACATTCAAAGATGACCCGGTATCAACAAGCACATGTGACAGAACGGCCTTTCGGCATTCAATAGATATGTACAGTGCACAGTTATGATTCCTCCCCTTGGGTGTCAAATCAAAATCAGTGAAACCCACCCCTTTACCTGCATTTACATGTGCCACAACTCCCTTGAGCTAATTCACAGATATCTCCTGTGGCACATAAGTTGTATTCAGGATTCTTAACAAAGCGTTCATGTGTGCTTCCGAACACAATACCAAGGACAAAATGGATATCTTGGACGGAGTCTGCTGTAAGTGATCCACAATCTTGTAATCATTCTTTCTTATCAAGCGCATGAACTCCTCTGCCTCCTTCAACAAGGATTATTTCTCACCAGCTTGAGAAGTCTCCTCAACCACTACTTTACCCTTCCCCTTGTCAGATTTTTCAGCACCCACCTCAGGTGACGAAAATACTCTTCCACTCCGAGTAATTCCACCAACTCCAACTAAGCTGTCCACAGAATCCTCCGGTAAACTTCTTAACTCCTGCTTCTGTCCGTTACGGTATACTTCGGCTCCGTAATTCCACGAAATTGCCTTAGTACTTTCATATGGTACAGGACCAGCTTTGGTAATGATGATGGTTGGCGGCCTAGGAGGCGCATAAATAGTAGTAGTCTTGTACGTAATCGAGATTGTCGCAACCTCATCCCTCTCTTCAACCACTAATTCCTCAATCTTTTTCTCATCAACTCTGTCAAATTACAAGACACCATCATTCATCAACTTCTGAATATGGTTTTTCAGCTTCTCACATCCCTTGGGATGGCTCAAACATTCAGCACAAGCTTCGTCACAACCTGGGAATACCCCTCCCCTCAACAACTTGTTCTTTACAAAACTCAGTGGCATCTTCAACTCATCGACATCTGACACCAAATTCAAGCTCTCATTTTCAAGGATAGCACTGACCCCAGCTGCCCCATGATTAGGCATGGGGTTCTACACGACATTGGGCGCGTCGTGAGAAACGTTTATAGCCTTACTGTCTATGAGATCTTGAACCTTGTGCTTAAATGCCTTACAATTGTCAATATTGTGACCCGGAGCACCATAGTGAAACTAACATCGAGCATTAGCGTCATAACCAGGTGGTGGTGCACCCGTCAAAGGAGCCAAAGTCCTTTTCTGTATCAACTGTAACTGCAATAAGTTTTGGAGCAATTGAGAATATGGCATCGGAGGCGCGTCAAACTGCCTATTTACCTCCCTGCCCTGATCCTGAAGTCTACGAGGAGCATAATTCTGCTGATTCTATTGTGGTTGTTGTTGTTGAGGTACCGCAGGTATGGTAATACCTGAAACCTGAGGTTGCTGTTGACGGTGACGCTGATTTTTGTTTCTTCCTCGGGAACTAGCTACTGCGTTAGTTTCTCCTTCTCGTTTTTTGTTACCAAAAGCCTTTCTTCTTTCTCCGGTTGAGGATCCTTTGCCGGCTTGAATCTTTCCCAACTTAATGTCGTTCTCGACTCTCTCCTTAGTAATAATCAGATTAGAAAAGCTACCTGACATGTTACTGATTAGCTTCTCATAGTATACTCCCGGTAACATGGTGACAAACATATCAATTAACTCCCTTTCCACCATGGGAGGCTGCACCCTAGCTGCCAGTTCACGCCACCTTTGGACGTACTCTTTGAAGCATTCACCACTCTTCTGAGGCAGATTCTACAATTGGGCGAATACCTCAGCCAGATCCCTCCAGCATCGGATGTTGACTGGTTCTAAGCTCATGTACCATTCGAGAGAAGGACCATAAAGGTTGTCCTGGAAAAAGTGCATAAGAAACTTTTCATCATCTGAATAGGCGAACATCTTGTGATAGTAGGAACGCAGATGAACCCTAAGACAAGTAGTGCCTTTGTATTTATCGAAATCAGGAACTTTAAACTTCAAAGGTACTTTCAAGTCTGGGATTAGCCCCATATTAGCCATGTCCAATCCCATAGAGTTCTGATTTTTATAGCTCCGCATCTTCTCTTCGATCAATTTAAACCTCTTATCTGCCTCAGACGGGAACCCTGCACCAACATCCCTCATAGAGAACGCATCTTCCTCCTGATCCTCATCCCACTGAGGAACATTGTTTCCATGCACAACATACGCCATTTCAGGTATATGGATTCCACCTACATTACCTCCGCCCGGAGGAATAACAACTAGAGGAACAATATTAGCATGTGGTGTACCACTATCATTACGAGGAGGATTAACAATAGTTCCTCCGTGAAGCACACCATTCCCATCAACCCTAGCAATTAGTGGCTGCACCAAAGTCCTCAGTTTCTCTTGGCCATTTAACAGTGTTTGCAAGGTCAACAAAAGGTCCACTCTTTGGCAGATGCGAGATAAACCATATGTACAGCAGCGGAGCGCAACAGGAAACATTCTTGCCTCGCCTGTTTTCATTCTTATAGTGAATCGAATGATAAACATCACCTATGAGAGTTGGCACAGGGTTTTTAGAGGCGAAGATATAGCAAGCATCCAAATCAAAAAAATCAGGAAGATTAGGGAACAACACTATCCCATGAATGCACAAAGCTAGAATGGCATTGAAGATCAACCAACATTCGTCTTTAGTGCATTGCTGAGCTTTACCCACCAAGAAGGGAAGTAGAAAACCGGGAGTCCCAACTTTCCATACCAGATTACCTTCTAATTCAGAGACGTCCAGATGCAGAGCACCATCCAACTTGGTTAATTCAGGTTTTTTTTCATAATGCACGAAAGGCACTTCTCCCATCATAGGGATTCCTACCAAATGAACAAACTCCTTCAAGGTTGGAAGCAAAACATAGTCCGGGAACAAAAAGCAGTGCAACTGAGGATCAGAGAATTGTAGCAGTGCATATATGCCATCTAACTCAAACTTGGAAGCCTTACAGACGAAACTCAGGATCTTTCCATGTTCTCTCCTGAAATCCTCCATCACACCACGATCAGCCATGGAGATTAGCTTAAGTAAAGACCCTATCTCAGGAGTCGGGAACTTGTATAGCACACTTTTCTTCAGATCAGGCTCCATATTAGAAATGGACTAAGCTCACTAGAACTGAGAGGAAAATATACACCTGCAACATAAATACATGTCAATGTTAATATGCAAATGAAAATGCAAATTCAACAGGGGATCAAGATTGTTGTGCTATTGACTGAGATGAAACAGTGCTTCGCTCTGGCGAGAGAATACCACAACACTGACATAAGGACCCACTGTACCAAGATCAACAGTTCACACTAACAAGAAAACCGGGTAGGTTGAAGGTCAAAGTTTCCTGCATAACCCTCCCCACTCACAGGCATGAACCTATCTCTAACAAGGTCTGGCATCCTATGCGGTCTTCAGCGTCACAGACTTTTGAAAAACGATGATACGTTCACCATTTCTGGTTTAGCATCATAGTCTAACGAAGCAGCCTCACTTAGATGGCTCCCAAATGATCAGTCTCCAGAGTCGACAGTTTCCAGATCCAACACCCCCTCCCGACTAATGTACAGGATATGATGACTTCACAGAAAACCTCATCTGAACGTGAATTTAATGGGGACTAATGCATGCTAAAACATACAGGTCCATCACTACTTTCTGCTTTAATTCTATGTGTACACTCAAGCCTAGGTTTTGGCTTATCTCACAGTGGAACATTCCCACCCAACAGCATAACAATAATGATATATAACAATGTTGGAAAGTAAAATGCGAATGCAATACTGTACAAATGCAACACATATACACACCCAAAGATAAACACACAAGTGCTAAGATTGACTCGCATAAGGGATGGGAAGATTCCCCAACAGAGTCGTCAGTTGTCGCATCGCTGCAAAGAGGGGCCGAGAAGGACAAAAGAGTCGCCATTGTTCATTATTTATCCTAAAAGAGGGAAAGGAAACAACCAGAGAAAACCTACGGAAAAGGAAGAAGACAGGTCATCACAACCAAATCTTGGGTTCGGGAGTCGGTTACGCAAGGGGAACGTATTAGTACCCCTCACGTCCGTCGTACTCGACGAGATCCACGCTCGTTATCTATCTAAAATGTGTTTATCTATCTAAGCTACATGCCACAGGGACAAAAGAAAATAAAAGAGACTCGATAGAGCATCACCGCTCTATGCCTACGTATTCCCTCGTGCAATGGGAAAGTTAGAGTCAACGTAGTTCGGAAAATTACGGGTGAAGGTGGGGGAAGGTTGCTCGCCAAGACATTTCCGTCTTGTGCCTACGTATCCTCGTATGGTACGAGAAATCAGAGCAAACATAGTTCGGGCTGACACGACCACAAGTTGGTTCAAATGTTTTACTCGAGTAGGGCTAAAACTTAGTTCTAGCAATTAGGTGTATGCAGCTTGACCATTGGAGACTTAGGCATTACCTGTTTGCGGTAGAACCAAGAGTTAACAAAACTCTCTTTATGAAAATGGTTTTCAATTAATCCCAAAGGATAAAAAGTTTTGAGGTTTTGTTTGTGTTTTCTAGTGAAGAAAAGTGAATTGAATTGTGTTTATAATTCATGTTGCACTAAAGACTATGACTTAGGAGCGAATGAGTTGCATATCATCCAAAGGACATACGCTAACACTTTAGACAGTTGAGAGGAGGCCCCCAATCATCATTTCCCAAATGCTTAAGGCTCGTAGTGTACAACACTTATTATCCTTTATTAGATGTTTTAGAGAAGTTTTGAGATGAGAAGAGAAAAGACATAACTAAGGGAGACTAAACTCAACCTAATGTTATCATGCAATGTACACCTATGATCGGGATTAAGAGGGGAAAATCTACCCTAATGTTATCATGCTTGGATTGAACACTTAATGTCTCTCCTACCCCCCAAAGGGACTAGGAATCCTAAGGGATCATGGCAAAGGAACCAAGAAAACACAAGATAAATCAATCACAAGAAAGAGATGCAAACATATAAAATAAACATGCAAAGAGGGAGGAAAAAAAGTGTGGGGCAGCAGCCACCACAAGCACATCTCAACCTCTTATAACCAACAAAAAGATGCAAAACACAAGAGGAAATGCAAGAAAGCAAGCAAACATGAAAATGCAAGCACAAAAGACGCGAGGATGAGATGAAATGGGAGAAGAAAACTCCTACGACCATCAACCATCAATCATCGAAGAAAAGTGGGAGAAGAAAGTGTGGGACAACAGCCACCACAAGCACATCTCAACCTCTTATGCTTCACACTCAAGCACAACCAAAGATGAACATCACTTTGAACAACATATACAAGAGTATGCATTCAAGTGGAAATCGAACATGCGTGTCGACGAAATCATGATTAAATAATCAAGAACAACAACACAATATCCAAAACATCTCACTCCTAATGCATCATACTGATCCATGAGAAATCGAAGTGAAATGATACCAAAACAACCCTGAAAAACAGCAAACAGGCCTGCTGGCACAGTGTTAATCGGTTAACACCAGGGGTTAATCAATTAACCATTGAAAAATGTTTGAAAATTTGAATATTCGTACTGGTTAATCGATTAACCAGTTTGCACTGCAACTGATTAATCGATTAACACTTTACCAGCAGCAGAAAACAACAACTCAAAAGCACTTTTCAACAATTAATCACTTCTCCAATAATCCAGATGATTGTATAATCAAATAAGCACGAATTTAAACCAGAAAACAGTGATCCAAACAACATGTAAACACATTAAAACAGCAAGATCTCAAAGCACATGGATCAAAATCAACAAGATCAATAAAAAATGAAGATCCACATGATGATTATGCAAATAAGCTCAAAAACAGAATCGGATCTAGAATTTCCAACCTACAAAGCGGAGATTTTCTTTGGTGAACGTTGATTCACTTGAAATGAGCAGATCCAAGCAAGAAATCTGGAATTCCTTCAAGATCCAAGTGAGTTCTTGTAGTAGAAATGAAGATCCACCTAAATTAAGCAAGAATTATCCAAATAAGCTCCTCTAGATCAACTTCAAAATTCAGAACCTCAATAGAACGAAAATTGGATGGAGAATTGGAGATGATAAGGATGTAGGATGAAGGTTTTAGCTCTAGAATTCAATGATTCCAATGAAGAATCAAAGAATTCAAGGAAAGAGCTTTAATGGAGTTTTGGTGGGAAGAAAAGTTGAGATAAAATTGAAAGAATGAGAGTGAATTCTGAAATGAGAATGAAATTATGAGGATCGTGTGCGAGGTTTGGAGCAAATCACTTAAATATGCTCTTGGTTTGGATCCAAATGTGGTTTGGGGTGTAGTTTGTGAAAATTGGAATGAGATTAGGAATGAGAAATTGGAGGGAACTTTAATTAATTTGAAAATTAACCAAAATTTGAAGTGATTCTAGATCCTTCCTTTGGTGTAAAATCAACTTCACAAGTGATCAAAATGGACCCTAAAGTGACCTCTATTGGAAATTCACGTGCATAACAGAAATTGCCTTGGTTAATCGGTTAACCATATGGGTTAATCGATTAACACCTTCAAAAATTCAAATTTGACCTGATTTTGACCTGGTTAATCGATTAAGCATTTGATTAATCGATTAACCATTTGGTTAATCGGTTAATACCTTCAAAATTTGAATTTTGGCGCCTTTTGGAGGGAAATCTGCACATTTGCCCGTTTTCAACCATTTTGAGCCCTGTTCAGCCTCTGAAACTTGCTTTCGAATATTACAACCATGAGAATGCTTGAGATTGCCTGACTGCTGCCTCTTGATCTGAAAATATCCTGCAAAAATGAAATAAAATCGACCGCTCGATCGCTTGCCAAAATAAATGTCGGAGCTTCTGATGTTTGTTGTTCAAACTCTTGCACTGAAAGAGAGCCCTGAGCCACAAGAACACCTTGATCCCCTGTCTCAAGGAAAAATGCTATGATGTGCAGAAATACAAAAATGAAAAGAAGGCATAAGCCAAGTACAAAAAACGGTTGGTCAAATTTTGGGGTGCAACAGTATGAAATTAGGCTTTTTTAGCAATTTCAGGTCTATGAGTCGACCAAAGTACTATTCCGGTTGACTCATGATATGTGTCTAGTTTTTGTGTTTTCTTCGAGAGAGCTCGCGTCGACCTACCGCTCGAATCATACTATTGACATTTAAATTTTTCTAAAAATTTAAGCTATGCGTCGACGCATGCCTTGTTCTGGTCAACGTATGGTTGTGAGAATTGCACAAATGTTTCATCCGGGTCAGCTCAGGTCGACCCTGCACTCTGCATAGGTCGACCGTTCGCTGTTTATGCCATTTTTCTGTTATGTCTACTATTTTTGTAAAGTGGTTTTAGTAACTATGACAATTATGTTTGGTATATATGTTAAGTTGCTTATTTCACTTCATAATATTAAGAAAAACAAGAAAAGTGAAATAGGTGTCGATTCAGTTCTCATCATCTTCATTCTCTTCATACCATACCACAACAATCACACATAATAATCTTTGTTGTGCATTATGCATTGTTAGAGGTGATAACATTCAAAGCCGAAGATTTGGTAATCCGGTTCGGGTTGAGGAATCGACAGGTTTTTCTTGAATAAAACCTCTAGGATTTTATCCTCCAAGATTCTTTGAATTTGGGGGTTTTTGCACGATTTGTCTGAACACATATTCAGCCGAGTGAAGGTAATCGAGGAGCGGTGGGTTCCGTAGATTTAGTAACGGTAAATGGAGGATTGTGAAGGAGAGTTTCGAGTTCGACACACAAGTGATTGAAATTGGTCGGGCCAGATTTTGAAGACGGAAGGTTGTTCAAAGATAGTGTCACAATCAGAGGTTTATTCACAAGCTGTCGAAGGACTTGATTCGACTCGAATCAAGGGGCAAGAGGAGATAGTATCTATAACAACAAGAGTGTTTGTTTGTTTGATTACTATTCACTTCTTGTATATACATTCAACAATAGGTTAAATCTATATATTATAAGGTCTCAATTCTATTATTAGATTTGAGGGCAGACGTACCCCGAGCGAGGACGACGGGGGAACTGCCTCAACAAATCATTGTGTTTTTCGCTTTACGTTTTATATTGCTTAATATTTATGGTTTTAGTGGAAACAATTATATCAATCTAGGTTTGGTTTGAGTAGTGCTAAACTGATTTTGAATATAGTACAATCGTTGATTGTACAAGGAAACTTGAGCACCCCACTCAAAATGGAACTCACTTATAGTGCTCTGCACGCCAATCATTTGATAAATTGTCTGAAAAAAAAGCCTTGTGTGTTGTCCTTTCATTGTGTTAATATTTTTAAGGCATTGGAACTAGTCACACCATATAGTGAGCTAAATCAAATTAATAGTGTGATTAACATAGTGATTCTCATATTTTGTTATCGGATTCTATAGGCTTAACGCATATCCAGTTTTCTAGTAACCGTTCATTTTTAGACGGTATAGTTCCTCGGCCGCTTTGTAAATTAAACAAATATTTAAAAACCAATTTTATTGGTAGCGCCGACTCTTTTTAAGCAAGTGATTTATTCAATCCCCCCTTCTAGATCCGCGTTATCGTCTAACATAAGAAATCTTAAGGCTTTTACAATTACAACCTACAACATAAAATATACATACACGATAGAGCTGATAACTGTTGATCTTGTTACTCCTTCATCTAGTTAATCTTTGTTGAAGATTTATTTTGAACCTTCAGCCACTTATATAGCAGTTGCAGCAGACTAGTCATTGGAAGAGATAACTTAATCAAGTGTCTTTGCTTTACTCCATAGTACAAGAGTCGTTGAAGATAAATACACCAAAAGATCTTGATCCATTGTGTAACATGTTTAACCATTGAGTCTTCAAAAAGATCATGTACTATAGAGTCGTTGAGAGTAGATATCCGTAAAGCATGTCAACCTTTCTTGAGCCTTGTTAACTTAGACTCCAGCTGACAAACTGATTTGACAATGCAGTTTGTTTTATGCAGAACGAATAACTTTAGCTTTATCACCAACTATAAATGATACCATAAGCCAATTTACATTCACCACGTGTAGAGATAATTATGTTACTTCTTCTGATGCTGAGGCCTTCAGCTTCAGAGTCTACGTAAAACATCACTTAGCACGTGTTCTTTATATCCTACACCATCAATTGAATGGGATGTGAAATCAATTGTCATAGTGTATATCAAAATCGTGATAATCAAGTGTTCTTTAGATCCTTCACTGATTGTCATTACCTTTATTTTGTTTTTTAAAATCATGATAATCAAGTGTTCTTTAGATCCTTCACTGATTGTCATTACCTTTATTTTGTTTTTCAAAATCGTGATAATCAATTGAATGGGATGTGTAATCAATTGTCATAGTGTATATTTTTAACATTTCTCTTATGTCAATCGGTTGTTTCTGGTAAATCCTTAAAAAATTCGGAACATTCTTTACATTGTTTTATGGTATACTTTCAATGCTTCTGTACCAAAGCAATGCGTAAAACATTTAAGGTATTTTCTGAATGATTTCCATGATTTTCAAGGAGTTTATTGCTCCTATATAAATCATAATTTTTATCATTTCAAATCACATATTTCAAATATTTTTTATACAATTCTACTCATTTATATTACATAATTTTCAAGAACTTTCTGCATAATTTTCATATTCATCATACTAAGTTATTGAGCATTTAGAGTGGATAATTAATTTATCATATTTAAAAGGGAAGAAAAATTGTGTTGGGATTTTTTTGTATAATCAAAATTTTATTGTAGTCACATTTATCAATTAAAGTTATTGTAACAATTATATAAGTTGTATGTAACTTATATACGAGGTTGTTGATAACAATAATGTTAGAGATAAATTAAAGTTATTTCTCTTGGTATTTGTAATATCACAAGGTGGGGTGCCATGGTGACTTTGTTAGAAACTTAAGAGAGTCAAGTGGATCGACTGTAAGGTTTCTAACATAGTGAAATCTCTCACAGGGTGTGAGGGGACTGGAGTACCCTTATTTGAAAAGTGGAACCAAGATATATTATGTGTTCATTTATTTTTATTGCATACTTATTTTATGCACTTTCACTAAACCAAGAAAGATAAGCATTATACATAAACCAGTAAAAGTAAAACCAATAACAATTTTTTAAGGATTTAAAAAATCTATCAATGTTTCCATAAAGTCTCAAAACATCTAATTCACCCCCCTCTTAGGTGCACTCTAAAATTACACGCCTTATACTTGAAAGGAAGAAAATAGTTCCTGACTTGATTTTTGTGGTATTTGGGTCAAACTCTAGTATCGAAAATGTTAGCTCCATGGTTCGACAGGAGTTGTGCATGATGTAGTCGAAGTCTGTTCGAGCATAATGTCAAAATATATTAACTTGTAATTTATGTTAGTATGTTGGATTGGGGTTTGCTTTTAAGCCCAATTGTTAAGTTAGATTGTATCCTAGATTAGCTTAGTAGTTTATAAATAGATGAGTTCTCTCAGGTTGTTGAGAGAGGTTAATTGTTGGTATTCACTTGTAATCTTTAAACCCTTAGTGAGAAAGTGAATAGAAAAACAGATTTAACCAATTCTTATTCTTCTTCTTCCTTCTTCTCTCCCTTTTGTAAGACCTAATTAGGTTTCTTGCGTTTATTCAAGAAACTCAATCTTTTTCTCATATTTTGGTTTATTCTTGATGACATCAATTCACAATAAACTGGTGCAGTGAGCGTGGAGGAAAAGATACCGTCAACAAACTATGAGATTGAAAAATTCACCATTGTGAATGATTCCAGTTTGTGGAGCTTGCAGATGCAAGCCCTTTTTGTTAACCAGGGTTTATTAGAAGATTTTAAAGGATCAAAGAAGATGGATGATGCCCTATTGGAGAAGAAGAAGAAACCGATGGTCGAAAAATCCCACATTTCCATTGTGTTGAGCCTTGGTGATAAGGTTCCCCAATAGGTTTCAAAGGAGAAAACAGTAGCTGGTGTGTGGATAAAACTTGAAGGTTTGTATATGATGAAATTGTTGGTTAATCGTCTATACCTGAAGCAAGCTTTGTATTCATTCAAGATGAGTGAAGAAAAATCCTTGGCTGAGCAGCTGGACATGTTCAACAAGTTGATTCTTGATCTTGAGAGTATTGAGTTCAAGATTGATGATGAAGATCAAAAGTTGATATTGTTGTGTTCTTTACCCAAGTCTCGTGCTCACATCAAAGAAACTCTCTTGTATGGAATAGAGTCGTTCACCTTTGAAGATGTTCAATCTTCCTTGTACTCTAAGGATTTGAACAAACGAAAGGAGGTCAAGCCATCTTCTAATTGTAAACGTTTGTCCGTTAAGGGGAAATTCTTGACAAAAATGGTAGCTTTGAGAAGAAGAAGGGTGAAGTTCTAAAAAATTCTTATGGTGGTAATGCTTCTACTATTAAGTATTATCATTGTAAGAAGGAGGGCCATACAAGAAAAGTATGCCCTTGTTGACTAAACAATCATGGTTGGAAGAGTAATTGTAATGCAACCATTGTGCAAGATGGTTATGAATCATCTGATGTTCTGGGGTTTCAAGCAATGACTTTAGAAAGGAGCAGATTATGGATTTAGGGTGTATACTGTACATGACTCCAAACAAAGAAGTGTTTGAGGAATTGTGTGATCAATATGGTGGATCAATGCTGCTGGAAAATGATAAAGCTTGCAAAATTGTAGGTATTGGATCTGTGAGATTTAAGTTCCATGATAAGTCAATAAGGCTATTGACTGATTCTAGGTATGTACCTGATATTAAGAGGAATTTGATTTCTCTTGGTGAATTCGACAAGAAAGGATATGTTTTTAGATGAGAGCAAAGAATCCTAAGGGTAATGAAGGGGTCCAAGGAAGTATTGAAAGGCGTGAAGAAACAAGGTTTATATACCCTTGAGGCTAAGGTTATAAGTGGTTCAACATATGTTGCATCCACGAAATCTGTGTCGAAGACTGAGCTATGGAACAAGAGACTTGGCCATGTCAGTGAAAGAGGCTTGGTCGAATTGTCGAAACAAAATCTACTGGGTGGTAACAAGGTTGAAAAATTGGAGTTTTTTTTAACCTTGTATATTTGGTTAATCCTGTAAAATGAAGTTTAACAAAGGTAAACAAAGAACACATGGATCCCTTGATTAAATTCAGGTTGATCTTTTGGGGCTTGCAAGTAATCCTTCACACTCAGGTGCTGTTGCGGTGAGAATCGTGATGCCAAGCTATTGATTAACTTGAATCTTAAATTCTTAAATTTACAACCGGACTTTAATTTATCCAAAGGAAAGATCTAAAGAAAGAAAGAACCTTTTGCGCGATATAACAACAACGCTAAGAGATTCGAGGATCGGGGGTTGGTTATGCCTAGGGTAGGTGTCTCACATCCTAAATAATCTGTAGTACTCTACAGGAATCTTTTGTTTGTTTGTATGCTAAGTTTGCTAAATGTTTGCTATGGATTGGGATTGGGTGAAAGGTGTAGGTTAAGACCTAAAGATAGTTTCTAAGTTTGCTCGCAAAGACATCGCGTCCTCTGCCTACGTATCCTAACTAAGATAGAATCAGAGCAATCGTAGTTCACCTCACTAGGTTTAAAGAACACTTGATTATGATCAAGGTTCAAAGGGGAACAAACATTACAATGCTTGTGTAGAGTTTAAGAAAACTCTCTAGATCTACATTGTACACTCAAGAAAGGGGAGTAAGTAATCATTTCCATGCTTCTTACATAGAGTTAACCAAACTCTACCTAACTCTATGTTGTAAGATCAATTGGTTCTATCCAGACCAAAAGGAAGAAGAAGGGGGGAAGGTTGCTCGTCAATATATCGCATCTTGTGCCTACGTATTCTCATTGTCCAATGAGAAATCAAAGCGGTCGTAATTCAGGCACGAACTACAGAATAAGGATCAATTGGTTCTTTCCAAACCAAAAGGAGAGGGAGGGTTCTATCCAGACCTATGAGTTAAAATCCTATGGGTTCTATCCAGACCAAAAGGGGAGAAGGTTCTATCCAGACCTATGAGTTTAAATCCTATTGGTTCTATCCAGACCAAAAGGGGAGAAGCTTCTATCTAAACCTATGAGTTAAAATCCTATTGGTTCTATCCAGACTAAAAGGGGAGAAGGTTCTATCCAGACCTATGATTTAAAATCCTATTGGTTCTATCCAGACCAAAAGGGGAGAAGGTTCTATCCAGACCTATGAGTAAAAATCCTATTGGTTCTATCCTGACCAAAAGGGGGGAAGGTTCTATCCAGACCTATGAGGTTATATCCTATTGGTTCTATCCAGACCAAAAGGGGGAAGGTTCTATCCTGACCTATGAGGTTATATCCTATTGGTTCTATCCAGACCAAAAAGGGGAAGGTTCTATCCATACCTATGAGCTTATCGAGCTATCTATGACCCAAGGGTCAATAGAGAGACTTTCCTTTGGAAAGGAAAATAGGAGGCAGCTGGGATGAGAACTAAAGAGTTCCATCACTTTGGGAAGATAAAATTAACAAAGCATAAGCATATACACATGATGAATATAAGGGATATGGTTACAACCAAGAACAAACAAGCATATACAATAGGCCAAGATTACAATCAAGAGGAATGGTTATAACCAAATCAAGGTACAAGGATATCATAATATCAATGATTTCTAACAAGATATATGGTTACAACCAAAGCATACAAGCATATCACAATATCAAGCAAGGATTACAATCAAGATAAATGGTCACAACCAAGAACATGCAAGTATAGCATCAAGATATTACAATATCATGAAAAGGGGAAAGTTCTTACAAGACTAAATGAAAGGTGAAAACCAAAGCATATCCTAACGAAGAATGAGGTACATCTTAATAAAGATGGAAGGGGATCTTAACAAAGATGCATCTTAACAAAAATGGGGTTTCAATAGGGCTTGCAAGATGACATGTATACTTACAAGCATCATGCCTACATCAAATAATGTCACAACAAAAGTTCAAAAACTTCAATGGGGATTTTAAATGGAAATCAAATGAAACAATCATGATGCTTACAAGAAAAAGTAATTACAATCACATACACAAAAGGGTTGACAAACAAATGCTCTCATCAAGTGCAAAATTAAACTCAGAAGAATCAACAACTTGAAATGTAAAGGAGGGTAAAAACCCTAACAAAGAAACATGACAATTTTCAATGAAAAGTGTTTTCAAAAATGAAAATTCTAGGATTTTTAAATGCCATATGAAAATATGCAAAAATATGAGATAATTGCAAAAATAATCATTCACAAATGATAAAAAATGGTGAAGTTATATAATTTTGAATTTTAAAGAAAAAAATAAACATTTAAGTCATTAAAAATAATAGGGAGGCGCTTGGTGAGTGTTGAACCCGCCACCTTTGGGTTACCAGTTCAAAATTTGGCCAACTCAACTAGAGGCACACGCGTGTTATATCAAGGAAAAAGATATAGAAAATGTGAAAACATGGGAATAATGAAAAAAAAACCAAAAGGGTTGATCTCCACACGGATCGAACCCATGACATGTAGCAAGGCAAGGAAATATGAGAACAAGGCATAACAACTGGGGTGGCGATACATCCGTGTATTATGACACCCCTAATAATACTTAAACCTCAAAATCATAATATTCTGGGCAAAAATCAAAGAGGAAAACAAGCAAGACAAGTCCAAATGGATTGATCTCAAACTTGATCAAATCTCAACCAATTTTAACAAAATTTGATTCTAACTCACTTGAATTTTAACAAGGATCATAATGGTGCTAACCGTTTTTCAATATGAGGTGCACAAATTGAAATTCGATTGCAAATGCAGGCTAAAGCTTGGAAATGCATTTTTAAAGTTGCAGATCAGATCAAGCATGCTTAAACAAAACCAAAAGCTTGCACAAACTTCAAATATATGGTTTATGAAATTCAGACAGAAGTGAGGTTTAAAAACATGATAGAACAGAAAATGACCAATCACTTGCAAGTGTGCTATGGTAAGTTCAAAACTGGTTGGCAGTAAAACCAATCACCAAAACAGGATGATCCAACCAAATAACAGGCTTGCAATTGACCTTCAAATATCCATACCTGACGAGCTTTAACATAAATGAAACTCTAATGGTACAGTGTCTTATGCAGCTAGGACAAAGTGATTTCAAACCATTGTGATGTAACTAAAACATGTATGTCCTCAAGACACAAACAAACAGTAATCATATGAAGCAGATCTTAGGTCAAACCAACATGAACTCATCAACTGAAATAAGACCTAAAAAATCCTAGAGATCTCAACACCTATGAGAACATTAGACAACATGGTTAGTATACAACACCCAACCTGCACTAGACAGAGATCTTGCACATTCAAAAATGACCTATAAGTGAATTCTAACAACAATACATCCTCACTTAAAGGTAAACACAGAACATGGTTCTAGACAACATGGCTATTACAAAAAAACCAACTCTTAAGGCAATTTCAAATTGAGGCAAACATATAGTCTAAGTTCAGCCATGACTTATAAAGGATGCATTCAAAATATCATGACTTCACAAAGTTGAACTCTTGACAGTGGGATTAAACCAAGACTTAAACATCATTAATCAAACAAAGTGCCTTGTTTACCAATAGCAAAAGGAGCAAAACTGTCATGATCAGAAAGTTGGCTTATGGCAACTGTTATTCATAGACATTCCTGAAAGTACTATTATAAAGTTCAACATGATTATGCTAGCATCAATCATCCATTATGTACCTCAACTGTCTAACAGATTTACAAGCTAAAAAGGGTTCACTCAAGGAAAAAGGCTAATGGCTTTCTCTTATCAGAGCATACTGGAAGATCTCCTACTGATTCTATCAACCTAAACTCAAAACACTCTAGCAGCAGTCTCAACAGGTCATTAATGGTCAATCATCATGAGCTTAACATAAATCATCTCCAAATTCAGACTAAACAGTCAGACAAACAAGCTTCCTTCCAAAGATCTAAACAACACACAACAACCTTAAATCCTCAAGACATCCCTCACTAGGCCAGGCCTTCCAAAAGAGAGGCACTAAACTCAACAAAATCTAGAATGCACCTCAATCAGAGAATCTAATGATGCTATCCCACTAAACTACACACTAGTGTTTAACAGCACCAAAAGACTCTCACCAGATACAAACAAACTTTTCTAAACACTCAAACCAAGAAAACCTGCTTGTTGCACCCTAAAATTTGACCAACCGGTTCTCCTATCTGGTTCATGGTTCAATTCGTATTCGCATATCAGATGCATGACATTTGTACACAGACAGAGGATGTCAGAGTTACAGCTTGGTTTTCATCTACCGGATATTTCAGATCCAGTCTAGATAATCAGGGTTTCATTTTCGGGAAATTGTGCACTTCTCGGTGTTTTCAGCTCACATGGTGGTTTTTGGGATATTCTGATGCCAGGGGTTTACTGTTTGCTTCGATCTGGTCTCGCGCTCTTTTATGTTAGTTATTTGCCTTTGTTTGCATTTTTTAGGATTTAATAGCCTTTTTATAGATTTAAATAGTTTTTTTTATTTTTTTTAAATAGGTTTTATAAATTTTCTAGAATTTAAATAGTATTTTTTTAATATTTTTAATAGTTTTAAATCTTTTTAGAATTTTATAAATTGTCTTAAGTAGATTTTAGAATAAACTTCTTTTTTTTAGATATTAAATTGTAGATAATAGTTTGATAGAATTTTCTTTTAATAGATTTTAATAGTTTTAAATTTTTTTTTAGATTTTTATAGATATTAACATAGTTTTTAATCATAATATAGAAAATTAATAGAATGCATAGATTTTAGAAATTTCTAGACTTTATTTTAATAGATTGTAGTGGTTTTAAAATGTTTTTCAGAAATATTATAGATTTTTTTTATAGATATTAAGTAGATTAATGGATTTATTAGCATTTTTAGAGTATAATTAGAGTTGTTAGATTTTAATTGAATTTTCATATTTTTCATAATTGTTGTACATATTAATAGATTGTGGTTTTAAGAGCTAACGGTTGTTAGGGTTTTTAATTAGGTTTAATTCTTAAATTTTCAGTTAGATTAATTAGGTTTTATTAGTTTAATTCTGATTAAGAGTTTTCTTTAGTTGATTAGAGCTTTTTTTAATCAGTCATTTAATCATGCTAATTGTGTTTAGTCCTTGATTAGTCCATAATGGGCCAGGCGTGCAGTCAAAGTCCAGTCTGAAGGTCCACATTCTGAGCCACGTGTCCTATAAAGAGGACCCCACGAGTCTCATTCTGAGGTCCCCACGTTCTGACACCTCATCATCCACACTCTCTCTCTCTCTCTGCCAGTTTTCCTCCACGCGTCCTCCTTCCAGCCCTTCTCCTGCCATGCGTCTCTCCCTCAATCTCCCCCAACGCCACCTGGTTTCCACTCAACCCCCCCATCGCCGGCCATGCAAACGCCCACCGGACCACCCTCCTCCACCGTAACGCCCACCGGAAACCGTTAAGGTCGCCGGAGACGGCAAATCCTCCGTTTTCTCCAGAAACTCATCCGATCTCCTCCGATCTTCTCGTCTACCTTCACCCACTACTCACCGGAAAACTCAACCAAGTCCACCGGAAACTTCATCCATTACCAGAAACTTCAAGCAATCTCCAGATCGGCTCATCAAGATCTCCAGGATCTTCATCGTTTCCTTCAAGATCCATCAACGTTTAATAGATCTTCGTCCACGCTTCGTGAATCTCATCAACGCTCGCCTAGATTTGTTCGTCAGCATCATCTGTTCATCAATATTCAGCAACACTCCTCACGAGTTCATCAGATTCGCTCATCGTGTTCATCCAGATTTTCCAAAAATCCACTTAATCTTCAACCATCCCCAGAAGATCTTTAAAGAACCTCAAGATCTTCCTCTCTCTCGCAGCGATCTTCTTTGAATCCTCAAGGACCTCCATCAAAATCTCTGTGTAACGGCTTGAGATCACCAGGATCTTCTTTGAATCTTCAAGACCTCCACGAGCTTGTTCTTGCTCCATATCCAGGTGCGTTCACTTGATTCCGTTCGTTTTCTTCTTTCTGTTTGCTAGGATCGCCTGGTGTTATCTTGATTCGAGTAGATCCAGTTTGAACTTAGGATTTTGAGGTGAAGAATTTGGTAAGGTCGTAGTGTAGTTGTTTTCGTTTCAGAGAGTGGAGTAGGTGAGATTGTTATTTGATTTCATGAGCGATTAGGGTTTGAGAAGGTTCTTGAGAGGAGTTTCAGAGAGGAATTTGGGAGATGAGTGTTGCGTTAGGGTTTAGGGGATGAACAGTGATGGGAATTTTAGGAGGAAGGTTGGTTTTTGTTAATTGGTACCTGGGTTAGGGTTTGGGCTGGGTTAAGCCCAAGTCTGAGGTTGCTATCACGCACTGTCGCTACCGCGAAAATCGGTGCCGGCTGACAGAAGAGCCGCCACCGTGCGTTATTTATCCCAATGGAGGGAAAGGAAACGCTCGAAGTAAACCTCGCAAAAAAACGGGAAAGGTATGGTCATCGCAACCAAAACCTGGGTTCGGGAGTCGGTTACGCAAGGGGAAGGTATTAGCACCCCTCACGTCCATCGTACTCGATGGGATCCACGCTTGCTTGGTTTGTACGAATTACATTTCTATCTGAACTAAAGGATGAGGTCTGAAAAGAAAATAAAACATGACTCGGCAAAGCATCGCGCTTTATGCCTACGTATTCCCGTCTGGAACGAGAAATCAGAGTCAACGTAGTTCGCCTAACTACGGGTGAAGGTGGGGAAGGTTGCTCGCTAGGATATCGCATCCTATGCCTACGTACTTCCACACGGCATGGAAGATCAGAGCAAACGTAGTTCGGGCTACGCACGACACAAGCTGTTCAGGTGTCTTTTATGAAAAATCTCACCTTAAACAAGGGTTTTCTTATAGCAAAAAGGTTGATGTTTGTTCAAATCTTTTGACGGAAGAAATGAATTAATCTCTGTCATAACCTTTATTAGTGTTTTTCTGTTGTTTTGAAGGAAGAAGAGATGACACTCTACAAATCCTAGGGTTAAAAAGGGGATAAAAATCTACCCTAATGTTATCAGGCATGGGTTAACTCCTAATGTCTATCATGCTCCTCTCTTGCGCAGAGAGAAACAGAGATCCTACGAGAATAGACGGAAACAGAAACAGCAGATATATACA
Source organism: Lathyrus sativus (assembly GCA_963859935.3). Taxonomy (NCBI): domain Eukaryota; kingdom Viridiplantae; phylum Streptophyta; class Magnoliopsida; order Fabales; family Fabaceae; genus Lathyrus; species Lathyrus sativus. Next base: position 318,167,975 of record OZ012739.1, read on the forward strand.
ATAAAGCAGTAAAATGCATGGATGCAACAATACAAGCGAGGCAAGGGAGTCCCACTCAACCTCGAACCTAGAAAACAATAGGCAAAAGTGAACATGATTCACTTTCAACTCAACAAGTTAAACATCAAACAATACAGTCCGGGAAATTCACAAAATACATCAAAATTAAAACAGCAAAAGCTAAACAGCAAAGCAGCCTTCATCAGCATCAGCAACTCTCTTCAAGTCAACATCAGCTATCCACAGGCTTCAAGCAAGCATCAGACTTTATCTTCAGTCTCCCAATGGCTTTTCTTCAAGTCCTAACCTCCAAGTTGAGGAATCAATCACAGGAATGAACTGGGTGTTAAGCAAGTAGTTGACCACCAAAGGTGGCAAACAGACTGCTATCAACACAAAGAATATTTCTCTCAAGAGTTCTATCCCTTAGACATTAGCACCAAGCCTTCCAAAGGCAGGGGGTGAGTGTCTTAGAGAGACTCTGCACCACAGAGAAGGATGGAGGCAATCAAGACCTTCCATGTTTGAGAATCAAGTTGTCTACTCTAGGGCTCTGCCTAACTCCTAGATCCTATAGACTTCAGCAGCTACCAGCAAGAGATACTCCTCATCAACTCTGGAAGTTGGTCTTCAGTCTTTAATCTTCAAATGGGCTTCATCATCTCAGGTCTTCAGCTCTCCCCAAATCCCAAACAAACCCAATACCCCACACAGACAAAAACATAACCCTAAAGAGGGCACACCATACAATCAATCAATATAAGCAATAAACCAATAGCAGTAGGGGAATCCTAATATTTTCTAAGGGATCTATCCTATACCCATAACCCCTATAGTCCCATACCCCAAAATCAACTCAAAAATTCCTAAAAGAATTAATCTATCTCACATATGCTCACCTGAAACCCTAATTTTCACCATGTTATTCATACCTAAACAAATCACCTAAGATTAAATTCTAAAAATATGAATTAAATCCTATGCACAAGTTGAAGTTCTAAACTAAACAACCTAAAAAGAATGGATTAAAAATACTAAAGCACCTATTCAAACTAAAATCACCAAATTTGAGTATCAAACTAAACTCATTAAAATGCTATTCACAAGAAAAATGCATGAAAAATATTAAAACAAAATAAAATGCCCTTTTTATTATTTAATATTTTTCTTAACAAAAATATGGACCTACCACAAAAAGAAGGAATTAAAAAATATCAAATTTTCCATTTTTTATGATTTTTTAAAGATGAGAAGAATATTGAAGAAAATAAAAACACAAAAATATGAATTAAAAGGGGAGGGGGTGTGAACAGCAAGCTCGCCCAGTTGAAATTCTGATGGGCCTCAAAAATGGGGGGCGAGAATATTAAATGCATTAGGCCCAGAACACATCAGAAAATGAATTGAAAAATAAAAGAAAAAATATTAAAACCTCGGTGCAGAAAGCAACAAAATCAAGTGCAAAATCAATTGGGCTCGCTGATGGGGGTGGGGATAGAAATCTGAGTCCAAGGCCCATTGGTGCGTTTAGTGAAACACTGTGTTTCACGCTGAGTCTCTCCCTCCGTTTTCAACTTCAAATGCCAGCCACACGATCAGATGAAAATGTCAAAAATAAGAACCAATCCAACAGCTATTGGTCATCGTCCCCAATCATGAAGCTAGGGTTTCAGAAATTCATGTCCATGCAGCCATGGTCAAGTCCTTCGTTCTCCTTCCATACTTAAACAAATCCCTCGATCTCAAAACCAAAATTGGCCTACTCAAAGCCCTCTACAAGATCCTATACTTGGATTTTGCTGAAACTCAACACATAATCAAACTCGATAGCTGGAAGTCTTGGACATCACTGAATTGCACCTGATGTGCATGATCATCAAACTTGTTCAAACTACCCTAGAATGATCTAGGGACTATGGTGAGGATTCTGAGCCAAAAATCTAACATTATCTTGCCCTAATTCAGGAGTTCTTGATCAAGAAAGTTTCATCACCCTGCTAACAAACTCCATGGAGCTCTCTCTAATTCTCAATAATCACACACCTAATGTCTCTAAACTTGATTACCCTAGCCATTTCATCTAGGAATGCATAAATAGAGGGATTCGAATGCTTTTGCAAACCTGAACAATGATGATGGCAGATGTATCTACACTCCAATCCACTGCTTGAAACTTGTCACAAATGATCTTCAATGGCTGAGAATCTTTCTGTTTGCAAGATCTTGGATGGACAATGCTTGGATTATGAGATTGGATCCAACTTGCTTCACTTGCAATTTGGAAGCTACACCTTCAAACACTCATCAATGGCCACTTTAATCTATGTGCACTTGTTCAGCAGGATCCAAGGAATTGATTTGGTGAGAAAAATTCAATGGAAAGGAAGAAGAAAATGGAGTTTTAGATTGATTTGCAAAAATGGAGAAAATGGTATATCACTCTCTCATCACCCTCTTTTCACCAACCCTTTGCACCAATGGCTTCATTTCAATATATAGATGAGGATGGACAGATCTAGAAGGTTTTAGAATGATCTTAGAGGATTCTAGAAAGTGGTGGAAAATTCATGGAATTCTCATGTGATGATACTTTGATACATCTCATATCATGCTTGCATCCTTTGTATACTTGTGTCAAAATCTCCTCTCATGAGTTATTGACATGGTATGTATGAAAAAACCAAGTTCCTTGCCTTGAAAATTCACTTATGCCAAGTTTTCCATACTTACCTTATTATGCAAGTAACAAAAATACAAATCAAGTCCAAAAATTAACCCTTAACTAAAAAAAGTGGCTGAACCAATGTCTCTAAAATGATGTTGGGAATCAATTTGGTATATTGGATGACCCATTTTGGATCTGTAGATCTCTCAAACCAATTTTCATTTCAACTTTTTCAACTTATATGCCTTTTTTAGGTCATTTTTCACCAACTTTGGTCAAGTCTCATTCCATGCATTTCCAAATTTTCATGACTTCCTTTCTAGAATTAAAATGGCATTTTGAGCAACTTTGATGTTGTGAAGTTTTTCATTTGAAGCTTCCTTGTATGAGTTTTAGGCATAGGCTAAGAATGACCTGTAATCCTCAGATGACCAAAATACCCTTTGCTTGCCAAGACCATACGTAGAGTTCCACAAATCATATGAAGGCATACCATACCATTATAGAAATCTAAGACAATAAGGAACAACTCTTATGTTGGCCAAGAATCCATTTGAAATATCCTTGAAGGTCAAAAGTTGCTTGGAAGACAGACAACTTTCACAGACAAATTTCAGTGCCCTCAGATGACCTGTAACTTGCAAGAGCCATAACTTGAGTTATATAAACCATCTTGATGACTTCCACCACTAAAATTAAAGCTATGAATGTACTCTACAAGTTTCATGTGGACCAAGAATTCATATGAAGCTTTCATCTTGAGTTACACTGCTTTGAAGTTTGACCTAAATCAGGGGATTTTACACTGAAACCCTAATTTAGTAACTCCAGTTCTCCTTGACTCCTCTTGATTTTTCTTTAGCACACCATCATATCCATATCCATATAGCAAATAATGAATCCCACATTCTTCAAATGATTCTTGATGCCCTTCAAAACACTTCTTTGACTTAGAGTTGACCTGGTGTTGACCCTAGTTGACTGACTTCAACTGAGGCTCTTGCAATCATCCCAATGACTTGGTTCTTCTCCAAAATGATCACATAGGCTCTTCATAACATCCATACACACCTCATGCTCTTGGCTCATAGCTCATACACCCTCTGATGATCCCCACACAATCTCAAGATAGGAGAGAATTCACTGATCAACCTGACAACTCCTCAAAGCTCAAATTCTTCCCTGATGCCCTGAGTAGTCTTGAATATGAATGAAACCCTTGGATATACCTCCTGAGATAAGAATAACACTCGATCCCCTGATTAAGATAGCTTGCCTATGCTATGCAATGCATATGAATACACTATGTACATGATGACAATGCAAATGACTATGCAGTTGAAACATAAACCTAGGTTAGAAAAGGTTGGGCAAATTTTGGGGTGCAACAGCTGTCCCTATTCAAGCGACTTGGGCTCGACTGGATGAAGAGCGCGCAACCTTCAGACAATTCGAGGTACGAGACGGTTGAATACGAAAGAACCCGGAAATTTGCCAACCGCAAAAATAAATTGCGAATACGACTACTGCTTGGGAAACCCTGGGAACTGGCTTCTGTCGTCACAACAACAACTAGCCATCCATTTGTCAAACAGTCTGATGTTGTCCGCAGACCATTCCATTCCGAAGAAATGAGCATACACCACACAACGACAAATTGTTGACATCACTTATCAACCTCTGTTGATCTCACTTATCAACCTCTGTTGATCTCCCTTACCAACCCCTGTTGATCTCACTTATCAACCTCTGTTGATCTCACTTACCAACCAAGCACACGCTAACCAACGGGCGAATACTGACTTCACTCGTCATGTTGACTTCACTGATCCACCTCTCGTATTCTGAAGAAACGAGCAAACGCTTAACCAAGCGAGACAATGTTCGAAGACATGAACAACCGACTCTGCGGGGAAATGAGAAACTTAACCCAGTAACTCTGAGGGGACGATTCTGACGACTGCCGTCAACACCTGCTGGGGACTTAACCAAGCACCCTTGTTAAAAAATATGAGGAATTCAACCAAACACCTCCTGTAGCAAGCTCCCTGCTGGGGACTATGAGAGACTTAACCAAACAACCTATTGAAGTAACACCCTGCTGGAGAACACCACTCTGTTGGGAAATTGCGGGTAACCACCCGAAAATCTGCATTACTGCCTTCTAATACTGATACCACGGCATCCTGAGAAAGACTCAGCTGGGGAATACAAGCACCTTGTCAAAGAAGACCCTGCCGGAGACTACGAGGAACTTGACCAAGTATCTCGTTGAGGACCACCCTACTGGGGATCATGTCTCTACTGGGGTAACTGTGGGTAACCACCCAAAATCTGCAACATGCCATTTCTACTGTACTCTGAGAAAGGACTCGGCTGGGGAGAAAGAGAAATGCTTGACCAAGCAACTCTGCTAGGGGGAATATGCCATAACGAACACGATCACTGCATGTCTGGCACAACAAACCTCTGTAGCAAGATGAACACGATCACTGCGTATTTTACACCACAGCCCGCTTGACAGAAGAAAACACGATCACTGCGCGTCTTGATGCTGCAAACAGAATCACATGATGGTACAAACACGACGAACACGACCACTGCGTGCTGCGTTACAACCACATCGACCATAAATCCAACCGGATGAGATAAACACGATCACTGCGTGCCAGACGGAATAAACCCACATAGAAGAGGCGAACACGTTCACTGCGTACTTCAACCACCAATATGATAAACACGATCACTGCGTGTGCTGTAATAGGACGAATACGATCACTGCGCATCTCGACCGACGAACCCTCAAAATGATGTCAACACGATCACTGCGTGCCACGAAACCAACCCACGTAGTAGGACGAATACGATTACTGCGTATGTCGACCAACACAACCAACTGATACAATGGCCACGATCACTCCGTGCTCCGCATCACAAGTTCCCATGGTACTAACAACACGATCACTGCATGCTGTACGAATACGATCACTGCGTATCTAGAACACGATCCCTGCATGTTCGAACACGATCACTGCGCGTTCTGAGCCACGATCCTCTTGACTGGAGAAGACACGATCCCTGCGTGCTGTGTGCCTCAACTAACCCACATAACTGGTCGAGTACGATCACTGCATATCCTGACCATACATAGGGTAAACGCGATCACTGCGCGCCTCATGTCACGGCCCTCTTGACTGGAGGAAACACGATCACCGCGTGTTATGACATTGCTTCAAACATTGGGACGAATACGATCACTATGTACTCCGGCCACCAACAACCAGATGAACACGTTCCCTGCGTGTATAACGGACAAATATGATTACTGCACATATCGACCAACAACATCACCTGATACAATGAACACGATCACTGCGTGCTTCATACCGCAAATAGAACCAACACGATCACTGCGTGTCTTGAACAATAAACCCCCGAGATGATACCAACACTATCACTACGTGTCTCACAACATAACCTTCTTAAATCGGGACGAATACGATTACTGCGCCATCCGACCACAGATACACATAACACGATCACTGCGCGCCCTACAACATGAACCCCATAGATGGTGCAAATACGATCACTGCGTACTTGGGCCACAAATCAACATCTCAAAATCCACACGATCACTGCGTGCCTTGCTATATGAACCCCGTAGCTGGTACAAAAATACGATCACTGCATACCTTGACCACAAATTAACATCCTCCTGAAACCACGATTTCACTTATCGGCAGGGAACAACATCTGAAACTGAAGAGGTAACCACCTGGCTTATGTTTCAACAATGCATGTTTAATAACGACGAAATGCTTCCATACTGAATGGAAATGCTACGTGCTCGTGTAAAATGCAAATGCTTATGATGCATGCTTATGCGAAGCGTTACTTCAGCAAAATAAATGCTGAAGACACACTGGATCCGCTGGGGATGACCGGAATACTACCGATACGTTTCCAACAAAATAGATGTTGGAAAGATGAACTAACTCCGCTGGGGATAACCATCCTACTAGGAAAGTAGCTCACGAACTCAAAGACTCCAAAATCTGCTGAAGACGATCCTCCTGACGAGGAAAGATGACTTGCTGGGGAAAGAAAGGCAATCCTGCTCATGAACACTTCTTTCAACAGCTTCAACCACTTGATTGCACTCTGTGGGGAACCTCTCCTGCTATCACTGAGCTGGGGAAATCATCCTGCTATCACTGAGCTAGGGACTGAACCATACATTCTGATTTGCACTGCACAAGAGCTCTCTGAGAAGTTAATCATATCCATCTCAACCTTCGCCGGGGAGGGCTCCGCTCTGCTTGATAAGCCAATGCTGAACTGAAGATACATTACCTTTTCCTTTGACGCAATCTCAACTCTCCTGGGGAGATAACATTCAGTTTTGCCCGGGGCGACTTCACTAAGGAAGACCCAACATTCGACCTCTGGAAAGGGTACCAGTCTGCCATAGACTCTGGCAGGGAATCTTGTGAGCTTTTGAATACCTGCAAAAGTCAACAAGCAAACACAAGGCAATCTATGCAAAAAGAAACATCTGGGTAGTCACCCACGACAACCATTCAGGTAATTTTTGGTTTTAACAATCATCGGCCGAGGCCCGCCTGGTTACACGCATGTAAGTTTATCAAAAACATCGGCGTTTTTTACAAACAAAACTGTAAAAATTAAAACCAAAGTCACACACTACACTGAATAAAACACTTTATTGATAACAGTCTGAGAATAGGCAAGATTTGTACATCAGATGCAACTCCTGAAAAGAGGTAGTCACACATAAACAAATGCAGAAGCATACAAATACACAGAATAAAATTTGTACACATGTCGGCAACGTGTTACAGACGAACACCATGAACCGATCCTCCTATGACTCGTAGGACTCTGACGCTTTCCCGATCTTTGTCTTCAGAAGAAATTGCTTTGAATAATTGACCCCCGATGCTCCCAACCGCTAACAATCAAACTCGGACCGCAATCATTTGCTTCTTAAATCCCTAACTTCTGCGTGAATCGCCCTTTGCGGGTTTTCGATCCACCGGGATACCCTTTTTTGCCGAAGCCTCCCAGTGTAGGTTTTCGACTTCGCGGGTGTACATTTTTTCATTTTATCCCTAACCTTTGCCCGGACCTTTTTATTCTGTTTTTTGGTTCGCCAGGATGCCCCATTTTTGCCTGGACTCTCTTTTTACTGTCCAGCGGGTCAATTTTAAGCAAAGTATTTTTTAACTGCGTCCGAGTTCACAGGGGACGAAAAGTCTTCACCATCCATGGTGGATAACAATAAGGCTCCTCCGGAGAAGACCTTTCTCACGATGTATGGACCTTCGTAATTGGGAGTCCATTTGCCCCTGTGATCCGATTGCGGTGGGAGAATCTTCTTCAGCACAAGATCACCCGTCTGAAAGCTTCGAGGTCGAATCTTCTTGTCGAACGCTTTCTTCATCCGGCTCTGATACAGCCTACCATGTGCAATAGATGCCAGTCTTTTCTCATCTATCAAGCTCAGCTGACTCAATCTGCTTCTCACCCATTCTGCCTCGTCCAGCTTAACATCAAGTAAAACCCTCAAAGATGGTATCTCAACCTCCAGTGGCAGGACAACCTCCATGCCATATACTAGTGAGAACGGTGTTGCCCCGGTTGATGTACGCATTGTAGTAGGATAACCATGCAAAGCGAATGGCAGCATCTCATGCCAATCCTTATACGTTACCACCATCTTCTGAACAATTTTCTTTATGTTCTTGTTGGCCGCTTCAACAGCGCCATTCATCTTGGGTCTGTAGGGAGATGAATTATGATGCTCGACCTTGAAATCCCGGCACATATCTCTCATCATCTTGTTGTTCAAATTCGAACCATTATCAGTAATGATTCGCTCAGGAATACCGTATCTGCAGATTATATCCTTCTTGATAAATCTGGCCACCACTTGCTTCGTCACATTGGCGTAAGCTGCTGCTTCCACCCACTTGGTGAAGTAATCAATCGCAACCAGAATGAAGCGATTCCCATTAGAAGCAGTAGGCTCAATCTTTCCGATCATATCAATTCCCCACATGGAGAAAGGCCACGGGGACGCCATGACATTCAGTGGACTGGGCGACATATGGATCTTGTCAGCATAGATCTGGCACTTGTGACACCGCTTGGCAAATTTGAAACAGTCAGTTTCCATCGTCAACCAATAATACCCCGCTCGTAACAGCTTTCGAGTCATAGCATGCCCACCTGGATGTGTGCCAAAAGTTCCTTCATGGATCTCTTCCATGAGCAAGTTGGCTTCCTTCTCATCTACACACCGGAGGAGTACCGAATCGTAGTTCCTTCTATACAAAACGCCGTCGGGATTCAGATAGAAGTTGCCTGCCAATCTCCTTAGAGTCTTCTGATCACGACTGGATGCCCCAGCTGGATACTCCTTATTCTTCAGGAAATTCTGTATGTCGAAATACCACGGTTTACCGTCAGATGCTTCATCAATGGCAAACACAAAGGCCGGCCTATCAAGGCGAGAGATGACAATGCTGGGAGCCTCATTCCAGCGGTTGACTTTATACATCGAGGATAACGTTGCAAGGGCGTCCGCCATTTGATTCTCCGCCCGAGGTACATGATGGAACTCCACCCTATCAAAGAAAGGTAGCAACCTTCTTGCATAATTCATGTACGACACCAGATTAGGTTGGCGCGTCTCCCATTCTCCCTTAATCTGATTCACAACCAAAGCTGAATCCCCGTATACATCCAGATTCTTAATCCTCATATCAATAGCCTCCTCCAACCCCATAATGCAAGCTTCATACTCGGCTTCATTATTTGTCACTGAAAAAGTCAATCTGGCTGTGAACGGGATGTGCGACCCGTGGGGAGTTGTAATGATTGCCCCGATCCCACTACCATACGAATTGACAGCCCCGTCAAAAATCATTTGCCACTGGGAACTCCGCTCAGGTCCTTCATCAGGCAATGGCTCATCACAATCTTTAGCCTTCAAGTACATTATGTCCTCATCAGGAAACTCAAACTTCATAGGCTGATAATCCTCAATTGGATGTTCGGCAAGATATTCGGACATGACACTTCCCTTAATGGCCTTCTGGGAAACATACTGGATATCGTATTCTGTCAATACCATCTGCCATCTAGCAATCCTTCCAGAGAGCGCCTGTTTCTCAAACACATATTTGATCGGATCCATCTTTGATATCAGCATGGTTGTATGATTCAGCATGTACTGTCTTAGACGTTTGGCAGCCCATGCCAATGCACAACACGTCTTCTCGAGCATTGAGTATCGAGATTCACAATCTGTGAACTTTTTACTCAAGTAGTAAATTGCATGCTCTTTTCGCCCTGTCTCGTCATGTTGACCGAGAACACAACCCATACTGTTCTCCAGAACCGTCAGATACATAATCAATGGTCGTCCCACTACTGGGGGTATCAACACCGGAGGTTCCTGCAAGTATTCTTTTATCTTTTCAAATGCCCTTTGGCAATTGTCGTTCCAGACCACCGCTTGATCTTTCTTTAACAGCTTGAATAATGGTCCACACGTGGTCGTTAGGTGAGAGATGAACCTAGCAATGTAATTCAACCTCCCTAAGAATCCACAGACTTCTTTTTCTGTTCTCGGTGCTGGCATTTCTTGAATGGCTTTTATCTATGCAGGATCGACCTCGATTCCTTTCTTGCTCACAATGAACCCCAGTAGCTTCCCGGATCTCACTCTGAAGGTACATTTATTTGGATTCAGCCTCAGCCTGAACTTCCTCAGCCTCTTGAACAACTTCAACAGATTAACCAGATGTTCTTCCTCTGTTTGAGACTTGGCAATCATGTCATCGACATACACCTCGATTTCTCTGTGCATCATGTCGTGAAAAAGCGTTGTCATGGCCCGCTGGTACGTTGCCCCAACATTTTTCAAACCAAAGGGCATCACCTTATAACAGAAGGTTCCCCACGGGGTGATAAAGGTCGTCTTTTCCATATCCTCCGGAGCCATTTTGATCTGGTTGTACCCCGAAAAGCCATCCATGAAGGAAAATACTGAAAAATGAGCCGTGTTGTCAACTAACACGTCAATATGTGGTAGCGGGAAATCGTCCTTCGGGCTCGCTTTATTCAGATCTCTATAATCAACGCACATTCGAACCTTGCCATCTTTCTTTGGCACAGGCACGATATTAGCGACCCAAGTGGGATAAGTGGTAACAGCCAGGAATCCAGCATCCCATTGCTTCTGCACTTCTTCCTTTATCTTTACGGCCATGTCAGGATGAGTCCTTCTGAGTTTCTGCTTCACGGGTGGGCAATCTTCCCTCAACGGCAGACGATGAACAACCATATCGGTGTCCAAACCCGGCATGTCCTCGTAGGACCAAGCAAATATATCACTGTATTCACGCAGCATCTCAATAAGCTCTTGCTTAATGTCCTCTTGCAACGCAGCCCCTATACGGATATTCCTGACACATTCTTCAGACCCCAAGTTGACAATATCAATCTCTTCCTGGTGAGGCAGAATGACTCTCTCCTCTTGCTTCAATAACCGACTGAGCTCTTCTGGTAAGTCACTATCCTCCACAATCTCTTCTTCAGCTTGGAAGATCGGATGCTCGAAGTCTAAACGAGTCATAGGAAGTTTTTGGTCGGTGTCATCTGAAAATTCATGAACCCTGCGAGGGAAACGATTAAGTGCTTCAAAATGATGTACAAGCAAAATGCATAACCGCGCTGCCATTTTATTGAAAAAATAAAAACAGAAAGGAAAGGATCACAACATTTGAATGTAAAAAACGCCGTTATTTATTGATTATGCAAACATACAAGTAAACAGTTGGGCCCTAAGACAAAATCATCGATGCCCCGGGCAAGGCATGTGATCATACAATGATTGAAAAAACAATGCATTACTATTTGGTGACTTGGATGACGTCCTGGATGGACCAGTTGCATAGGCTTTGCCCCGGCGTGCTGGGTCGAATCCATGAGTCCATGTCGCAATCGCTATCTGCTTCATCCGCATCAGACACGGCATTAATCCTTTCAAAGCTAACCCCTCCGGGCGTGAACACGACATGTCCCTTGAACTTAGGCGCACTATGCGAGGAAGATGGGCGGTACCCCAAGCCATACTTGTCTTGCTTCACTGGGATGTCCAGAAGCTGCCCCCACTTCTGAGTCTCTCCTGCTTGTACCAACGCCTTGGCTTCTTTATACGAGGAGACGGCCGCCTCTGGCCCTTCACTCCTCACTGGAGCTCCTTCTTTAACTTTCACCTCTTCGAACGCCTGACACAGCGTTTCATGAATCTCTCCATCTACCTCCACGTACTTGAAGGAAGATAAATGACTGACTAGGATATCCTCTTCGCCACACACCGTCACAATACTCCCTTCAACCATATATTTCAACTTCTGATGGAGCGTAGAAGTTACTGCCCCAGCGGCATGAATCCAAGGTCTCCCGATCAAACAGCTATATGCAGGCTGAATATCCATGATGTAAAACACTGTCTCAAACACCTCCGGGCCTACCTGAATAGGTAACGTTATCGACCCGAATACTGACCTCCTAGTTCCGTCAAAGGCCCTTACTACCAAATTACTAGGTGTGCACAACAACCCACGAGTATCCAATTTTAGCAGAGCCTTCTTTGGTAACACATTCAATGAGGACCCAGTGTCTACCAACACATGGGATAGAACAGTGCCCCGACATTCGATAGAGATGTGCAAAGCATTATTATGATCACGCCCTCGAGGCGTTAAGTCAAAATCCGTGAATCCCAGTCCATGCCCCGCGTTAACATGTGCCATAACTCCCTCCAGCTGATTAACTGAAATCTCCTGCGGCACGAAGGATGTCTCAAGTACCTTCAACAGGGCATTTCTGTGCGCTTCAGAACACAACAGCAGCGATAATATGGAGATCTTTGACGGGGTCTGCTGCAGGTGATCTACAATCTTGTAATCACTTTTGCGGATTAACCTCATGAATTCTTCCACATCTTTGGTTATCGGCTCTTTTTCTTTACTCCCCGAAGATTCCCCCTCAACAACTTTGTTCTTACCTTTGGCAAGCCTCTCTGCTTCAACCTCAGGCGAAGTGAAAATTCTCCCGCTCCGGGTCATACCACCTGCTCCCACTATATTGTCCACGGATCCTGCTGGCGGATCATTCAAGTCAATCTTCTCCCCATTGCAATACACTTCAGCACCATAACTCCACGGGACTGCCTTTGTGCTTTCAAAAGGGACTGGCTTAGCGTTGGTAATAGTAATGGTCGGCCTCCTCGATGATGCCGCAATTTTCACTGATTTGAACGGAATGGTGATCGTAGCAATCTCTCTACGCTCCTCTTCAGATTCTGCCTCAACAGACTTTTCTCGTCCCACAGCCCTGTCAAACTGCAAAATCCCTTCATCAATCAAACTTTGAACTCCCCTCTTCAACTTTTCACAGCCCTCAGGTTGAACCAAACAGTCACCACACTCTTCACTGCAACCGGGATAGACTCCTCCTTCCAACAAGCGCTGCTTTACGAAACTCAAAGGGGTTTTCAGCTCACTCACTTCTGAAACCAAGTTCAACTCATCATCTTTCATGATTGCATTGGCCCCAGCCCCACCATGCTTGGGCATTGGCTGCTGCGTGATATTGGGACCTTCCTTCCCGAAGTTAATAGCCGTACTATCAAGCAAATCTTGTACTTTATGCTTGAAAGCTAGGCAATTTTCAATATTGTGCCCTGGCGCACCTGAATGGAAGTCACAGTGCTCATTATCATCATATCCGACTGGCGGCTGGCCGGTTGGTGGTGCTAAGGTCCTCTTCTCGACTAGCTGCAATTTTAACAAAGTTTGAAGGAGTTCTGCATATGATACCGGCGGTACTTCGAATACTCTCCTTGGTCGAGGGTTCTGAAATCTGCGCTGATTATTATTAGGCTGCTGCTGAGCTGGATGCGGTAGTTGTTGTTGTCTCTGCTGCTGAGAAGGCACTGGAATGGTTACACTTGCGACTTGCGACTGCTGACGCCAGTTCTGACCTTTATTCTTTCGTCGGGCACCGTATACAGCGTTGGTATCGCCCTGCCGTTTACCACCAAACGTCTTCTTATTACCACCTGCGGAACCGGGCTCACCTGCTTGAATTTTACCAATCTTCACCCCGTTTTCAATGCGCTCCCCCATCAAGATCAACTCAGAGAAAGTAATCATCGATAAATTTAGCAAACGGTCATAGTACATTCCAGAGAAAGTTCCTATGAACATATCCATCATTTCGCGCTCCACCATTGGAGGGTGTACCCTAGCAGCCAAATCTCGCCATCTCTAGGCGTATTCTTTAAAGCTCTCACTAGACTTCTGAGACATGCTTTGCAACTGAACTCGGTTAGGGGCGAGATCGCTATTATACTGATAATGTCGAACAAAAGCCTCTGCTAGCTCTTTCCAACTCCTGATCTGAGTAGGCTCCAAGCTCATGTACCACTCCAGCGATGGCCCTGACAGGCTATCCTGGAAAAAGTGCATTAGCATCTTTTCATCCTCAGAATACGCAGACATACGCCTGTAAAACGCGCGTACATGCACCCTAGGGCATGTATCCCCTTTGTACTTATCAAATGACGATGCTTTGAATTTCAGCGGGACCCTCAACCCTGGGACTAACCCCATATTCGACATATCCAACCCAAGAGCATTCTGGTTGGCCAACCCGTTCACTTTCTCTTCTAGCAATCTCATCCGATGGTTGTCACCTCTGGCTCTTTCATAGCCTTCGTTCTGACCAGAGAACACATCCTCCTGGCGATCCTCCCAGCGAGGTACTACGTCATATCCAACATAATCGGCATCACGACCCGGACATGCTTGAACGTACCTGAGGTCATAACTCAGATTACCCATCTCTTGAGCATTGTACGCGCCAGCTCCACATCCAAGATTACCATAACCACCAAATCCAGCCTTGGCGCCAGCCATGCTGCCATATCCCATGTTCACACCATTGAAACCCTGGTTACCATTAATGCCATTCATTCCGACATTCTCAACACCCCCATTGAAACCCTGGTTGATATTGCCCACAAATACCCCAGCAGTATCTGCATTGACATTCATATTGCCGGTGTTTCCGCCTCCACCTACAGGACCAGCTTCTCCAGCATTCAAACCGGCTACGGGAACAGCGTCAGCACTTTGACGATTCTCAACTCGGGGAGAAGCAGCAATGTTTTCACCCTGCGGTGTCCCGTTGTTCTCAGCTCGTGCGACTATCGGTTGAACCAGATTCTGCAGCTGCTCTTGTCCTTTGGCGATAGTCTCCATGGTTTGCATGAGCAGGGCCATCCTGTCACGCATCTCTTGCATTTCACTCTGCACGTTGTCCATGATCTTCTTCTGGTTGATTCTTGTAGAGTAACGGTGGACCCGCTTTTCTGCAATCCTGAAAATACCTGATTTAAAGATGCAAGAGATAAGATACAGAGGTCACAAACCTGTAATGCAAATATGAGTATGTATGCAAAATGCAATGTGTGTCTGTGCTTTAGGGATTATCATTCCTCGATTCTAGTGTGATTGTACCAGTGCAGTGACAGTGCTAGCAATACAGTGATTGGAGCTGAATCATAGAAAACCTCGTATATTACAGAGAAATCCAAGAATACAATATTACTGAGAGTATAATAAGACGGCATGACCTCAACCAACAATCCTGGTGATGGTCAGCACAAATGCAAATAAAGCATACAAGCCAATACATGAAATGATCAAGTACTCCCATGAGTCCGATACTCTTCTATTAACTTCTTGGTCTCTGGATGGCCTGGTCGGGTAAGCAGACCCTCGACAAGTTGGTTTCTTCTCTTGAGAACACGTCGCACGTCACCAGTGGTTTCCTCCAATGCCCCTGCTCCGAAGCGATCCTCTAGCTTCCGCTTCTGAGACACCGCTTCGTTCCTGCCTTCAATGGCTTTGTTCAAAGCGTTCTGGAGACTGTATCTGGCCATTACCTCTTCTTCATGCTTATCAATGCAAGCCTTCAACTGCTTCTCGAGGTCAGAAATTTGCTGCTTCAACTTATCTTCCCTCTTCTTGTTGTTGGTCAGCGTAGCATTCCATGTCTTATTGCAAGAAGAGATCTCTCGGTGAGCGGCGTCGAGTGCTTTCTTTTTGGCCTCTAGCATGTCGTGGGAGCTTCTGAACTCTTGACCCAGACGTTCGCGTTTCTTCTTCTCCTCAGTCAACTCAGCCCCTAGCTTGTTCACTAGTTAGATCTGCTGTTGGAAAGAACGTACAGCCTTATTCTTCTTACTCCTCATCTGAGCTAGCTCCTTCTCTAACTCTTCATTAATTTTCAGCAAGGCTTCCTTTTCTTTCACAACTTGCTCGTAGACCTCCCTAGAAACCGTGGTTGGCTCTTCCACCGGAATATGAACAGGGACCGGAGCAGCCGGAAATGGCATCAATATCTGTCTGGCTCTCTCCTGAATCCAAACTTTGTAGGGTGCATATGCCTGGCAATCACTCTTCCCCAACAGTGGCTTCCCCTTCCGGTTAATACGTGTCCAGGCATGCCGAAGCTTGGCTAGTAGCTCTCCACTCAAATCACCGGTGAAGTACAGAGATTCCTGTACTTCTTCCTCCTGAGGCGGGTTCTTCAGCGCATATCCAAACTGACGGACGAACAAAGATGGGTTGTAGTTGATGCACCCTTTTCTCCCTATCAACGGAACATTAGGATACCCAGAACAACTGCAAATAAGCTCAGACCCCAACAGATCTCGATCAAACCATTCAATATCTGCAGCAGAAAGCCTCATCATACGCTCTGGCCAGTCAGAGGTGGTTGCATTATCCACAAAAGGTCCCTTCAGGGGAAGACGACTCTTAAACCACATGGACAACAAAGGCACGCAACAGGAGACGTTCTTGCCTCTCCTGTTCTCATTCCTGTAGTGCATCGAATGGTAGAAGTCCCCGATCTGTGTAGGTACTGGGTTGCCAGCAGCAAACAGATGAAATGCATCCATGTCCACGAAGTTTGGGAAATTGGGAAACAACACGATCCCATAAATGCATAGAGCCAAAATAGCGTTAAAGACCACCCAACACCCATTCTTGGCATACTCTTGAGCCTTACTAACCAGAAACTGAAGAGAGAAACCGGGAACCCCTCGCCAAGAAGTCATCAACAACTCAGAAGCATCCATATGCAAGGCCTTAGCTAGATCCTCCAACTCAGGTTCAGCGGCATAGTGAATAAAAGGAACTGCATTCTGTACAGGTAGCTCAGTAAACTCTACATACTCCTCCATGGTGGGCCCCAAGATAAAATCAGCAAACGTGAAACATCTCAAAGCCGGGTCATAGAATTGCATCAGCGTGTACAGCCCATTCAACTCATCATCAGTGGATCTGCGAACCAAACTCAATAGCCGTCCATAACTCTGCCTGAAGCTTCGACGGACATCCTCATCAGCAAGAGAAATCAGACCCAGGAGTGGAGTAGTATCAGGGATAGGTAACTTATAAGCAACTGTCATCCTCAAACCAGCCATGATCAAAACTCAGAAGTCCAGACACTAGAACCGGGGGATATGCAAATGCACCTGCAGCACAGACACACGTTAATGGGATGCAATGATAATGATTATGCAAACAATGCAATGCAAGCAACATGCAACAGGGACCAAGTGCTATAGCTGAGAAGCCTGAACCATATCAAGAGTCTCAGATAGACCCTCCAATACTCATCAACCCTGGTCTCAGATAGACCCAACACAAAGCTCCACACTGGTCTCTGATAGACCCATAATATACCTCCAACTGGTCTCTGGAAGACCTCATACCATAACTCAGACTGGTCTCTGATAGACCTCAAACCAGAACTCCGACTGGTCTCTGATAGACCTCATAAATATCCATAAACACCCAGGATCTCTGATCAAGAAATAACCGGTATCTGAAGGTCTAGTTACATGCATAACCCCAAACCCTCTCACAGGTGGATGTCCTAGCAACTGACAAAGGTATGGCATCCTATGCGGTCGTCGGCGTCACAGACTTTCAGGGTTGATGATACGATTCCCAGAAGGAGTGGCATCATCAAATCCTGAAGAGGCCTCACTTAGCCAACTTCCAAATGATCGGTCCCCAGAGTCGACAATCCAACTAACCAGCAACCCCAGCCACCCAAAGGGCAGGACAGGAGGCCAACCAGAAGAACCTCGTCTAAGTGTAGATTTCGCGGGACACTAGGACATGAAAAGCACGTGCGCGCCCACTAATCTCTACTCTAAATCTAGGTGCACTCAAGCCCAGGTCCGACTTATCTCTCAATCAAAGAACACCCGTCACACCCCACAATACAACAATAATAATGATAATAATAAAGCTGAAATGTAAATACAGAAATGTAAATCCATACAAAATCCTCGACGGGAAAACAAGCGCTAGGATCGAATCTCTTAAGGGACATTGGATCCCAAATGCATAAGGAACTATCGCAGTCCTTAGCAGCCAGGGGACAGTGGATCCCCAGCAGAGTCGCCAGCTGTCGCTACCGCGAAAATCGGCGCCGGCTGACAGAAGAGTCGCCACCGTGCGTTATTTATCCCAACGGAGGGAAAGGAAACGCTCGAAGTAAACCTCGCAAAAAACGGGAAAGGTATGGTCATTGCAACCAAAACCTGGGTTCGGGAGTCAGTTACGCAAGGGGAAGGTATTAGCACCCCTCACGTCCATCGTACTTGATGGGATCCACGCTTGCTTGGTTTGTACGGATTACATTTCTATCTGAACTAAAGGATGAGGTCTGAAAAGAAAATAAAACATGACTCGGCAAAGCATCGCGCTTTATGCCTACGTATTCCCGTCTGGAACGAGAAATCAGAGTCAACGTAGTTCGCCTAACTACGGGTGAAGGTGGGGAAGGTTGCTCGCTAGGATATCGCATCCTATGCCTACGTACTTCCACACGGCATGGAAGATCAGAGCAAACGTAGTTCGGGCTACGCACGACACAAGCTGTTCAGGTGTCTTTTATGAAAAATCTCACCTTAAACAAGGGTTTTCTTATAGCAAAAAGGTTGATGTTTGTTCAAATCTTTTGACGGAAGAAATGAATTAATCTCTGTCATAACCTTTATTAGTGTTTTTCTGTTGTTTTGAAGGAAGAAGAGATGACACTCTACAAATCCTAGGGTTAAAAAGGGGATAAAAATCTACCCTAATGTTATCAGGCATGGGTTAACTCCTAATGTCTATCATGCTCCTCTCTTGCGCAGAGAGAAACAGAGATCCTACGAGAATAGACGGAAACAGAAACAGCAGATATATACAATAAAGCAGTAAAATGCATGGATGCAACAATACAAGCGAGGCAAGGGAGTCCCACTCAACCTCGAACCTAGAAAACAATAGGCAAAAGTGAACATGATTCACTTTCAACTCAACAAGTTAAACATCAAACAATACAGTCCGGGAAATTCACAAAATACATCAAAATTAAAACAGCAAAAGCTAAACAGCAAAGCAGCCTTCATCAGCATCAGCAACTCTCTTCAAGTCAACATCAGCTATCCACAGGCTTCAAGCAAGCATCAGACTTTATCTTCAGTCTCCCAATGGCTTTTCTTCAAGTCCTAACCTCCAAGTTGAGGAATCAATCATAGGAATGAACTGGGTGTTAAGCAAGTAGTTGACCACCAAAGGTGGCAAACAGACTGCTATCAACACAAAGAATATTTCTCTCAAGAGTTCTATCCCTTAGACATTAGCACCAAGCCTTCCAAAGGAAGGGGGTGAGTGTCTTAGAGAGACTCTGCATCACAGAGAAGGATGGAGGCAATCAAGACCTTCCATGTTTGAGAATCAAGTTGTCTACTCTAGGGCTCTGCCTAACTCCTAGATCCTATAGACTTCAGCAGCTACCAGCAAGAGATACTCCTCATCAACTCTGGAAGTTGGTCTTCAGTCTTTAATCTTCAAATGGGCTTCATCATCTCAGGTCTTCAGCTCTCCCCAAATCCCAAACAAACCCAATACCCCACACAGACAAAAACATAACCCTAAAGAGGGCACACCATACAATCAATCAATATAAGCAATAAACCAATAGCAGTAGGGGAATCCTAATATTTTCTAAGGGATCTATCCTATACCCATAACCCCTATAGTCCCATACCCCAAAATCAACTCAAAAATTCCTAAAAGAATTAATCTATCTCACATATGCTCACCTGAAACCCTAATTTTCACCATGTTATTCATACCTAAACAAATCACCTAAGATTAAATTCTAAAAATATGAATTAAATCCTATGCACAAGTTGAAGTTCTAAAATAAACAACCTAAAAAGAATGGATTAAAAATACTAAAGCACCTATTCAAACTAAAATCACCAAATTTGAGTATCAAACTAAACTTATTAAAATGCTATTCACAAGAAAAATGCATGAAAAATATTAAAACAAAATAAAATGCCCTTTTTATTATTTAATATTTTTCTTAACAAAAATATTGACCTACCACAAAAAGAAGGAATTAAAAATATCAAATTTTCCATTTTTTTATGATTTTTTAAAGATGAGAAGAATATTGAAGAAAATAAAAACACAAAAATATGAATTAAAAGGGGAGGGGGTGTGAACAGCAAGCTCGCCCAGTTGAAATTCTGATGGGCCTCAAAAATGGGGGGCGAGAATATTAAATGCATTAGGCCCAGAACACATCAGAAAATGAATTGAAAAATAAAAGAAAAAATATTAAAACCTCGGTGCAGAAAGTAACAAAATCAAGTGCAAAATCAATTGGGCTCGCTGATGGGGGTGGGGATAGAAATCTGAGTCCAAGGCCCATTGGTGCGTTTAGTGAAACGCTGCGTTTCACGCTGAGTCTCTCCCTCCGTTTTCAACTTCAAATGCCAGCCACACGATCAGATGAAAATGTCAAAAATAAGAACCAATCCAACGGCTATTGGTCATCGTCCCCAATCATGAAGCTAGGGTTTCAGAAATTCATGTCCATGCAGCCATGGTCAAGTCCTTCGTTCTCCTTCCATACTTAAACAAATCCCTCAATCTCAAAACCAAAATTGGCCTACTCAAAGCCCTCTACAAGATCCTATACTTGGATTTTGCTGAAACTCAACACATAATCAAACTCGATAGCTGGAAGTCTTGGACATCACTGAATTGCACCTGATGTGCATGATCATCAAACTTGTTCAAACTACCCTAGAATGATCTAGGGACTATGGTGAGGATTCTGAGCAAAAAATCTAACATTATCTTGCCCTAATTCAGGAGTTCTTGATCAAGAAAGTTTCATCACCCTGCTAACAAACTCCATGGAGCTCTCTCTAATTCTCAGGAATCACACACCTAATGTCTCTAAACATGATTACCCTAGCCATTTCATCTAGGAATGCATAAATAGAGGGATTCGAATGCTTTTGCAAACCTGAACAATGATGATGGCAGATGTATCTACACTCCAATCCACTGCTTGAAACTTGTCACAAATGATCTTCAATGGCTGAGAATCTTTCTGTTTGCAAGATCTTGGATGGACAATGCTTGGATTATGAGATTGGATCCAACTTGCTTCACTTGCAATTTGGAAGCTACACCTTCAAACACTCATCAATGGCCACTTTAATCTATGTGCACTTGTTCAGCAGGATCCAAGGAATTGATTTGCTGAGAAAAATTCAATGGAAAGGAAGAAGAAAATGGAGTTTTAGATTGATTTGCAAAAATGAAGAAAATGGTATATCACTCTCTCATCACCCTCTTTTCACCAACCCTTTGCACCAATGGTTTCATTTCAATATATAGATGAGGATGGACAGATCTAGAAGGTTTTAGAATGATCTTAGAGGATTCTAGAAAGTGGTGGAAAATTCATGGAATTCTCATGTGATGATACTTTGATACATCTCATATCATGCTTGCATCCTTTGTATACTTGTGTCAAAATCTCCTCACATGAGTTATTGACATGGTATGTATGAAAAAACCAAGTTCCTTGCCTTGAAAATTCACTTATGCCAAGTTTTCCATACTTACCTTATTATGCAAGTAACAAAAATACAAAGCAAGTCCAAAAATTAACCCTTAACTAAAAAAAGTGGCTGAACCAATGTCTCTAAAATGATGTTGGGAATCAATTTGGTATATTGGATGACCCATTTTGGATCTGTAGATCTCTCAAACCAATTTTCATTTCAACTTTTTCAACTTATATGCCTTTTTTAGGTCATTTTTCACCAACTTTGGTCAAGTCTCATTCCATGCATTTCCAAATTTTCATGACTTCCTTTCTAGACTTAAAATGGAATTTTGAGCAACTTTGATGTTGTGAAGTTTTTCATTTGAAGCTTCCTTGTATGAGTTTTAGGCATAGGCTAAGAATGACCTGTAATCCTCAGATGACCAAAATACCCTTTGCTTGCCAAGACCATAAGTAGAGTTCCACAAATCATATGAAGGCATACCATACCATTATAGAAAGCTAAGACAATAAGGAACAACTCTTATGTTGGCCAAGAATCCATTTGAAATATCCTTGAAGGTCAAAAGTTGCTTGGAAGACAGACAACTTTCACAGACAAATTTCAGTGCCCTCAGATGACCTGTAACTTGCAAGAGCCATAACTTGAGTTATATAAACCATCTTGATGACTTCCACCACTAAAATTAAAGCTATGAAGGTACTCTACAAGTTTCATGTGGACCAAGAATTCATATGAAGCTTTCATCTTGAGTTACACTGCTTTGAAGTTTGACCTAAATCAGGGGATTTTACACTGAAACCCTAATTTAGTAACTCCAGTTCTCCTTGACTCCTCTTGATTTTTATTTAGCACACCATCATATCCATATCCATATAGCAAATAATGAATCCCACATTCTTCAAATGATTCTTGATGCCCTTCAAAACACTTCTTTGACTTAGAGTTGACCTGGTGTTGACCCTAGTTGACTGACTTCAACTGAGGCTCTTGCAATCATCCCAATGACTTGGTTCTTCTCCAAAATGATCACATAGGCTCTTCATAACATCCATACACACCTCATGCTCTTGTCTCATAGCTCATACACCCTCTGATGATCCCCACACAATCTCAAGATAGGAGAGAATTCACTGATCAACCTGACAACTCCTCAAAGCTCAAATTCTTCCCTGATGCCCTTAGTAGTCTTGAATATGAATGAAACCCTTGGATATACCTCCTGAGATAAGAATAACACTCGATCCCCTGATTAAGATAGCTTGCCTATGCTATGCAATGCAGATGAATACACTATGTACATGATGACAATGCAAATGACTATGCAGTTGAAACATAAACCTAGGTTAGAAAAGGTTGGGCAAATTTTGGGGTGCAACACGCACCCCTGTTACTCGCTATCCTCCCCCCCCTGTGTGAGAATGCTGAATGGATTTGGTTTGGGCTTAAGCCCCAATTGCTAGGCGCACCCCCCTGTATTTGGGCCCAGTCTGAAATGACTGAGGCGTTTTGCTATTCGCCCCCTTTTTGTTTTACTTTCTTTTTTTAATTTCTTCATTTTGTATCATGTTAGAAAATATTTCATAAAAAATAGTAGGATGAGCCAATTAATTCCCTTCTTTTTTTCTATATATTCCTAATTCAATTTATAATTTTATAGTGCAAAAATATTGAATTGATCATGCATTTTCATTTTTATTTGCATTTTTTGTATTTTAATTGGTATTGAATAATTGGTTTGTGATGTGTCTGCCTTGTTGATTTTAGTTCTCTTGCTTGGTATTGAATTTTGCTTTAGTTTTTTAGTATGTTGTACTAGACTAATGCATGCTCCCTATAGATTTTTCATAGATTTTTTAGAAATTGATTGATGTTGTTTTAGGGTTAGAGAGTAGAGACCTCATAACTTGCTGGTTAACCCCTGACCATTCAATGTTAGGGATTGTTTAGTAGCCTTAGAAGTTGACTTAGGATTTGAGATTTGATCTTGGGATCATAGAAGCATGTAGGTTTACCCTAGATTTTTGGTAGATTTTTATAGAATGTTCCGTTATTTTTGCTTGAGCTTGAGAATAGGAGAAGTCTTGAGGGCTTCTGACTTTGAAGTTCAACTGTGGTTGAACTTTAGAGATAGTTTCTTTTGGTTTGAGGGCCTGTGGTTTCTTCTTGAAGATGGAGGCTGGATGAAGTCTTGTTAGAGCTTGCAAGGATGCATGGATTGAGGTCCTAGTCTAGGAGCTTGCTCTCTTTCTGTGAGGTTTGAGATCCTGAAGTTTGAGGGAAATTTATGGTACTTTCCTGAGGAGGGCACTGTAGATGGCTTTCATTTTTTCTTCTCACCTCTTTCTCAAGTATCCAATGATGTTGGAGCCTTCATGTGAGTTTAGTTTCTCCTGAGGAGGAATGTAAACCGTTCACAGTTGTTGAGCCACATGGGATATGATTCCTAAGTGGAAGCCCCCTAGTACTTTCCTGAGGAAGGCACTATGGGTCTGTTCACTTAGTTCCCTTAGTTCATGTAGGATTTCTTAAGTATCCAATGATGTTGGAGCCTTCATGTGAGTTTAGTTTCTCCTGAGGAGGAATGTAAACCGTTCACAGTTGTTGAGCCACATGGGATATGATTCCTAAGTGGAAGCCCCCTAGTACTTTCCTGAGGAAGGCACTATGGGTCTGTTCACTTAGTTCCCTTAGTTCATGTAGGATTTCTTAAGTATCCAATGATGTCGGAGCCTTCATGTGAGTTTAGTTTCTCCTGAGGAGGAATGTAAACCGTTCACAGTTGTTGAGCCGCATGGGATATGATTCCTAAGTAGGAGCCTCCTAGTACTTTCCTGAGGAAGGCACTATGAGTCTGACTACTTAGCTCCCTTTCTTTGGTAAGCTTATCTTGAAGCTTGAAGACTGGGGTTGATTTCTCTTGTGTAGGGTTTTGCTTTAGGGCTTTGCTTAGAGATTTGATTAGGGTTTTGCTTTAGGGCTTTGCTTAGAGATTTGATTAGGGTTTTGCATAGGGCTTTGCTCAGAGGTAGATTAGGGTTTTGTTTTAGGGTTATTTAGGGTCTTGCTCAGGGGTAGTTTCTGGCTTTTGGATAGGAGTTTGCCGGGCTGGTTAGCCTTCTCCTTGTGTTGTTTGACTTGTGTGGTGCTGTACTGCATTAGTCTTAGGGGTTCATATAGATATTTCTGATATAGGTGCATCTTAGAAATAGGCTTTGTGTGCATGAGAAGTTGAGGTGGTCCTCCTTCTGCTTGATTGTTATTGAGTGGCTTTGCTTGTTGGTATTTGGTAGAGCTGAGCTCCCTTGCCTTTGTGGTGTGTGGCCCTTGTGCCTTGCTTGTTTGGTTGTTGCATTCATGCATATTTCCAGTATTTCTTTACTTTGCAGTGATTCCTGTTTGCTGTTTAGTGCTGTTGCCATGATCCCTTAGGAGCTCTAACTTCTCCGCTGTGGAGGAGTTATGATAGACATTAGGTTGGTCAACCAGGCATGATAACATTAGGTAGATTCCCCTTTTCAACCATAGTTTTAGGGTGTCTCTTTCCTTTCTCAAAACAACAGAAAAACACTTAATAAAGGATAAAACAAAAGTGAATTCATTTCTTCCGTTAAAAGATTTGAACAAACATCAAAACTTTTTGTCCTCCTGGACTGTGAAAACCCTTGGTTAAGGTGCATTTTCCCATAAAAAACACTTGAACAGCTTGTGTCGTGCGTAGCCCGAACTACGTTTGCTCTGATCTTCCATGCCGTGTGGAAGTACGTAGGCACAGGACGCGATGTCCTGGCGAGCAACCTTCCCCCCGGCTAGACGTAGGTAGTCGAACTATGTTGACTCTGACTTTCCCATTGCACGAGGGAGTACGTAGGCCCAAAACAGCGTATGTTCTGTCGAGTCCTGTCCTTTTTCTTTTCTTTTCAGACTGACCACTAGCGTAGATAGATAAACACCCCCTTTTCCTTATAAACACCAAGCGTGGATCCCGTCGAGTACGACGGACGTGAGGGGTGCTAATACCTTACCCTTGCGTAACCGACTCCCGAATCCAGGTTTTGGTTGCGATGACCATACCTTTTCCCGCTTTTTGCGAGGTTTACTTCGAGCGTTTCCTTTCCCTCCGTTAGGATAAATAACGCACGGTGGCGACTCTTCTGTCAGCCGGCGCCGATTTTCGTAGTAGCGACAGCTGGCGACTCTGCTGGGGACTATGAGCATTTAGGGACTTTTCCCATCCCTTATGCTGGGACCGTTTCCCATCCCCTACGCGAGTCAATCCTAGCGCTTGGTTGTTTATCTGTTGGGTGTTGTGCATATGTGTTTTATCTTTCCGCACTTTACTTTCCCGCACCTTTACCTTTCCGCATTTACTTTCAGCACTATATTATTATGATTATTGTTGTGGGAAAGGGAGGTTACTATGAGTGAGAAGCCAGACCTGGGCTTGAGTATGCACCTAGACATAGTTGCGGAGAGTAGTAGACGAACCTGTCTGCTGAGCAGGCACCGTTCCCTACGAAATCTACGCTCAGACGAGGTTCTCTCCGAGGTGCTCCTTTCCGGTCCTGAGGATCTGAGGGGAGTCCAGACGTGAGGATTGTCGACTCTGGGGACCGATCATTTGGAAGTTAGCTAAGTGAGGCCTCTTCATGACTTGATGATGCCACTCCTTCTGGGAATCGTATCGTCACTCATGAAAGTCTGTGACGCTGATGACCGCATAGGATGCCGTACCTTTGTCCGTGGATTAGGTCCATACCTGTGAGGGGGATTGGGTTATTGCAGGAAAACTGGCCTTCAGAAACCATGATTCAGTATTTATCAGATAGTTTTCTTGGCTCGTTAACAGGTGTGTTGTTTGGATCAGATGGGTTTCTTGTTTGAGGTTGATACTATTATCAGATGGTTTTCTCGTCAGATACAGAGGTTCAGATGGATTTCTTACCAGGGGATTGGTATTTTGGGTGTTAGATGATAATCAGTGTCATGAGGTTCTGGTGACTGTGGTGGTTTTCCGTTCTTGACATCACAGAGATGTTCCTATTCAGGCTACAGCATGGCCCCTGTGTTTACTGATTGCATCATTTATCATATTGCATTAGTGCATTACCATTTGCATCCAACTAACGTGTGTGTATTGCAGGTACATATTTTCCCTCCCAGTTCCGGTGTTTGTTTCCTAGCAAGACATGGAAGCCATGAAGAGAGTGTTACCCTACAGATTCCCGTCTCCAGATATCAGTCTGTTGTCAGAGTTAATTACTATTGCTAGGAAGAAGGTGATGGGATATTTCAGGAAGACATATGGGAGGATCCTGACTTATGTTTACCAGCCCTCGGCTTATGAGATCAGCGGCATTTACACCCTGTTGCAGTTTTATGATGCTGAGCTCAGGTGTTTCGTATTTCCTGATTTTGTCTTGGCTCCTACCCTGGAGGAGTATTCTGCACTCTTGGATATACCGATTCGCGAGCAGATGCCTTTCTATCACACGGACGCTAAGCCTAATCTGGCTAAGCTTTCTGCTATTCTGTACTTAGGAGAGTTTGAGCTGACAGGGAAGATGATCAGAAAAGGAGATGCGTGGGGATTTCCGTTGGTTGTTTTGGTGGAGAAGGCTCGGGAGTATGCCAAGAAGGGTGGATGGGTTGTTTTTGACGCCATCCTTGCTATGTGTGTTTATGGCATTGTATTGTTCCCAAACCTTCCTGATTTTGTTGATGCAGATGCTTTCTATATTCTGGCTGCAAAGAACCCAGTTCCTACCTTGCTGGGAGATATCCACCATTCCACTCACTACCAAAATGAAAAGCGGCGAGGAAGGAATGTCTCTTGTTGTGTACCTCTACTGTGCAGGTGGTTTACTAGTCATATGCCGAAGTCAGGGCCTTTCGTCACTTCTATTGATTCTTTAGGATGGCCTGAGCGCTTGATGGGGTTGACTTCTGAGAATGTGGTGTGGGTTAATGAGGAGGTGTTAGGAGTTGAGGTCATATACAGATGCGAAGGATTCCCTAATGTTCCTTTGATAGGAAGGAGAGGGTGTGTCAATTACAACCCTTCCTTATTAATCAGGCAGTTTGGGTATGCACCTCAGGAAGCGCCGAAGCCCGAGGAGATACAGGAATCTCTGTATCTCACTGGGGAAATAGAGGAAGAGATGTTGATCAAGCTTGAGAAAGCATGGAAGAACCTGCATAAGAGAGGGAAGCCTTCATGTAGCAAAGGGGGTACTCGAGTTCTTGGTCCGTATGTGGAATGGATTCGTGAACGAGCTACGAAATTCCTTATGCCTTATCCTGCAGTTCAACCATTGTATCCTTCTCTGGTGGAGGAGCCCACCACTATAGACATGCAGGTATACAAGCAGCTGATGGCGGAGAAAGAAGAGTTAGCAAAGGTTAAAGAAGCTTTAGAGAAAGAGAACGCCCAGCTTCGTCATGAAAAGATTGAAACAGGATATTTTTCCAAGCAACAGGCCGAAACTTTAAAACATCTGAAGACTACTTTATTGGAGTTGACTGAAACCAAGAAGCGTCTGGAGTTAGATGTAGACTCAGTTAGCAGTGTATTGGCTACTAAGAAACAAGAGCTGGAAAGGGCCTACACGAAGTTAGCTAAGTTCGGAGAGCATTGGGACCTTACTATGGCCAAACGCAAAGAACAGGAAGAAGAGCTAAAGATACAGGTTGCTCAGTTGGGAGAACAGGTTAAAGTGAAGACTGAAGAGCTTGAAGAAGAAGCATGCCGTCGATACGAGGCCGAACGCAAACTGATTGATGCCATAAAGAATCTGGAAGATTGTCAGCGCAGAGCAGACACCAAGAGGCCCAAACCTGAGGATGGTGCCCAGGATAAGGCTTGGGAAGATTTTGTCAGAGATATCCAAGGAACGGTCAGGAAAAGGGATCAGTTGATAGAAGGCTTGATTTATCGATCGGATCACCCAGAGACGAAGAAGCTGGTTGAGGATTTCTGCGACCGTACCCGCACTTAATTTCTTTCTTGTATTCTACGTATTGAGATCACCACCAGGCATGTTGGTTGGGATCCTCCTTTATCATATCAGTTGTATGGAACGTAGTTGTGTAACGCCTCGACGAGACTGTTGTTCCAATATATGAGGGTTTTTCTAAATATTGTCTTTATGGTTTCTCTTGTCTTGCTACCTTGACACTGGAATTGGAGGGGAAATATCCCCAACACACACATGCACGTTAGCATTTTTGCATTGTTGTTTTCATAAATCACATTGCATTATAGGTTTGTGATCCATGTTCCTTATCATTCTTCATCCATACATCCAGGTATTTTCAGGATTGCAGAAAAGCGGGTCCACCGTTACTCTACCAGAATTAATCACAAGAAGATCATGGACAACGTGCAAAGTGAAATGCAAGAAATGCGTGACAGAATGGCCATGCTCATGCAAACCATGGAGACCATCGCCAAAGGACAAGAGCAGCTGCAGAATCTGGTTCAACCGATAGTCGCACGGGCTGAAAACAACGGGACACCGCATGGTGAAAACATTGTTGCTTCTCCCTGAATTGAGAATCGTCAAAGTGCTGATGCTATTCCCGTAACCGGTTTGAATGCTGGAGAAACTGGTCCTGCAGGCGGAGGTGGGAACGTCGGTAATGTGAATGCCAATGCAGATACTGCTGGGGTATTTGTGGGTAATGTCAACCAGGGTTTCAATGGGGGCGTTGAGAACGTCGGAATGAATGGTAATAATGGTAACCAGGGCTTCAATGGTGTGAACATGGGGTATGGCAACATTGCTGGCACCAAGGCTGGGTTTGGTTATGGTAATCTTGGATATGGAACTGGTGCATACAACGCTCAAGAGATGGGCAATCTGAGGTACGACCCCAGGTACTTCCAAACGGGTCCGGGCCGTGATGCAGATTATGTTGGATACGATGCAGTACCTCGCTGGGAGGATCGTCAGGAGGATGTGTTCTCTGGTCAGAATGAGGGTTATGAGAGAGCTAGGGATGACAACCATCAGATGAGATTGCTAGAAGAGAAAGTGAACGGATTAGCCAGCCAGAATGCTCTTGGGCTGGATATGTCAAATATGGGGCTGGTCCCAGGGTTGAGGGTCCCGCTGAAATTCAAAGCGCCGTCATTTGATAAGTACAAAGGGGATACGTGCCCTAGGGTGCATGTGCGCGCGTTTTACAGGCGTATGTCCGCGTATTCTGAGGATGAAAAGATGCTAATGCACTTCTTCCAGGATAGCCTGTCAGGGCCATCGCTGGAGTGGTACATGAGCTTAGAGCCTACTCAGATCAGGAGTTGGAAAGAGCTGGCAGAGGCTTTTGTTCGACATTATCAATATAATAGTGATCTCGCCCCTAACCGAGTCCAGCTGCAGAGCATGTCTCAAAAGTCTAGCGAGAGCTTTAAGGAATACGCCCAGAGATGGCGAGATCTGGCTGCTAGGGTACACCCTCCGATGGTGGAGCGCGAAATGATGGATATGTTCATAGGAACTTTTTCTGGAATGTACTATGACCGGTTGCTCAATTTTTCGATGAGTACCTTCTCTGAATTGATCTTGATGGGGGAGCGCATTGAAAACGGAGTGAAGATTGGTAAAATTCAAGCGGGTGAGTCCAGTTCCGCAGGAGGTAATAAGAAGACATTTGGTGGTAAAAGGCAGGGTGACACCAACGCTGTATACAATGCTCGACGGAGGAATAGAGGTCAGAACTGGCATCAGCAGTCGCAAGTTGCAAGCGTAACCTTCCCAGGGCCTTCTCAGCAGCAGAGACAACAATCACAGCAGCAGGCTCAGCAGCAGCCTAATAATAATCAGCGCAGACTTCAGAACCCACGACCGAGGAGAGTATTCGAGGTACCGCCGGTATCATATGCAGAACTCCTTCAAACTTTGTTGAAATTACAGCTAGTCGAGAAGAAGACCTTAGCACCACCAACCGGCCAGCCACCAGTCGGGTATGATGTTAATGAGCACTGTGACTTCCATTCGGGTGCACCAGGGCACAATATTGAAAATTGCCTAGCTTTCAAGCATAAAGTACAGGATTTGCTTGATAGTACGGCTATTAACTTCGGGAAGGACGGTCCTAATATCACGCAACAGCCAATGCCCAAGCATGGTGGGGCTGGGGCCAATGCAATCCTGGCAGATGATGAGTTGAACTTGGTTTCAGAAGTGAGCGAGCTGAAAACCCCTTTGAGTTACGTAAAGCAGCACTTATTGAAAGGAGGTGTCTATCCCGGATGCAGTGAAGAGTGTGCTGACTGTTTGGTTTAACCTGGGGGCTGTGAGAGGTTGAAAAGGGGAGTTCAAGGTTTGATTGATGAAGGAATCTTGCAGTTTGACAGGTCTGTGGGGCGAGAGAGGTCTGTCGAGACATAATCTGAAAAAGAGCGCAGGGAGATTGCTACGATCACCATTCCGTTCAAATCAGTGACGATTTCGGCATCATCGAAAAGGCCGACCATTACTATTACCAAGGCTAAACTAGTCCCTTATGAGAGCACAAAGGCAGTCCCGTGGTGCTATGGTGCTGAAGTGTATTGCAATGGGGAAAAGATTGACTTGAATGATCCGCCAGCGGGATCCGTAGATAACATAGTGGGAGCGGGTGGTATAACCCGGAGCGGGAGAATTTTCACTTCACCTGAGGTTGAAGCAGAGAGGCTTGCCAGGGGTAAGAACAAAGTTGTTGAGGGGGAATCTTCGGGGAGTAAGGAGAAAGGGCCGATAACCAAAGATGTGGAAGAATTCATGAGACTGATTCGCAAAAGTGACTACAAGATCGTAGATCACCTGCAGCAGACCCCGTCAAAGATCTCCATACTATCGTTGTTGTTGTGTTCTGAGGCGCATAGAAATGCCCTGTTGAAGGTACTTGAGACATCCTTCGTGCCGCAAGAGATTTCAGTTAATCAGATGGAGGGAGTTATGGCACATGTTAACGCTGGGCATGGTTTGGGATTCACGGATTTTGACCTAACGCCTAGAGGGCGTGATCACAATAATGCCTTGCACATCTCTATCGAATGCTGGGGCACGATTTTATCCCATGTGCTGGTGGACACTGGGTCCTCGTTGAATGTGTTACCAAAGAAAGCCTTGTTGAAATTGGATACCCGTGGGCTGTTGTGCACCCCTAGTGATTTGGTGGTGAGGGCCTTTGACGGAACAAGGAGGTCGGTATTCGGGTCAGTAACGTTACCCATCCAGGTAGGTCCGGAGGTGTTTGATACGGTGTTTTACATCATGGGCATCCAGCCTGCATATAGCTGTTTGATCGGGAGACCTTGGATTCATGCCGCTGGGGCAGTAACCTCTACACTCCATCAGAAGCTGAAGTATATGGTTGAGGGGAGTATCGTGACGGTGTGTGGCGAAGAGGATATCTTAGTCAGTCATTTGTCTTCCTTCAAATACGTGGAGGTAGATGGAGAGATTCATGAAACGCTGTGTCGGGCGTTCGAAGGGGTGAAGGTTAAAGAAGAAGCTCCAGTGAGGAGTGAAGGGCAAGAGGTGGTCGTCTCCTCATACAAAGAAGCCAAGGCGTTGGTGCAAGCAGGAGAGATTCATCAGTGGGGGCAGGTTCTTGACATACCAGTGAAGCAAGATAGGTATGGCTTGGGGTACCGCCCATCTCCCTCACAGAGTGTGCCTAAGTACAAGGGATCTGTCGTGTTCACGCCCGGAGGAGTTAGCTTCGAAAGGATTAATGTCGTGTCTGATACGGAGGAAGTGGATAGTGACTGCGACATGGACACATGGATTCGACCCAGCACGCCGGGGCAGAGCCTATGCAACTGGTCCATCCAGGACGTCATCCAAGTCACCAAACAGTAATGCGTTGTTTTTTCAATCATTGTATGATCACATGCCTTGCCCGGGGCATCGTTGACCTCGTCTTAGGGCCTAACTGTTTACCTGTATGTTTGCATGATCAATAAATGACGATGTTTTTTACATTCAAAAGTTGTGATCCTTTTCTTTCTGTTTTTTATTTTTCAATAAAATGGCAGCGTGGTTATGTATTTCGCTTGTATATCATTTTGAAGCACTTAACCGTTTCCCTCGCAGGATTCATGAATTTTCAGATGACATCGACCAAAGACTTCCTATGACTCGTTTAGACTTCGAGCATCCGATCTTCCAAGCTGAGGAGGAGATTGTTGAGGATAGTGGCTTACCAGAAGAGCTGAGTCGGTTGTTAAAGCAAGAGGAGAGAGTCATTCTGCCTCACCAGGAAGAGATTGATATTGTCAATTTGGGGTCTGAAGAATGCGTCAAGAATATCCGTATAGGGGCCGCGTTGCAGGTTGACATCAAGCAAGAGCTTATTGAGATGCTGCGTGAATACAATGATATATTTGCTTGGTCCTACGAGGACATGCCAGGTTTGGATACCGACATGGTCGTTCATCGTCTGCCGTTGAGGGAAGATTGCCCACCCGTGAAGTAGAAACTCAGAAGGACTCGTCCTGACATGGCTGTAAAGATAAAGGAAGAAGTGCAGAAGCAATGGGATGCTGGATCCCTGGCTGTCACCACTTATCCCACTTGGGTCGCTAATATCGTGCCTGTGCCAAAGAAAGATGGCAAGGTTCGAATGTGTGTTGATTATAGGGATCTAAACAAAGCGAGCCCGAAAGATGATTTCCCGCTGCCGCATATTGATGTGTTAGTTGACAATACGGCTCAGTTTTCGGTATTCTCTTTCATGGATGGATTTTCGGGGTACAACCAGATCAAAATGGCTCCGGAGGATATGGAAAAAAACGACCTTTATCACCCCGTGGGGAACCTTCTGTTATAAGGTGATGCCATTTGGTTTGAAAAATGCTGGGGCAACGTACCAGCGGGCTATGACAACGCTTTTTCACGACATGATGCACAAAGAGATTGAGGTGTATGTCGATGACATGATTGCCAAGTCTCAAACAGAGGAAGAACATCTGGTTAATCTGCTGAAGTTGTTCAAGAGGCTGGGGAAGTTCAGGCTGAGGCTGAATCCTAACAAGTGTACCTTCGGAGTGAGATCCGGGAAGCTACTGGGGTTCATTGTGAGCAAGAAAGGAATCGAGGTCGATCCTGCAAAAATAAAAGCAATACAAGAGATGCCAGCACCGAGAACAGAAAAAGAAGTCTGTGGATTCTTAGGGAGGTTGAACTACATTGCCAGGTTCATCTCTCACCTAACGACCACGTGTGAACCTTTGTTCAAACTGTTAAAGAAAGATCAAGCGGTGGTCTGGAACGACAATTGCCAAAGGGCATTTGAAAAGATAAGAGAATACTTGCAGGAACCTCCGGTGTTGATACCCCCAGTAGCAGGACGACCCCTGATTATGTATCTGACGGTTCTTGAGAACAGTATGGGTTGTGTTCTCGGTTAACATGACGAGACAGGACGGAAAGAGCATGCAATTTACTACTTGAGTAAAAAGTTCACGGATTGTGAATCTCGATACTCTATGCTCGAAAAGACGTGTTGTGCATTGGCGTGGGCTGCCAAACGTCTAAGACAGTATATGCTGAACCATACAACCATGCTGATATCGAAGATGGATCCGATCAAATATGTGTTTGAAAAGCAAGCGCTCTCTGGAAGGATTGCTAGATGGCAGATGGTATTGACAGAATACGATATCCAGTATGTTTCCCAGAAGGCCATTAAGGGAAGTGTTATGTCCGAATATCTTGCCGAACAACCGATTGAGGATTATCAGCCTATGAAGTTTGAGTTTCCTGATGAGGACATAATGTACTTGAAGGCTAAAGATTATGATGAGCCGTTGCCTGATGAGGGTCCTGAGCGGAGTTCCCAGTGGCAATTGATTTTTGATGGGGCTGTCAATTCATACGGTAGCGGGATTGGGGCAATCATTACAACTCCCCACGGGTCGCATATCCCGTTTACGGCTAGATTGACTTTTCCAGTGGCGAATAACGAAGCCGAGTACGAAGCTTGTATTATGGGGTTGGAGGAGGCTGTCGATCTGAGGATCAAGAATCTAGACGTATATGGGGATTCAGCATTGGTTGTGAATCAGATTAAGGGAGAGTGGGAGACACGCCAACCTAATCTGGTACCGTACATGAATTATGCGAGAAGGTTGTTACCTTTCTTTGATACGGTGGAATTTCATCATGTACCTCGGGCGGAGAATCAAATGGCAGACGCCCTTGCAACATTATCCTCGATGTATAAGGTCAACTACTGGAATGAGGCTCCCAGGATTGTCATATCTCGCCTTGATAGGCCGGCCTTTGTGTTTGCAATTGATGAAGCATCTGACGGTAAGCCTTGGTATTTCGACATACAGAATTTCCTGAAGAACATGGAATATCCGGCTGGGGCATCCAGTCGTGATCAGAAGACTCTAAGGAGATTAGCAGGCAACTTCTATCTAAATCCCGACGGTGTTCTGTATAGAAGGAACCACGATTTGGTACTCCTCCGGTGTGTAGACGAGAAGGAAGCCAATTTACTCATGGAAGAGGTCCATGAAGGAACTTTTGGTACCCATGCTGGTGGGCATGCTATGACCCGAAAGTTGTTGCGGGAGGGGTATTACTGGCTGACCATGGAAACGGACTGTTTCAAGTTCGCCAAGCGGTGTCACAAGTGTCAGATCTATGCTGATAAGATCCATGTGCCACCCAGTCCACTGAATGTTATGGCTTCTCCGTGGCCTTTCTCCATGTGGGGAATTGATATTATTGGCAAGATTGAGCCTACTGCTTCTAATGGGCATCGCTTCATCCTAGTCGCGATCGATTACTTCACCAAGTGGGTGGAAGCAGCATCTTACGCCAACGTGACGAAGCAGGTGGTGGCCAGATTTATCAAGAGGGATATAATTTGCAGATACGGCATTCCTGAACGGATCATTACTGATAATGGTTCGAACTTGAATAATAAGATGATGAAGGATCTTTGTCGGGAGTTTAAGATCGAGCGTCATAATTCATCTCCGTACAGACCCAAGATGAATGGCGCTGTTGAAGCGGCCAACAAGAACATAAAGAAGATTGTTCAGAAGATGGTGGTAATGTCGCTACTGCGAAAATCGGCGCCGGCTGAACAGAAGAGTCGCCACCATGCGTTATTTATCCCAAAGAGGGGAAAGGAAACGCTCGAGGTAAACCTACCGCAAAACGGGAAAAGGAATGGTCATCGCAACCAAATCCTGGATTCGGGAGTCGGTTACGCAAGGGGAAGGTATTAGCACCCCTCACGTCCGTCGTACTCGACGGGATCCACGCTTGTTTTCTGGTACGGATTGTTATTCTATCTACTCTACAGGTCTGGGGTTAAAAGAAAAGAAAATGACTCGGCAAAGTATCGCACTTTATGCCTACATATTCCCGTCTGGAACGAGAAATCAGAGTCAACGTAGTTCGCCTACCTACGGGAAAGGAGGGGAAGGTTGCTCGCTAGGATATCGCATCCTATGCCTACGTACTTTCATACAGCATGAAAGATCAGAGCAAACGTAGTTCGGGCCACGTACGACACAAGTCTGTCTTGATTGTTTTTATCTCCTTCTAAAAAAAGGGTTTTTCTGATTACCAGTCCAAGCGGACAAAAATGACGTTTTCATGAGTTCACATTCTTTTACGGAAGAAGTGTCTTTTATTGTGTTTGAAATATTTATTGTGTTTTTCTGTTTGTTTTAAGATGAGAAGAGAAACAACAACTCTAACCTAGGGTTGACAAGGGAATCAAACTAACCTAATGTTATCATGCATGGGTGAAGACCTAAAGTCTATCATGTTCCTCTCTTGCACAGAGAGAAACAGAGATCCTAAGGGAATAGACGGAAACAGCAACAATAGCATATATACAATAAAGCAGTAAAATGCATGGATGCAGCAATACAAGCGAGGCAAGGGAGTCCCACTCAACCTCGAACCTAGAAAACAACAGGCAAAAGCGAACAAAATTCGCTTTCAACCTAACAGGTTAAATGGCACACAATACAGTCAGGGAAATTCAAACAATACATCAAAAATTATAAACAGCAAAAATAAACAGCAAGCAGCAGGCTTCATCAACACAGCCTTCAAGTCATCTTCAACCATCTACAGGCTCCAAGCAAGCCTCAGCCTTCATCTTCACAGTCTTCAAGCAAGGTCTCTATCTTCAATCTTTCACTGGCTTTTCTTCAAGTCTCACTCTCCAAGATGAGCAGCAGTTAACAAGATGAATTGGATGTTAAGCAGTCAATTGCCTACCAAGGGTGGCTCACTGACTGTTAACATGATACAGACAATTTTCTCTCAAAATTTCTATCTTTTAAACACATTCACTAATCCTTCCAAAGGAAGGAGGTGGATATTTAAAAGAGACTTTGAATCATAGAGAAAGAATGGAGGCAGACAAGACCTTCCATGTTTATGAAGCAAGTTTTCTACTCTAGAGCTCTGCCTAGTTCCTAGACCCTATAACCTTCAACAGCTGCCAGCAAGATATACTCTTCATCAACTCTGGAAATTGGTCTTCATTCCTTTAGTCTTCAATGGGCTTCATCAGCACAGTCTTCAACTCAAACCCAAGCCCCAAGCAGGCCCAATACCTCACACAATCAAATAATAACCCTAGAGAGGGCACACCACCCAATCAATCAGATACAAGAAATATACTAGTAGTAATAGTAGAATAGAGGAAGTCTAACACTTTCTAAGGGATCTATTATTTACCCATAATACCCCTATAGTCCCATCATTTAATTTGTCCTAAAGAAAACCCAAAAGAAAATTTGTTTTGTATACCTAATGTTATATCTGAACCCTAATTTTGATTCCCCTAATGGTTTTTAACTAAGCTACCTAAAATAAATCCTAAAAAATTGGTAGATAAATCAATGGGGCACCTAATATATGTATCTAGTTATACAAAAAAAATTGGCCTAAAAAGATTATGAGAAATCCCTAAAAGAAATTCTACAAAACTATATACAAATTAAATCTATTTAAAAACAATTAAAATGTAAAAAATAAGCAAAAATAGAAAAAATGGCTAAACTATTATTTTTTAATCATTTTAATTTTCTTCAAGTCAATTCTAAACTATTGCAAAAAATCTCATGTCAAAATTCTTATTTTTTGATTTATTATGGATTTTATAAAATTGTAAGAAAATGAATTAAAATAAAAAATGAAGTATAAGCCAGGGGGTGCAAGCAGCAAGGGCGCCCAGTTCAATTGCTTCATGGGCCCAAAACCGGGGGTGCGCGTAGCAAGTTATTTGAGCCCAATACCAACACAAAAATCAAATCATAAAATCAAAAAGAAAAAGAGAACGCGTGCGGTGCAAATAGCAGGGAGATTCAGTTCAAAATCAAATGGGCTTTAGAATGGGGGTGTGGCTAGCATTGATGTTATTAAGCCCAGAATTGGCCATTAAATGAAACGGTGCGCTTAAGGCACCCAGCTTCCCTCCAAACTCAGCTTTGAATCGTGGCCGATGGATCATCATTTCAGTCAACAGAGTCTTACTCAATCCAACGCTTCCCAGCTCGTCTTCAACCTTTAAACCTAGGGTTTCTACCAACATGCCATGGAAACAGAATTCAACACCTCACCTTCTCCTCCTTCGTGCAAGCTCAGTTCTCAACCAAATCCCAACATGTAAAAAGCAAACTCACTCCAAAATTGTCCAGGAATTCACTCATATCATTGGTTTCAATTGTGGTGCCCTAGAACTCAAAACCCGATGCCAACCTCCAACAATGGTGCATGAACAAATCTCAGCATTCTCCAATTTCTTGATATCAAAACAATCACCTCCTATCACTGATCAACCTAAGCCAAAGAACTAATGCTAACACTCAATATTAAGAGAGTTCTATGTCCAAACAGTTGGTGTGCTCCAATGGCAAACTCCATGAAATGCTCTCAAACTCACTGGAATTGATCATCTACTTATTCCTAACAGTTCTAACCTAATGATTCTACATAATACTACCTAATTCAAGCCAATTCGATAGAAATACTAACCTGGTATAAAGTTGAAAACAAATGGATGAAATCACCACTTCAAGCTCAGCAATGCTCCAATAGCAATCAATAGACCAAGATCTTGATTCTGTATGCACTTGTTCTTGCTTAAACACCTTGGATTCTTGTAACCAATTCCTTTTGCAATTTGGATGATAAACTTGTAGCACACGATTATGGATTTAATACACTCAGATCTTGCTGGGGATGTGATCAATGGTGATCATGGAGTATGATAGGATCAAGAACTTTGAAGAATGATGAGGAATTGAGAGAGTTTGGGTGAATTTGCAAAAATGCAAGAGAGAATGAAACTATGGGGTTTTGATCAAAATGAAGTGTAACCATGCATTGAATGAGCTCTAGGGTTTATATAGATGCCCATGGAATCATCTAGAACTTGCTGGAAACTTCTTGTACACCAATCCCTTGTGTTTTGGCATGTGTTACTTTAACCATAAGCAAGCCATGATATCTCTCAAACTTTGAACTAAACTCAAAAATACACTATTGCCAATGGTCTCAAAACATTCTTTCCAATCAAAATGACCTATAATTTCATCCCATTTGGACATGTTATGAAAAATCTCATTTTTAGGTCACTTTTATTCATTAAATTCACCTTTTAATTGACCAAATTTGCAATCTTGAGCTATGAGCATTTGTCAACTTCCATGACCACTTTTATAGACTCAAAATGTCATTTGGAACAACTTTGATGTTGTGAAGTGTTTCATTTGAAGCTTCCTTGTATGAGTTTTAGGCATAGGCTTGAAATGACCCATAATTCTCAAATGACCAAAATACCCTTTGCTTGCCAAGGTCATAAGTAGAGTTCCACAAATCAGATGAAGGCATACCATACCTTTATAGAAAGATAAGATCATGAGGAACAAGTTTCATGTTTACCAGAAATCAATTTGAAAACTCCTTGAGGGGTAAAGGTTGCTTGGAAGACAAGTAACTTTCACAGACAAAATTTCAGATGCCTCAGATGACCTGTAACTTGCAAGGACCATAACTTGAGTTCTATAAATCTACTTGATGTCTTCCACCACTCAAATTAAAGGTCTTGAGATCCTCTACAAGTTTCATGTTGGCCAAGGATCCATTTGAAGCTTGCATTTTGAATTATCTTGCTTGGAAGTTTGACCTAAATCAGGGGATTTTACACAGAAACCCTAATTCAGAAACTTCTCTTCTTCTTGATTTCTCTTGATTTCTCCTTGGAACAACACCACATCCATATCTACATGTCAAATGATGAACCCCACATCTTTCAAATAGACCTTGATGCCTCTCAATCAAGTATTTGACCTAGGGTTGACCCAGGGTTGACCCAGATGAAACCCTAGTTGACTGTCTTCAACTGCAGCTCTTGTGATCACATCAATGACTTGTCTCACTTTCAAAATGACCCTCTAGGTCCCCCATGATGTCTATATACCCTTCATGCTCAACTCACAGCTCACAACTTCTTTGATGATCTTCAAACACCCTCAAGATAGGAGATAGATCCACTGCTTGATCCACTGACTTCTTAGACTTCAATTTCTTTCTGATGACTTGGATAGGCTTGAATTTGAATAAGAACCTCTTAATATGCCCATAGAGATAAGAGTTGCATTTGGTCCCTTATTGGATGACTTGCCCATGCTATGCTATGCAAATGATTAGACTATGTACATGACTTTTTATGCAAATGACAATGCAATTGAAACATAAGATCAGGTGGAGTAGGTTGAGCAAATTTTAGGGTGCAACAGCTGCCCCTATTCAAGCGACTTGGACCCGACTGGGTGAAACGCCCAGAGCCTTCATACATTCGAGGTACAAGACGATTGAATACTAAGAACCCGAAAATTTGCCAACCGCAGAAATAAACTGCACCACTGTTTGGGGAACGACATCCACCAACTGAATCTGGTTGTTACGGCAACAACTGATCCGACGTCTGATAATTCTGATTTCAACTTCAACCACCTATGTAACGCCACAGGTACTGAACACTTTTCGCAAAACACCTATGTCCACAACTGGACTAACCTTATCAACACAAGAAGAAAGACAAATCCGTCAACATGAATAGAGATTTTGTTGTCGCAGGAGTAACCTTGTCCACATCTGGACCCAAATTTCGCCAAATCACGAATAAACACCAATCTTTCCACGTCAGGACTCACATCACGGAAAAATCCCGACACTTTCGCTGGGGAAACATTTCTGTCTAATCACAGGAAACTCCATCCGTCTATCCATACGGGCAAATCATCTGTCTAAACACAGGAAACTTCATCCGCCTATCCATCCGGGAACATCATTTGTCTACACACAGGAAACTTCATCCGCCTATCCATACGGGAAAATCATCTGCCTAAACACAGGAAACTTCATCCGCCTATCCATACGGGAAAATCATCTGCCTAAACATAGGAAACTTCATCCGCCTATCCATACGGGATAATCATCTGCCTAAACACAGCAAACTTCATACGTCTATCCATACGGGCAAATCATCTGTCTAAACACAGGAAACTTCATCCGCCTATCCATCCGGGAACATCATCTGTCTACACACAGGAAACTTCATCCGCCTATCCATATGGGAAAATCATCTGCCTAAACACAGGAAACTTCATCCGCCTATCCATATGGGAAAATTATCTGCCTAAACACAGGAAACTTCATCCGCCTATCCATACGGGAAAATCATCTGCCTAAACACAGGAAACTTCATCCGCCTATCCATACGGGAAAATCATCTGCCTAAACACAGGAAACTTCATCCGCCTATCCATACGGGAAAATCATCTGCCTAAACACAGGAAACTTCATCTGCCTATCCATACGGGAAAATCATCTGCCTAAACACAGGAAACTTCATCCGCCTATCCATACGGGAAAATCATATGCCTAAACACAGGAAACTTCATCCGCCTATCCATACGGAAAAATCATCTGCCTAAACACAGGAAACTTCATCCGCCTATCCATACGGGAAATCACTCCGCCACCACTGCGGGAAAATTTTGTCATTATTACGGGGAAATGACTCCGCCACCACTGCGGGTACGTACTCTGCCAAATACAGGAAAATAATTCTGCCTTTGCTACGGGTAAACACTCTGCCAAATACAGGATCATCTCCGCCTTTGCTACGGGCAATACTCTGTCAAATACAGGAACATATCTCCGTCTTTGCTACGGGTAATACTCTGTCAAATACAGGAACATATCTCCGCCTTTGCTACGGGTAATACTCTGTCAAATACAGGAACATATCTCCGCCTTTGCTACGGGTAATACTCTATCAAATACAGGAAAATATCTCCGCCTTTGCTACGGGCAATACTCTATCAAATACAGGAACATATCTCCGCCTTTGCTACGGGTAATACTCTGTCAAATACAGGAACATATCTCCGCCTTTGCTACGGGCAATACTCTGTCAAATACAGGAAAATATCTCCACCTCTGCTGCGGGTAATACTCTGTCGAATACAGGAAAATATCTTCGCCTTTGATATGGGTAAACACTCTGTCGAATACAGGTTTTCTGCCTATCTTTGCAGCAGCTAACTCCATCAATCACATGGGTAACACAATATGAGTCTAGTCTTCCAATTTTTAGTGCTGACCTGGCAGCAAATCTGAGAAGGCTTCTACTGGGGATTTTCTGAATCCACACTGCCAGACAACTTCCAAAACCGATTCACGAAATCTTTTGATATTGTTATAACAGCAACCTTGAAGAAATACTTCTCTGGAAGGGTAGGAGAAACTTAACCAAGCAACTCTGTGGGGAATAAGGCCAAAACTGACATTATCATTGAATGTCTCATGCCGAGATCTTGAATGTTTGGTAATTAATTTGAGCAAGAGCTCCATCCACCTACAAGGGAAACAACACTCGAAAACAAACGGTTAACCAACCTGGTTTATGTTTCAGAATGCATATGTTTGACAATGGCGTAATGCTCCATTCGACATGGAAATGCTACGCGTTTTTTATTTGGTGGATGCAAGTATGACACTATATGCCGATGCAAACGCAGACTCGAACTGCTGGGATACAGAAACCGCTTCAGCAAAATAAATGCTGAAGACAACGCCAACTCCGCTGGGGGTAACCAGGTGCCACAGAATTATTCCAGCAAAATAAATGCTGGAAGAGTGAAGCCAACTTCGCTGAGGGATAATTGAATGCGCCAATCATAGTTGGACTTCTGCCGGAGGGTGAATGGGTATCACACGGTATTTCGACAAAATAAATGCCAGGACACACAGCCAACTCTGCCGGGGAGAGTCTTAATTTTCGAGTTCCCCTGGGAGGAAAGAAAACACTTGCTGAAAAGATAGAACTCCGCTGGGGACGAAACGACTCTCTTGGGGAAACTCAACTGACTCCGCTGGGGGAGAGTAAATGACCCTAATGGGAAGGGTAAACTGTATGAGTAGACTGTCTGGGTACAACTCACAATTTGGAAATATTAATCTTTTGAGGCTAAACCACTCTGCTCGAGATGGGGGAATCCTTCTGGGGGACACCACACTGTCTGGATACAACCTTCGATCTTGGAATCGTCAATTCTGCTGAGGGTAAACGACCTTGCTGGAGAATGTCCCTCGGATAAGCTACAATTAGCTGGGGAATTTGATCCTTCTTTAGTAAGGGACATTGTTATCTCAGAAGCGCGACCTGCGTGGGGATCGAGTCTTTCCGTTACGAGCCTCTGGTCAGTACTGCAGTCTTTCGATCGTCCTCTTTCTCGGAACTCCGCTTCGGGGATACTAACATGCCCCAGTCTGGATTCTTGAATACTTCTTCTCGAAAGGAAATCCTAGTCAGGACTCTATCTTGAAATAGCTTGCCCCTGAATCTGCAACAATTTTGAAATGGACCCTACAGTCTTTGTATCCTGACGGCCAGACATGAACTGCCTCTACATCTCGAACCTCGAAGAGGTGTTTCAACAACATAACTTTCGTGCTTCTAGGGTGACCTGCCCCGGTCTCGCAATAATCTTTTGCCCCTGATCGACTGATTCGTGGAGCAGCGCCCATGGCCGCGAGAGATTTGCTAAATCTCGACCTAATTGCCCCAGATGAACTGATTCTCGAATGTACGAATTTACTGGGGATAAACGAACGTGCCAAGTAGGCTGGACTTCGGTACATCCGTGGTGGGTCATACACGTCTGATGCTGGACAATATCCGGTCTAAATTCACGGCTTCTAGTAGGGTCACGATTTCCCGCCATTCGTCTCAAACTTGAATATTGGCTGAATCAGCTCAAATAGCTCTGAGTAACGCTATTGTAGAAGAACAGTTCTTTCGCCTCTGTTATGCCCCGGCCTGCAGGAACCTCTGTGGGATAGTCTAAAAATCTGTACCCTGGCGGTTTAATATGAACTGCCCTAGCATTCTGAACTTCCGCGAGATACTTCGAATCGAACGCCTCTCGAATAAAGAATAATCCCTGCACTCTTGGGATGGCATGCCCCTGTCTATAATGACTTTGCCTCAATCTGGTTCTCGGAAAAACTCACTCTGAACCAAAAGCACCTTGCTACAATACGACCTTGCGGTGGCTTACCCCGGTGTTTCCCTCAATTCAACAACTATCAGCATCGTGACTTGCCCCGGGACGAGCGTTGAGCGACTTAACCTGCCCTGATCAAACATAGCATTCTGGATAACTGCCCCTGATTGGCTCTCTAGAAGATTCGCTTCTGATCAACTGCTTCTCAAGTAAACTGCCCCATAATCAACTGATGCTTCGGGACTTTTCCTCAGACT
Source organism: Lathyrus sativus (assembly GCA_963859935.3). Lineage (NCBI taxonomy): Eukaryota > Viridiplantae > Streptophyta > Magnoliopsida > Fabales > Fabaceae > Lathyrus > Lathyrus sativus. The sequence goes on from OZ012739.1 coordinate 318,212,506, forward strand.
AATTGATTCTGAACTCACTGGAAGTCGCTGCCCCTGATTCACAGGGTTCCACAATATACACCATTCTGATCTAGACCGCTGAATTATTCAGCCCCGCTTGATTATTCCCTGGTGGAATTTTCTTTATGTCAACTACTGACCTGCAAGTAAAATTGTTCAATCCCGAATGGTAATTTTAATGCAGTGTTCATGCAAATTTTGAAAAAATTTGTGATGTCACTCATTTACATGTCATGACTGTGAATGATGAATGAACCAAAGTTCAAACGTAGTGCTTATGTGATCAGTGTAAAATACAACAAGGATATGACTAGCAAATCAAGAGGGAGTCAGGTTACTCAACCTTACCGTAATGCGCCTTCAGAATAAACCTTGCCTCAATTAGGTCTTTTAAGGGTTGTATCGTGGTCGGGTTCACGGTTCGTGAAACAAAGGATATTTGGCTCAAATTATGTTTTGTACCCACCCCTTCTACGTGATGATCTCCGATCCTAAAATTCAGTTAACGTGGCTCGAGCGCTCGCCTCTTCGAGAGGTATGTTGAATGGTAAGGACCATGGCTAAGGAACTCACAAGGTTTCGGAGTGACAGTTACTCCTTTTTCGTTTTCGGTGTCTGTATACACGACTTTGTGACTTGTTCGAGGATTTCTCTTTTTATATCCTTTCTTTTCGTTCTTTCGATTCCCTAACTTTTGCCTGGACTGACTCCCTTTGAGTTCTTTTCGATTTTTTTCTTTTGAAGTCCAGCGGGATGCCCTAATTTTTGCCTAAGTATTAGCCTTCCAGCTTTTTCTTTTTCTTTTTACTTAGCGGGCTTTCTTTTTCTCTTTTTTTTTCCTTGGAACAAAGTCGTGTGACACTGATTGTCTTGGTTTCTCCGAAAGGATTGTAACTGCCTTACTCCTGATTGGTGAGGTTTAACCATTGTGGTTGGCGAGATGCGACCTCTTGAGAGGTATAGACTGATTGGTCCTCGAAAGGCAACACTCCTCTGTAAGACTTGAACACTCGGTCAAGCTAACTGACAACTACCCTGCCCCGGGTTAAGATGTGAGGGTTTAAAAGTCCGAAAAACTTCTACTTCCTGGCTCGAAGTGGTTAACAAGGGACTAACTCCTTATATCTCCAGTGTTTGGGGATTTGAAACAATGCCTTGTACGTCATCGGTAAGGTCTTATCTGAAAGCGTACGATCATCGGTTATGAGTTTATTTCGTCATCCCCCCTCCGATCTTTGCTAATCATGTGACAAAGTGAAGTGAATAAAATGCAATTGTCAATGCAATGCAATAAATGAGCGACAACGACATGATTAATTCAGAAAAATGCATAGTCACTTTATTAATATCACCATTTGAAACAAACAATGTTTACAGCAAGTAGTAACTAACAGAAAAGAAACTACAAATGCAAATGATAAAAGGTCCGAGGACTGCCAATGCTGAGGGTGCCCTCCTGTCTGGACCACTGGCTTCTTGAAAAGGACCCTCTGAATCTACGAGCTTAGACAGCTGAGAGGTTGGCATGAACAAACAAAACTCCTTCTGGAAAGGAAATGTACTCTTGGTCGATCAACTGTTGTACTTTTGCCTGAAAAGCTTTGCAATCTTCTGTCGAATGTCCCGGGGAGCCACCATGGTAACCACACTGAACGCGGGGATTGTACCCAGGAGGGTAAGGTTCTGGAACTGGCTTAAGAGCTTTAGGTTCCACCAAAGAACTCTGGATCAAAGATGGTAGCAGCTGGCTATACGGTATAGGCACTGGGTGAGAAGGAGCTTTCCTTCGTTCCAAATTGTTACGAGGTCGATTCTGATTCTGACGCTGATTCTGATAACCTCGGCCACGAGTTCGCTGATTAGCATGAGGAGCGACATAACGTTCCTATAGGGTGCCCCAGGCACAGTGGTCTGTCCAGCGTAACAAGCCACAGGAGATACTGATCCAACAGATTTCACCACTCCATCTCGAGGATATCCAACATCTGACATGATTGCATTGACCACAGCTCCTTCTTCATTCTGATAGTCATAAAGAGATTCAACTTCACTAGCCTGACTGTTTGACGTAACTCCAAGCATTCTTTCGAGGTACGGGCTCTCCAGGGAGTGTACAGACATGCTCATTAACTTTCGGTCTAGGAGCGGCGGCTTCACTCTGGCGGCAAATTCTCTCCATCTCTGAACATACTTCCTGAAAGGTTCATCGTTCCTTTGAGACAATTCTTGCAACTGCATGCAACTAGGAGCCTCATCAAGATTGTAGTCATACTGCTTCAGGAAAGCATCGGCTAAATCCGCCCATGATCGGATCACTCTCTAACAGCATATACCAACTCAGAGATGCCCCAGTCAGACTATCTTGAAAGCAGTGAATCATCAGCTTGTCGTTATGCACGAATGAAGTCATTCTCCGGCAGAACATAACCAAATGTAGCTTCGGACAGCTATCCCCTTTGTATTTCTCGAAATTGGGCACTTTGAACTTTGGAGGCAATACAAGACCTGGCACCAAACACATGCTCGCAGCATTCAGATCAAGAGTGCTCTTATTCACCAAGGCAGCAATCTGGTCTTCCAACGTCTGAAGTCTTCCCATATACTCAGCAGTCAGTGGGTCCTGAATATTAACCTGCGGAACAACTCTTGGAGGTGGAAAAATCCTTGGGGAATCTGGCGTAGAGAAAGTGGAATTGTGATACTCAGAGTCATTGAGAGAATATGAACCTCTGACAGGGGTTTGCACAGGCTGAGCAACATTGTTCATCTGAGCTCTTTGACCATTGCTATCTCCTCTATTCATAGCTGTGATGGCTTCCCTGATCTGACTCACCTGGTGCTTCAACAATTCGAACTCCTCCCGAGTAACAACCAAGTTCTGCTCTCCTGAAGCCATGATCTATCCTAATGCTAACTCAAGTCCAATGCGAATGTCGGGAAATCAACTGATGAAGCGGACAAAAACGGGTAAGCTCCCTGTTCCGGATGAGGATGAATATGCAAAATGAAATGCAAATGCAAACAGTCATGCAAAAATGCAAAATGCACACACAAGGGACCAAGTGCCCCTGGCTGAGAAGAATCCACCGCACTGGTCTTAGTCAGACCCATAACACTTCTCGAACCTGGTGTCAGCAAATCAAAACGGTACTCGAACCTGGCCTCTAACAGGCCTCATAATGATGTCTTCAAATATCATTGAATCTCAATCAAGAAAACCGGTAATCTGGAGGTCAAGTTACCTGCATGCCCAAACCCCTCTCACAGGTAGGTGTCCTAATAACTGACACAAGGTATGGCATCCTATGCGGTCGTCGGCGTCACAAACTTTCAGGGTTGATGATACGATTCCCAGAAGGAGTGGCATCATCAAATCCTGAAGAGGCCTCACTTAGCCAACTTCCAAATGATCGGTTCCCGGAGTCGACAATCCAACTAACCAACAACCCCTTCGACCCAAAGGGTAGAAAAAGAAGTCAACCAGAAGAACCTCGTCCGAGTGTAGATTTTGTGGGACACTAATGCAAGCAAAGCCGGCACGCGCCCACTACTTTCTACTCTAATTCTAAGTGCACTCAAGCCCAGGTCCGACTTATCTCTCAATCATAGAACACCCGTCACAACCCCAATACAGCAATAATAACAATAATATAATGCTGAAAGTAAATGACATAATGTAAATCCATACAAGTTCCTCGACGGGAAAACAAGCGCTAGGATTGACTCGCTTAAGGGACGTTGGATCCCAAATGCATAAGGAACTATCGCAGTCCTTAGCAGCCAGGGGACGTTGGATCCCCAGCAGAGTCGCCAGCTGTCGCTACTGCGAAAATCGGCGCCGGCTGAACAGACGAGTCGCCACCATGCGTTATTTATCCCAAAGAGGGGAAAGGAAACGCTCGAGGTAAACCTACCGCAAAACGGGAAAAGGAATGGTCATCGCAACCAAATCCTGGATTCGGGAGTCGGTTACGCAAGGGGAAGGTATTAGCACCCCTCACGTCCGTCGTACTCGACGGGATCCACGCTTGTTTTCTGGTACGGATTGTTATTCTATCTACTCTACAGGTCTGGGGTTAAAAGAAAATAAAATGACTCGGCAAAGTATCACACTTTATGCCTACGTATTCCCGTATGGAACGAGAAATCAGAGTCAACGTAGTTCGCCTACCTACGGGAAAGGAGGGGAAGGTTGCTCGCTAGGATATCGCATCCTATGCCTACGTACTTTCATACAGCATGAAAGATCAGAGCAAACATAGTTCGGGCCACGTATGACACAAGTCTGTCTTGATTGTTTTTATCTCCTTCTAAAAAAAGGGTTTTTCTGATTACCAGTCCAAGCGGACAAAAATGACGTTTTCATGAGTTCACATTCTTTTACGGAAGAAGTGTCTTTTATTGTGTTTGAAATATTTATTGTGTTTTTCTGTTTGTTTTAAGATGAGAAGAGAAACAGCAACTCTAACCTATGGTTGAAAAGGGAATCAAACTAACCTAATGTTATCATGCATGGGTGAAGACCTAAAGTCTATCATGTTCCTCTCTTGCACAGAGAGAAACAGAGATCCTAAGGGAATAGACGGAAACAACAACAATAGCATATATACAATAAAGCAGTAAAATGCATGGATGCAGCAATACAAGCGAGGCAAGGGAGTCCCACTCAACCTCGAACCTAGAAAACAACAGGCAAAGCGAACAAAATTCGCTTTCAACCTAACAGGTTAAATGGCACACAATACAGTCAGGGAAATTCAAACAATACATCAAAAATTATAAACAGCAAAAATAAACAGCAAGCAGTAGGCTTCATCAACACAGCCTTCAAGTCATCTTCAACCATCTACAGGCTCCAAGCAAGCCTCAGCCTTCATCTTCACAGCCTTCAAGCAAGGTCTCTATCTTCAATCTTTCACTGGCTTTTCTTCAAGTCTCACTCTCTAAGATGAGCAGCAGTCAACAAGATGAATTGGATGTTAAGCAGTCAATTGCCTACCAAGGGTGGCTCACTGACTGTTAACATGATACAAACAATTTTCTCTCAAAAGTTCTATCTTTTAAACACATTCACTAATCCTTCCAAAGGAAGGAGGTGGATATTTAAAAGAGACTTTGAATCATAGAGAAAGAATGGAGGCAGACAAGACCTTCCATGTTTATGAAGCAAGTTTTCTACTCTAGAGCTCTGCCTAGTTCCTAGACCCTATAACCTTCAACAGCTGCCAGCAAGATATACTCTTCATCAACTCTGGAAATTGGTCTTCATTCCTTTAGTCTTCAATGGGCTTCATCAGCACAGTCTTCAACTCAAACCCAAGCCCCAAGCAGGCCCAATACCCCACACAATCAAATAATAACCCTAGAGAGGGCACACCACCCAATCAATCAGATACAAGAAATATACTAGTAGTAATAGTAGAATAGGGGAAGTCTAACACTTTCTAAGGGATCTATTATTTACCCATAATACCCCTATAGTCCCATCATTTAATTTGTCCTAAAGAAAACCCAAAAGAAAATTTGTTTTGTATACCTAATGTTATATCTGAACCCTAATTTTGATTCCCCTAATGGTTTCTAACTAAACTACCTAAAATAAATCCTAAAAAATTGGTAGATAAATCAAGGGGGCACATAATATATGTATCTAGTTATACTAAAAAAATTGGCCTAAAAAGATTATGAGAAATCCCTAAAAGAAATTCTACAAAACTATATACAAATTAAATCTATTTAAAAACAATTAAAATGTAAAAAATAAGCAAAAATAGAAAAAATGGCTAAACTATTATTTTTTAATCATTTTAATTTTCTTCAAGTCAATTCTAAACTATTGCAAAAAATCTCATGTCAAAATTCTTATTTTTTGATTTATTATGGATTTTATAAAATTGTAAGAAAATGAATTAAAATAAAAAATGAAGTATAAGCCAGGGGGTGCAAGCAGCAAGGGCGCCCAGTTCAATTGCTTCATGGGCCCAAAACCGGGGGTGCGTGTAGCAAGTTATTTGAGCCCAATACCAACACAAAAATCAAATCAGAAAATCAAAAAGAAAAAGAGAACGCGTGCGGTGCAAATAGCAGGGAGATTCAGTTCAAAATCAAATGGGCTTTAGAATGGGGGTGTGGCTAGCATTGATGTTATTAAGCCCAGAATTGGCCATTAAATGAAACGGTGCGCTTAAGGCACCCAGCTTCCCTCCAAACTCAGCTTTGAATCGTGGCCGATGGATCATCATTTCAGTCAACAGAGTCTTACTCAATCCAACGCTTCCCAGCTCGTCTTCAACCTTTAAACCTAGGGTTTCTACCAACATGCCATGGAAACAGAATTCAACACCTCACCTTCTCCTCCTTCGTGCAAGCTCAGTTCTCAACCAAATCCCAACATGTAAAAAGCAAACTCACTCCAAAATTGTCCAGGAATTCACTCATATCATTGGTTTCAATTGTGGTGCCCTAGAACTCAAAACCCGATGCCAACCTCCAACAATGGTGCATGAACAAATCTCAGCATTCTCCAATTTCTTGATATCAAAACAATCACCTCCTATCACTGATCAACCTAAGCCAAAGAACTAATGCTAACACTCAATATTAAGAGAGTTCTATGTCCAAACAGTTGGTGTGCTCCAATGGCAAACTCCATGAAATGCTCTCAAACTCACTGGAATTGATCATCTACTTATTCCTAACAGTTCTAACCTAATGATTCTACATCATACTACCTAATTCAAGCCAATTCGATAGAAATACTAACCTGGTATAAAGTTGAAAACAAATGGATGAAATCACCACTTCAAGCTCAGCAATGCTCCAATAGCAATCAATAGACCAAGATCTTGATTCTGTATGCACTTGTTCTTGCTTAAACACCTTGGATTCTTGTAACCAATTCCTTTTGCAATTTGGATGATAAACTTGTAGCACACGATTATGGATTTAATACACTCAGATCTTGCTGGGGATGTGATCAATGGTGATCATGGAGTATGATAGGATCAAGAACTTTGAAGAATGATGAGGAATTGAGAGAGTTTGGGTGAATTTGCAAAAATGCAAGAGAGAATGAAACTATGGGGTTTTGATCAAAATGAAGTGTAACCATGTATTGAATGAGCTCTAGGGTTTATATAGATGCCCATGGAATTATCTAGAACTTGCTGGAAACTTCTTGTACACCAATCCCTTGTGTTTTGGCATGTGTTACTTTAACCATAAGCAAGCCATGATATCTCTCAAACTTTGAACTAAACTCAAAAATACACTATTGCCAATGGTCTCAAAACATTCTTTCCAATCAAAATGACCTATAATTTCATCCCATTTGGACATGTTATGAAAAATCTCATTTTTAGGTCACTTTTATTCATTAAATTCACCTTTTAATTGACCAAATTTGAAATCTTGAGCTATGAGCATTTGTCAACTTCCATGACCACTTTTATAGACTCAAAATGTCATTTGGAACAACTTTGATGTTGTGAAGTGTTTCATTTGAAGCTTCCTTGTATGAGTTTTAGGCATAGGCTTGAAATGACCCATAATTCTCAAATGACCAAAATACCCTTTGCTTGCCAAGGTCATAAGTAGAGTTCCACAAATCAGATGAAGGCATACCATACCTTTCTATAAATCTAAGATCATGAGGAACAACTTTCATGTTGATCACAAATCTATTTGAAAACTCCTTGAGGGGTAAAAGTTGCTTGGAAGACAAGTAACTTTCACAGACAAAATTTCAGATGCCTCAGATGACCTGTAACTTGCAAGGACCATAACTTGAGTTCTATAAATCTCCTTGATGTCTTCCACCACTCAAATTAAAGGTCTTGAGATCCTCTACAAGTTTCATGTTGGCCAAGGATCCATTTGAAGCTTGCATTTTGAATTATCTTGCTTGGAAGTTTGACCTAAATCAGGGGATTTTACACAGAAACCCTAATTCAGAAACTTCTCTTCTTCTTGATTTCTCTTGATTTCTCCTTGGCACAACACCACATCCATATCTACATGTCAAATTATGAACCCCACATCTTTCAAATAGACCTTGATGCCTCTCAATCAAGTATTTGACCTAGGGTTGACCCAGGGTTGACCCAGATGAAACCCTAGTTGACTGTCTTCAACTGCAGATCTTGTGATCACATCAATGACTTATCTCACTTTCAAAATGACCCTCTAGGTCCCCCATGATGTCTATATACCCTTCATGCTCAACTCACAGCTCACAACTTCTTTGATGATCTTCAAACACCCTCAAGATAGGAGATAGATCCACTGCTTGATCCACTGACTTCTTAGACTTCAATTTCTTTCTGATGACTTGGATAGGCTTGAATTTGAATAAGAACCTCTTAATATGCCCATAGAGATAAGAGTTGCATTTGGTCCCTTATTGGATGACTTGCCCATGTTATGTTATGCAAATGATTAGACTATGTACATGACTTTTTATGCAAATGACAATGCAATTGAAACATAAGATCAGGTGGAGTAGGTTGAGCAAATTTTAGGGTGCAACAGGTAACGTATAAGGATTGGCATGAGATGTTGCTGTTTGCTTTGCACGGTTATCGCACGACGGTGGGTACATCAACCGGGGCAACTCCGTTCTCACTGGTGTATGGCATGGAGGCAGTCCTGCCATTAGAGGTTGAGATACCATCTTTGAGGGTTTTGCTTGATGTTCAGCTTGATGAGGCAGAATGGGTGAGAAGTAGATTGAATCAACTGAGTTTGATAGACGAGAAGAGACTGGCATCAATTGCACATGGTAGGCTGTATCAGAGCCGGATGAAGAAAGCGTTCGACAAGAAGATTCGACCTCGAAGCTTTCAGACGGGTGATCTTGTGTTGAAGAAGATTCTCCCACCGCAATCGGATCACAGGGGCAAATGGACTCCTAATTATGAAGGTCCATACTTCGTGAGGAAGGTCTTCTCCGGAGGAGCCTTATTGTTATCCACCATGGATGGTGAATACTTTTCGTCCCCTGTGAACTCGGACGCAGTCAAAAAATACTTTGCTTAAAAATTGACCCGCTGGACAGTAAAAAGAGAGTCCAGGCAAAAATGGGGCATCCTGGCGAACCAAAAACTGAATAAAAAGGTTCGGGCAAAAGTTAGGGATAAAATGAAAAAATGTACACCCGCGAAGTCGGAAACCTACACTGGGCGGCTTCGGTAAAAAGGGGTATCCCGGTGAATTGAAAATCCGCAAAGGGCGATTCACGCAAAAGTTAGGGATTTGATAAGCAAACGACTGCGGTCCAAGTTTGATTGTTTAGTGGTTTGAGAGCATCCGGGGGTCGACTATCCAAAGCAATCTCTTCCGAAGACAGAGATCAGGAAAGCGTCAGAGTCCGACGAGTCATAGGAGGATCAGCTCATGGTGTTCGTTTGTAACACGCTGCCGACATGTGTACAAATTTTATTCTGTGTCTTTGTATACTTCTGCATTTTGTTTATGTGTGACTACCTCTTTTCAGGAGTTGCATCCGATGTACAAATCCTGCCTATTTTCAGGCTGTTATCAATAAAGTGTGTTATTCAGTGTAGTGTGTGACTTTGGTTTTAGCTTTTACAGTTTTGTTTGTAAAAAACGCCGATGTTTTTGATAAAACTTACATGTGTGTAAACAGGCGGGCCTCGGCCGATGATTGTTAAAACCGGAAATTACCTGAATGGTTGTCATGGGTGATTACCAAGATGTTTCTTTTTGCATAGATTGCCTTGTGTTTGCGTGTTGACTTTTGCAGGTGTTCAAAAGCTCGCAAAGTTCCCCGCCAGAGTCCATGGCAGGCTAGTACCCTCTCCAGAGGATGAATGTTGTGTCTTTCCTCAGTGAAGTCGCCCCAGGAAAAATTGCATGTTGTCTCCCCAGGAGAGTGGAGATTGCGTCAAAAGAAAAGATCAATGTATCTTCAGTAGTCCAGAATTGGCTTATCAAGCAGAGCAGAGTCCTCCCCAGCAAGGGTCGAGACGGATATGATTAACTCGCCTGAAGAATCTTGTGTAGTGCGAATCAGAGCACACCGGTCAATCCCCAGCTCAGTGATAGCAGGATGAATTATCCCCACAGGGCGTAATCAGAGTGTTGATACCTTTTGAAAGCAGTTTCCAGGATTGCTTTTCTCTTGCCCCAACAGGTTGATCCTTCCTCGTCAGGACGATCATTTTCAGCAGAGTTTGAAGTTTTGAGGTTGTGAGCTACTTTCCCAGCAGGATGGTCATCCCCAGCGGAGTTAGTTCATCTTTCCAACATTTATTTTGTTGGAAGTGTTCCGGTAGTATTCCGGTCATCCCCAGCGGATCCAGTTTGTCTTCAGCATTTATTTTGCTGAAGTAACTCTTTGCATAAGCATGCATCATAAGCACTTGCATTTTGCACGAATACGTAGCATTTCCATGCAGTATGGAAGCATTACGGCATCATCAAACATGTGCATTTTGGAAATGTAAGCAGGATTGATTACCCGTCCAGCCTCAGGTATTTTCTCTGTCGATAAGTGAGATCGTGGTTCGCAGAGATGTGCATATGTTTTGTTTGTGGCACAAGACGCGCAGTGATCGTGTTTCCTCCTGTCAAGAGGGTTGTGGCGCAGGGCACGCAGTGATCGTGGTCGTCGTTATGTTGTGGGGTTTTCGCGGAAGAGGTACGCAGTGATCGTATTCATCCCGTATGTTTGGTTTGTGGCACAAGACGCGCAGTGATCGTGTTTTCTCCTGTCAAGAGAGTTGTGGCGCAGGGCACGCAGTGATCGTGGTCATTGGTAGGTTATGGGGTTTTTGCGGAAGAGATACGCAGCGATCGTATTCGTCTCATAGGTGGTTTTGTTTGCGGCACAAGGCGCGCAGTGATTGTGTTTCCTCCTGTCAAGAGGGTTGTGGCGCAGGGCACGCAGTGATCGTGGTCATCAGTATGTTGTGGGGATTTGTGGTAGAGTACGCAGTGATCGTATTTGTCTTATATGTGGTTTTGTTTGCAACGCCAAGACGCGCAGTGATCGTGTTCCCTCCTGTCAAAGAGGATTGTGGTGTAAAGTACGCAGTGATCGTGTTTCCTCCTGTTAAGAGGATTGTGGTGTAAAGTACGCAGTGATCGTGTTCGTCATGTCATATTCCCCTAGCAGAGTTTGTTTGGTCAAGCACCTTTTTCCCCCAGCTGAGTCTTCCTCAGGATGCTGTGGTGTCAGCAGTGGAAGATGGTAATGCAGATTTTTGGGTAGTTACCCGTAGTTTCCCCAGCAGGGTATTCTTCAACGAGTTGCTTGGTTAAATTCCTCTTATTTTCCAACAAGGTTATTCTTGTCAAGGTGCTTGGTTAAGTTCCCAATTTCCCCAGCGGAGTGTTTTCAGGATACCTATTGCCAGAATAGGTATTGGACGGCCGTCGTCAGAATTGTCCTCTCAGAGTTGCTTGGTTAAGTTTCTCGTGCCCCCGCAGGGATGCTCGTTCAGGTACGAACGGAAGGTTGGTAAGTGAAATCAACATTTTCTCGCTGTTTAGTGGATGCTCGTTCAGGTACGAACGAAAGGTTGGTAAGTGAAATCAACAATTTTTCTCGCTGTTTAGTGGATGCTCGTTCAGGTACGAATGGAAGGTTGGTAAGTGAAATAAACATTTTCTCGCTATTTAGTGGATGCTCATTCAGGTACGAACGGAAGGTTGGTAAGTGAAATCAACATTTGCTCGCTGTTTAGTGGATGCTCGTTCAAGTACGAACGGAAGGTTGGTAAGTGAAATCAACATTTGCTCGCTGTTTAGTGGATGCTCGTTCAGGTACGAACAGAAGGTTGGTAAGTGAAATCGACATTTTCTCGCTGTTTAGTGGATGCTCGTTCAGGTTCGAGCGAAAGGTTGATAAGTGAAATCAGCATTGTCTCGTTTGGTTAAGCGTTAGCTCGTTTCTTCAGGATACGAAAGGTCGATCAACAATTTCTCACTGTTCAGTGTATACCCTCTTCTTCGGAATGGGATGGTCTATGGACAATATCAGATTATAAGCGGGTTGATGGATAGTGCTTAGTTGTCGCTGTGGCAACGAAAATCAGTTCCCTGGTTAATTTTCCCCAAGCAGTGGTGTGCGCAATTTATTTTTGTGGTTGGCAAATTTCAGGGTTTCATTGGTATTCAACCGTCATTTACCTTTGAATGTTTGAAGGTTGAGCGCTCTTCACCCATTCAGGTCCAAGCCGCTTGAATAGGGGCAGCTGTTGCACCCTAAAATTTGACCAACCGGTTCTCCTATCTGGTTCATGGTTCAATTCGTATTCACATATCAGATGCATGACATTTGTACACAGACAGAGGATGTCAGAGTTACAGCTTGGTTTTCATCTACCGGATATTTCAGATCCAGTCTAGATAATCAGGGTTTCATTTTCGGGAAATTGTGCACTTCTCGGTGTTTTCAGCTTACATGGTGGTTTTTGGGATATTCTGATGCCAGGGGTTTACTGTTTGCTTCGATCTGGTCTCGCGCTCTTTTATGTTGGTTATTTGCCTTTGTTTGCATTTTTTAGGATTTAATAGCCTTTTTATAGATTTAAATAGTTTTTTTTATTTTTTTAAAATAGGTTTTATAAATTTTCTAGAATTTAAATAGTTTTTTTTTTAATATTTTTAATAGTTTTAAATCTTTTTAGAATTTTATAAATTGTCTTAAGTAGATTTTAGAATAAACTTCTTTTTTTTAGATATTAAATTGTAGATAATAGTTTGATAGAATTTTCTTTTAATAGATTTTAATAGTTTTAAAATATTTTTTAGATTTTTATAGATATTGTTTTTAATCATAATATAGAAAATTAATAGAATGCATAGATTTTAGAAATTTCTAGACTTTATTTTAATAGATTGTAGTGGTTTTAAAATGTTTTTCAGAAATATTATAGATTTTTTTTTTATAGATATTAAGTAGATTAATGGATTTATTAGCATTTTTAGAGTATAATTAGAGTTGTTAGATTTTAATTGAATTTTCATATTTTTCATAATTGTTGTACATATTAATAGATTGTGGTTTTAAGAGCTAACGGTTGTTAGGGTTTTTAATTAGGTTTAATTCTAAAATTTTCAGTTAGATTAATTAGGTTTTATTAGTTTAATTCTGATTAAGAGTTTTCTTTAGTTGATTAGAGCTTTTTTTTAATCAGTCATTTAATCATGCTAATTGTGTTTAGTCCTTGATTAATCCATAATGGGCCAGGCGTGCAGTCAAAGTCCAGTCTGAAGGTCCACATTCTGAGCCACGTGTCCTATAAAGAGGACCCCACGAGTCTCATTCTGAGGTCCCCACGTTCTGACACCTCATCATTCACACACTTTCTCTCTCTCTCTGCCAGTTTTCCTCCACGCGTCCTCCTTCCAGCCCTTCTCCTGCCACGCGTCTCTCCCTCAATCTCCCCCAGCGCCACCTGGTTTCCACTCAACCCCCCCCCCCCCATCGCCGGCCATGCAAACGCCCACCGGACCACCCTCCTCCATCGTAACGGCCACCGAAAACCGTTAAGGTCGCCGGAGACGGCAAATCCTCTGTTTTCTCCAGAAACTCATCCGATCTCCTCCGATCTTCTCGTCTACCTTCACCCACTACTCACCGGAAAACTCAACCAAGTCCACCGGAAACTTCATCCATTGCCGGAAACTTCAAGCAATCTCCAGATCGGCTCATCAAGATCTCCAGGATCTTCATCGTTTCCTTCAAGATCCATCAACGTTTAACAGATCTTCGTCCATGCTTCGTGAATCTCATCAACGCTCGCCCAGATTTGTTCGTCAGCATCATCTGTTCATCAATATTCAGCAACGCTCCTCACGAGTTCATCAAATTCGCTCATCGTGTTCATCCAGATTTTCCAGAAATCCACTTAATCTTCAACCATCCCCAGAAGATCTTTAAAGAACCTCAAGATCTTCCTCTCTTTCGCAGCGATCTTCTTTGAATCCTCAAGGACCTCCATCAAAATCTCTGTGTAACGGCTTGAGATCACCAGGATCTTCTTTGAATCTTCAAGACCTCCACGAGCTTGTTCTTGCTCCATATCCAGGTGCGTTCACTTGATTCCGTTCATTTTCTTCTTTCTGTTTGCTAGGATCGCCTGGTGTTATCTTGATTCGAGTAGATCCAGTTTGAACTTAGGATTTTGAGGTGAAGAATTTGGTAAGGTCGTAGTGTAGTTGTTTTCGTTTCAGAGAGTGGAGTAGGTGAGATTGTTGTTTGATTTCATGAGCGATTAGGGTTTGAGAAGGTTCTTGAGAGGAGTTTCAGAGAGGAATTTGGGAGATGAGTGTTGTGTTAGGGTTTAGGGGATGAACAGTGAGGGGAATTTTGGGAAGAAGGTTGGTTTTTGTTAATTGGTACCTGGGTTAGGGTTTGGGCTGGGTTAAGCCCAAGTCTGAGGTTGCTATCACGCACCCCTGTTACTCGCTATCCCCCCCTGTGTGAGAATGCTGAATGGATTTGGTTTGGGCTTAAGCCCCAATTGCTAGGCGCACCCCCCTGTATTTGGGCCCAGTCTGAAATGACTGAGGCTTTTGCTATTCGCCCCCTTTTTGTTTTACTTTCTTTTTTTAATTTCTTCATTTTGTATCATGTTAGAAAATATTTCATAAAAAATAGTAGGATGAGCCAATTAATTCCTGTCGCTACTGCGAAAATCGGCGCCGGCTGACAGAAGAGTCGCCACCGTGCGTTATTTATCCCAACGGAGGGAAAGGGAACGCTCGAAGTAAACCTCGCAAAAAACGGGGAAAGGTATGGTCATCGCAACCAAAACCTGGGTTCGGGAGTCGGTTACGCAAGGGGAAGGTATTAGCACCCCTCACGTCCATCGTACTCGACGGGATCCACGCTTGTTTGGGTTGTCTAAAGGATGCAAAACAATCTATCTACGGCTGCTAAATCTAAACGGAAAGGAATTGACTCGATAGAGCGTCGCACTCTATGCCTACGTATTCTCAAGAGAGAAAGTCAGAGTCAACGTAGTTCGGGACTACAGGGAAATTGGCTCGCCAAGACCTCGCGTCTTGTGCCTACGTACTTCTACACTGCATGGAAGATCAGAGCTTTACGTAGTTCAGGCTAACTACGGCTAAACAGGGTACTCTCACACAGCAGTGAGAAATCAAACTGGTTTCAAAGGTACGGGAACCTATGGGAAAAACTACGGCTTGGTCTCAAATGCACTCGGGCAAGAGAGAAAAAGGGTAACAATCAGTCGTCAGCGGGAAAGTCTCGATCGCACAGCAGCGAGAGAACAAAAAGTCAGTTGTTAGTGTGCTCGCTAGGATATCGCATCCTATGCCTACATATTCTCGTCTGGTACGAGAAATCAGAGCAGCTGTAGTTCGGCTACTTCGGGACCACAGCGCAAATCTCATTTTATTAACATTCTAAAAAAATGGTTACAATGATTGAATACTGAAAATAAATCTCCTAGGAAATACTATCCTATCCTATCCTGAAAAAATCAAATGAAAAAGTCCCCTAACAAGTGGACTTCTAAGCTATCTCTAAAAGGGTAAAATTTCTCTATGAAAAAAAATGCACTCTAAAAAAATATTAAGTCTACTTTAATATTTTTTCCTCTTTTTCCTTCTTTTCTTTTCAACTATTTTCTCCTTTCTTTCAAAATATTTTTCATATATTTTTCATATTTTTCTATGTATTTCTCTCCATATTTTCCTTTTTTTAAAATATTTTTCTCAATTTCTTTTCTTTTTCTATTTTTCTTTTTTAATATTTTTTCACAATATTTTCTCTCCTTTTTCTTTTTCAATTTTTCTTTTTAAATATTTTTTCACAATATTTTCTCTCCTTTTTCTTTTTCTCAAATTCTTTTTCCAATATTGTTTTTATTCCTTAATATCCTCTTTTCTTTTCTTTTTCTAAACAAAGAAAATAAGAAAACAAAGCAAAAATACAAAGGGGGGTTAGCAGTTACAAAAGGGGTGTGATAAGCAAGAAAAAAATAAAAATACAAAATAGAGGCCCAACCCAGTAACTGGCCTCAGCCAGAAAAAAAAGGGAGGGGGTGTATGGCCAAAAACGGAGATGTTGGAAGAAAACTCTTTGGGCCTAGAGGCCCACCAGCCACAGACACACACGCATGGGGGGTGGGGAAGGAGATTGGAGGTGTAGATCTGGAATCCCAATGGGCTTGAGGCCCAATCCATGGCCACGTATCACTCAGGCCATCCAAAACCCTAGATGCCTCTCCTCTCTCAGTTCACTGTTCATGGCCGTCACCCCTCTCACCTTCGCTCTCTCTCCGATTCACCTCCTTCGTTCTCCAACCTGGTCCTCTCTCAAACGCTCAATCTCAACGTTACTCTCAACACCATTCAGCTCCTCCAAACCTGCTTGCCCTTCGAAGTCAGCACCAACAACCGATCAAACAACACGAGTCCCCTAAGATAACTTCTTGAAGACGTAGTAATTTCTGGAGATGGCTTAGATGTTCTTGAAGTTCTTCCTTCTGGAAATCTGATGAAGTTTGAAGAGGATGAATGTTGGAGATGAACACTGGTGATGAGATCGAGGATTCCCTTGTAGTTTCTGGAGATTGAAGACGATAGGTTCTCTACTCTCCTTGATGGAGATCTGAGAAACTTCTGATACATGCAGATTAACGAAGCTTGGAGGTTCTTCAAGGACTTCTGGAAAATACGATGAATGTGCTGATGGATTCTGGGAATTCAATGAAGAACAAGCGAAGAACACCTACACAATTCTCACGAAAACTGGCAAAAATATCCAGAACGGTAGAGGATCTTCAAGACCGGATGCTGATCTTGAAAGATGTTGATCGATTGTTGAGAGTTTTCTGGTAATGGTGAAGTTTCTGATGTTGAGTTCCGGTGGTTCTTGATGATGAAGATCCGTCGGAGAAGAAGAGGATTGGAGAAGAGGATGAATGAGGTTGAAGAGTCTGGGATTTTTTGTATCTCCGGTGACCGGTACGGCGGCCGGAAGTAGTTGGTGTCGCCGGCGATGGACTGTTGCAGTGGTTGCATGGCCGCCGGCCATGTAACCGGTGGGGCTTCAGATGGTGACGCGTGGTGGAGTGAGTGAGGGCAATGAATGCATGGCTTACGCGTGGGACTGGCGTGGCATGGTGAGAGAGACTCTGTGAGTGTGATGTGGCAGCGTGAGAATGAATAACGTGGGGTCCCTCTCTCGGCAACACGTGGCGACGAAGCTTATATACACATGCTGAATTCTAGACAATTCTGGAATCTTCTGGACTGATTCTGAAGTAAATGGGCTCTGCGAACTGGATAATGAGGCCCACGAAAAACTCCCAAAAAAACTGAATAATACACCCCAAAAACTGCAATGAAAACATATTAGTGATGGATTAAAAATGGATTAGTGGACTGATTAACAAAAATTAAATGGACTAACGACTCAATTAACACCTGAACCTAATTAATCTAATGATTCTCTAATCTAAAGGATTTTAATAATTCTCTATTAAAACTCTAATAAACCTATATTAAATTCCATAAAAGAAAATCTATTAAAAGAAAACTCTATATTATTCTATTAAGAAAATGAGGAAAAAAAATATCTATTTAAATTCTATAATATCCTAAAACTGATTTAAATCTCTATTAAATCCCTAATATAACCTATACTATTTATTATAAAAGAAATCTATATTCTTCTATTTATTTATCCTATTAAAAATGAAGCCTATTTATTTCTAATGAAGCTATTTAATTTCTAACCAAATCTAAAAAGATTAAAACTATTAAAAATATTAAAAGACTAATAATATCCTAAAAATGTTCTATATTATCTTAAAATGATTTAAAAATCTAATAAAACTATTTAAAAAACTATTAAAACCTATTAATATTCTATTAAAATCCTAAAATGATTAAAAAATCTATTAAAATCCTAATAAAATCCAGAAAAAAATCACAATAATTCCCGAAGGAACAACAATAGCACCGAACGACAAATAACACTGCGAGAGCGCCACAAAATAGCCGGTAAAAATAAACGGGCACCGAAATATCCCAAAAATACGATTCTACTTATCTAAACTGATTAAAAACACCTGAGACGCGAGACGAGAGCTGTGATCCCGATAAAATCAATACAAATGAAAAATGCACTGTATGCGATATGCAGATGCGAATGCGGTCATGCGTCGAAACATCGAGCCAGATACGGGACCCGGTTGGTCAAATTTTGGGGTGCAACAGCTGCTCCTATTCAAGCGGCTTGGACCTGAATGGGTGAAGAGCGCTCAGCCTTCAAACATTCAAAGGTAGATGACGGTTGAATACAAAATGAAACCCTGAAATTTGCCAACCGCGGGAATATACTGCAAAGCTGCTTGAGGAATAGCCTCCAATAAACTGAAGTTTGGTTGTCACGGCAACAACTGGTCAATTTTCTGATAAAATTTTCTTCTCCTGGTCACCATCAATCACCTGTGTGACGCCACAGATACTGATTCTTCAGAATAATGCTTCAGAAAAGCAAACGACTTCCCATCTGTCATGGGATCTTTTCTCTGTCGACTCATGGTTCACGGCGAACCTGAGGAAACTCTCCTGGGGAATTCTGAATTGAACTGCCTGGCACCTATTCTGTCAACAGGCCGCAGCTTCAGAAATCTGATATATGTCAATCTTTGTTGTTGTGTTTTTTTTCCGATGTTGACGTAACAACCAAATATGAAGAATCACTTCGCTGGGGAAGAAGAGAAGCTGAACCAAACAACTCTGCGGGGAACAAATTCGAAATCCAATAGGTAGCCAACCTGGTCCATGTTTCGACATGCGTATGCTTGAGAATGATGCAATTCCCTATATGACATGTAGATGCTATGCGTTCTGTTTGAAAATGCAAGGCCCAGACGGCATGGAAATGTTATATGCTTGTATAAATGCCATGACGCTATATGCGAATGCTAATGCAGGCTCGAGCTGCCAGAGAACACCAGGTCTGAAAACCACTTGGCAAAATAAATGCCGACGGCAACGTCAACTCTACTGGAGATGAATCGAAGTCACAGAATTATCTCAGCAAAATAAATGCTAGAAGAGGGAAACCAAATCCGCTGGGGATGACCGTCCTGCTGGAGAAATGGAAAGGCAACCCTGCTTGGCGACTTCACTGGGGAAAGAAAACAACTCTGCTTGGGGATGCTCCCTTCAAACCATTGGCAACTGATTGTACTCTGCGGGGATTGACCCAAACTGGGATTGATTGCGCGCAGCACACGGCTGGAAATGCCCCTACTATCAAGGATATCAATCTTAATCTGCTGAGAGTACTCCTGATCCTACTCTGATACGGGGTAAAATACACTCTCGACTCTTCCGGGGATAATGAGCAACTTTCATCTGCTGAAGAGTAGCAATTCCGATTTAACAACATCCACAAGGAATTCAAACATTAATCGGAGCACTGGTATCCGTCGAGCTTCGTATCGGGGAACATGACAACATGCGAGTCATTGGGAATTACTGCGTCAGATACCTTTAGGTTTTTTTTGTGCTTTTTCTGGTTTAGGGTAAACATGGACTATGTACACAGTGGAAGATATGGAAAATACTAGACGAGAACTAGTATTCAAAGGTAGACTACCAGACGAGAACTGATAGGAAAATAGGTTATCGGACGAGAATTGATTTGGTTTGGACATCGGACAGGGCTGACTGGATAACAGGCTGAGGCATAGACAACCAGGCGAGAACTGGCTGAAAGCTGACGTACACCAGACGAGAACTGGTATAACACATAGGTTAAAACACACGATGATCAGACGAGAACTGATTACGCGACGATATGTACCAGACGAGAACTGATACAACACTTGAAGAAACGGTAACCAGACGAGAACTGGTTACGCGACGACATGTACCAGACGAGAACTGATACAACACTTGAAGAAATGGTAACCAGACGAGAACTGGTTACAATAAACTACACCAGACGGGAACTGATGCTTACAATAAACTACACCAGACGGGAACTGATGCTTACGGAAGGTGGGCCAGACGAGAACTGGTTACCGGTTTGCCAGGCGAGAACTGGACTTTGGAAACGACTGGTTACTGACACGTAACAGGTTTGAACTGCAGGATAATGATCCAACGACAGCAAGGCCTTTTTATTTGAAAGGTTTTTGATAAGGGTAATGACATGATTCCCCGATACTCAACTCCGGCTGGGGATAAACAGGCTGGCTTGAATGACCTGCCCCAGTACACTCAGCTGGGGATAAAAAGACTGGTGTGAACCACTTGCCCCAGTACAATTCAACTTGTCCCAATCTAACTCTTGGGACTACCTGCTCTGAACAGCTTGCTACGAGACGACCTCGAGAATATTTGCCCCGGTATCTATACGACAACAGAATTCAATCTCCATTAGAACCCCTATCAACCCAGTTGGCTTCAATATTCTCTGCAGTGACTTGCCCCTGAATGAGCGTTCTAGCGACTTAACCCAATCTGATTATCCACCTGAAGTATCTGCTTTCAAATCTCCACATTCTGCACAACTGCCCCTGATTGGCTCTCGAGAAGACTCACTTCTGATCAACTGCTTCTCAAATAAACTGCCCCTGATCAACTGATGCTTCGGGACTTGTCCTCAGACTAGCTGATTCTGAACTTACTGGAAATTAATGCCCCTGATTCACAGGTCTTCACAACATACACCCTTGGCTCAGACTGCTGAATTATTCAGTCCTGCTTGACGATTCCTTGCTGGAACTTCTTTCATGCCAATTACTAACCTGCAAGTAAAATTGCCTATTCACGAATGGTAATCTTAATGCGGTGCTTATGCAGATTTTGAAAAATTTTTGAGCTGTCACTCATTTACATGCATGATTGTGAGTGACGAATGAACCAAAGTTCAAACGTAGTGCTTACGTGGTCAGTGAAAAATACAACAAGGATGTAACTAGCAAGTCAAGAAGGAGTCAGGTTACTCAACCTTATCGTAATGCGCTTTCAGAATAACCCTACCTCAATTAGGTCTTTTAAGGGTTGTATCGTGGTCGGGTTCACGGTTCATGAAACAAAGGATATTTGGCTCAAATTTTGATTTATACCCACCCCTTCTACGTGATGATCTCCGATCCTAAGGTCCAGTTAACCTGGCACAAGCGCTCGCCTCTTCGAGAGGTATGCTGAATGGTAAGAACCACAACTAAGGAGTCCACAGGGTTTTTTCTGGAGTGACAATTACTCCTTTTCGTTTTCGGTGTCTGTGTACACGACTTTGTGGCTTGCTGGGGAAAATTTCTATTGATATCCCTCTTTTCATTCTTTTGATTCCCTAATTTTTGCCTGGACTGACTCCCTTTGAGTTCTTTTCGATTTTTTCGTTTTCTTTTGAAGTCCAGCGGGATACCCTGATTTTTGCCTAAGTATTAGCTTTCTAGCTTTTTCTTTCTTTTTACTTAGCGGGCTTTCTTTTCTTCTTTCTTTTGGAACAAAGTCGTGTGACACTGATTGTCTCGATTGCTCCGAAAGGATTGTAACTGTCTCACTCCTGATTGGTGAGGTTTGACCTCTTGGAAGGCATAAACTGATATTGGTCCCTGAAAGACAACACTCCTCTGTAAGACTTGAATGCTCGGTCAAGCTAACTGACAACTACCCTGCCCCGGGTTAAGATGTGAGGGTTTAAAAGTCCGAAAAAACTTCTACTTCCTGGCTCGAAGTGGTTAACAAGGGACTAACTCCTTATATCTCCAGTGTTTGGGGAATTTGAAACAATGACTTGTACGTCATCGGTAAGGTCTTATCTGAAAGCATACGATCATCGGTCCTGAGTTTAGTTTCGTCATCCTCCCTCCAATCTTTGCTAGTCACAGGGATAAAGTGGAGTGAATAAAATGCAAGTGTCAGTGCAATGCAGTAAATGAGCGACAGCGACATGATTAATTCAGAAAAATGCATAGTCACTTTATTATTATCACCATTCAAAACATACAACGTTTAAAAGCAGGTAGTAACTAACAGAAAAGAAACTACAAATGCAAATGATATAAAGGTATGAGGATTGCCAATGCTGAGGCGCCCGCCTGTCTGAATCACTGGCTTTTGCTGGGGAATACCTTCCGAGTCTACGAGCTTAGACAGCTGAGCGGTTGGGATGAACAAACAGAAATCCTTCTCGAAAGGAAATGCGATCTTGGTCAATCAACTGCTGTACTTTCGCCTGAAATGCTTTACAATCTTCTGTCGAATGCCCTGGAGAGCCACCATGGTAACCACACTGAACATGGGGATTGTACCCAGGAGGGTAAGGTTCTGGAACTGGCTTAAGAGCTTTAGGTTCCACCAAAGAACTCTGGATCAAAGCCGGTAGCAACTGGCTATACGGCATAGGCACTGGGTGAGAAGGACCATTCCTTCGTTCCAAGTTGTTGCGAGGCCGATTCTGATTCTGACGCTGATTCTGATAACCTCGATCACGAGTTCGCTGCTTTGCAAAGGAAGCGACATAAGATTCCTGATAGGGTGCCCCAGGCACGGTTGTCTGTTCAGTATAACAAGCCACAGGAGGTACTGATCTCTGATAAGATGAGGAACCAACAAAATTCACTGATTCGCTTCGAGGATATTCAACCTTTGGGATGACTGCATTGATCACAACTTCTTCTTCATCCTGATAGTCACAAGGGTATTCAGCTTCACCAGCTTGATCATATGAAGTAATCTGAATTTTCCCAATTCTTATGGCATACTCAAGGCGTTCTCCTAATGTTATCACGTCAGAGAAACTTGCCGGAAGTCCGAGCAATCTTTCGAAGTACGGATCTTGTAGGGAATCTACAAACATGCTGGCCAACTCTTGGTCTAACAGCGGTGGATGCACTCTAGCAGCAAATTCTCTCCATCTCTTAGCATACTTCCTGATGGGTTCATTGTTCTCTTGAGACAATTCTTGCAACTGCATGCGATAGGGAGCTATGTCCAAATTATAATCGTACTGCTTCAGAAAAGCTCTGGCTAAATCCATCCATGACTGAATTTGATCTCTCTCTAACTGCATATACCACCTCAAAGATGCCCCAGTCAGACTATCTTGAAAGCAATGGATCATCAGTTTGTCATCTCGCGCAAACGCAGTCATTCTTCGACAGAACATCATCAAATGCAGCTTCGGACAGCTATCTCCCGTGTACTTCTCAAATTTCGGCACTTTGAACTTATAAGGCAACACCAGGCCAGGAACCAAACACATGTCTATAGCATCCAGGTTAACAGCATCTTTCATTTTCAAAGCTTTCATTCCTTCTTCCAATGCTCGGAGCCTTCTATCCTTTTCAAGAGCTCTTGGATCTACCATCCCGGCCATTGGAATATCTCTTCGGGGATTCATCACAGGGAAAGCAACACCTTGATTGTTAACAGGAGGAGGACGTTCGTTTCGGGCAACAAACTGCTCATGTCGACTTAGGTTCTCCACAGAAGGCTGTACAACTTGGTCTGCGGTAACGTTGTTCACTTGCGGGAAGTCTTCCATAGAATCATACAGAGGGTTGGACGCCATAGTGAACCCCGTCAGGGTGTTAGGAGATTGGAAATTGCCTTCAGACATGGCTACCGATAGTCTTCAGCTGACTTCAATGCTCGATTCTGCTCAAATCTACTCAACCCCTAGGTAGGTCTTCTGACAATCAACAGCTGCTCAATCCAAATTACGGGTAATCACCTTCAGGAAACAAAGGCTAGATCAGAACTCTGCCTAACTGGGGGATGATATGCAATATGATGCAACACTGATATGCACATGATATGCAAGATGCAGCAAACAACGGGATCACAGCCCCCACACAAATCTGAATACTGCTGCGCTGCTGACGGCGTACGGTCGCTCTGAAGAGAAGACCAAAATAACGGGTAGGTTGGAAGTCAGGTTTCCTGCAAAAAAAAACCCCCACTCACAGGTATGGACCTATATCTGACAAGGTACGACATCCTATGCGGTTGTTAGCGTCACAGACTTTCAAAACTGACGATACGATTCCCAGAAGGAGTGGCATCATCAAGTCTTGAAGAGGCCTCACTTAGCTAACTTCCAAATGATCGGTTCCCAGAGTCGACAATCCAACTAACCAGCAACCCGAGCCACCCAAAGGGTGGGACAAGAGGCCAACCAGAAGAACCTCATCTGAGTGTAGATTTCGCGGGACACCAAGGCAAGCAAAGCAAGCGGGCGCCCACTAATCTCTACTCTAAGTCTAAGGTGCACTCAAGCCCAGGTCCGGCTTATCTCTCAATCATAGAACGCCCGTCACACCCCAACAGCAACAGATAATATCAATAAATAAACCCCAATAGACAAGCAAACAAGCGCTAGGATTGACTCTCTCTTAGGGGACGTTGGATCCCACATGCATAAGGAACCATCGCAGTCCTTAGCAGGCAGGGACGTTGGATCCCCAGCTGAGTCGCCAGCTGTCGCTACTGCGAAAATCGGCGCCGGCTGACAGAAGAGTCGCCACCGTGCGTTATTTATCCCAACGGATGGAAAGGGAACGCTCGAAGTAAACCTCACAAAAAACGGGGAAAGGTATGGTCATCGCAACCAAAACCTGGGTTCGGGAGTCGGTTACGCAAGGGGAAGGTATTAGCACCCCTCACGTCCATCGTACTCGACGGGATCCACGCTTGTGTGGGTTGTCTAAAGGATGCAAAACAATCTATCTACGGCTGCTAAATCTAAACGGAAAGGAATTGACTCGATAGAGCGTCACACTCTATGCCTACGTATTCTCAAGAGAGAAAATCAGAGTCAACGTAGTTCGGGACTACAGGGAAATTGGCTCGCCAAGACCTCGCGTCTTGTGCCTACGTACTTCCACACTGCATGGAAGATCAGAGCTTTACGTAGTTCAGGCTAACTACGGCTAAACAGGGTACTCTCACACAGCAGTGAGAAATCAAACTGGTTTCAAAGGTACGGGAACCTATGGGAAAAACTACGGCTTGGTCTCAAATGCACTCGGGCAAGAGAGAAAAAGGGTAACAATCAGTCGTCAGCGGGAAAGTCTCGATCGCACAGCAGCGAGAGAACAAAAAGTCAGTTGTTAGTGTGCTCGCTAGGATATCGCATCCTATGCCTACATATTCTCGTCTGGTACGAGAAATCAGAGCAGCTGTAGTTCGGCTACTTCGGGACCACAACGCAAATCTCATTTTATTAACATTCTAAAAAAATGGTTACAATGATTGAATACTGAAAATAAATCTCCTAGGAAATACTATCCTATCCTATCCTGAAAAAATCAAATGAAAAAGTCCCCTAACAAGTGGACTTCTAAGCTATCTCTAAAAGGGTAAAATTTCTCTATGAAAAAAAATGCACTCTAAAAAAATATTAAGTCTACTTTAATATTTTTTCCTGTTTTTCCTTCTTTTCTTTTCAACTATTTTCTCCTTTCTTTCAAAATATTTTTCATATATTTTTCATATTTTTCTATGTATTTCTCTCCATATTTTCCTTTTTTAAAAATATTTTTCTCAATTTCTTTTCTTTTTCTATTTTTCTTTTTTAATATTTTTTCACAATATTTTCTCTCCTTTTTCTTTTTCAATTTTTCTTTTTTAATATTTTTTCACAATATTTTCTCTCCTTTTTCTTTTTCTCAAATTCTTTTTCCAATATTGTTTTTATTCCTTAATATCCTCTTTTCTTTTCTTTTTCTAAACAAAGAAAATAAGAAAACAAAGCAAAAATACAAAGGGGGGTTAGCAGTTACAAAAGGGGTGTGATAAGCAGGAAAAAAATAAAAATACAAAACAGAGGCCCAGCCCAGTAACTGGCCTCAGCCAGAAAAAAAAAGGGGGGGTGTATGGCCAAAAACGGAGATGTTGGAAGAAAACTCTTTGGGCCTAGAGGCCCACCAGCCACAGACACACACGCATGGGGGGTGGGGAAGGAGATTGGAGGTGTAGATCTGGAATCACAATGGGCTTGAGGCCCAATCCATGGCCACGTATCACTCAGGCCATCCAAAACCCTAGATGCCTCTCCTCTCTCAGTTCACTGTTCATGGCCGTCACCCCTCTCACCTTCGCTCTCTCTCCGATTCACCTCCTTCGTTCTCCAACCTGGCCCTCTCTCAAACGCCCAATCTCAACCTTACTCTCAACACCATTCAGCTCCTCCAAACCTGCTTGCCCTTCAAAGTCAGCACCAACAACCGATCAAACAACACGAGTCCCCTAAGATAACTTCTTGAAGACGTAGTAATTTCTGGAGATGGCTTAGATGTTCTTGAAGTTCTTCCTTCTGGAAATCCGATGAAGTTTGAAGAGGATGAATGTTGGAGATGAACACTGGTGATGAGATCGAGGATTCCCTTGTAGTTTCTGGAGATTGAAGACGATAGGTTCGCTACTCTCCTTGATGGAGATCTGAGAAACTTCTGATACATGCAGATTAACGAAGCTTGGAGGTTCTTCAAGGACTTCTGGAAAATACGATGAATGTGCTGATGGATTCTGGGAATTCAATGAAGAACAAGCGAAGAACACCTACACAATTCTCACGAAAACTGGCAAAAATATCCAGAACGGTAGAGGATCTTCAAGACCGGATGCTGATCTTGAAAGATGTTGATCGATTGTTGAGAGTTTTCTGGTAATGGTGAAGTTTCTGATGTTGAGTTCCGGTGGTTCTTGATGATGAAGATCCGTCGGAGAAGAAGAGGATTGGAGAAGAGGATGAATGAGGTTGAAGAGTCTGGGATTTTTTGTATCTCCGGTGACCGGTACGGCGGCCGGAAGTAGTTGGTGTCGCCGGCGATGGACTGTTGCAGTGGTTGCATGGCCGCCGGCCATGCAACCGGTGGGGCTTCAGATGGTGACGCGTGGTGGAGTGAGTGAGGGCAATGAATGCATGGCTTACGCGTGGGACTGGCGTGGCATGGTGAGAGAGACTCTGTGAGTGTGATGTGGCAGCGTGAGAATGAATAACGTGGGGTCCCTCTCTCGGCAACACGTGGCGACGAAGCTTATATACACATGCTGAATTCTAGACAATTCTGGAATCTTCTGGACTGATTCTGAAGTAAATGGGCTCTGCGAACTGGATAATGAGGCCCACGAAAAACTCCCAAAAAAACTGAATAATACACCCCAAAAACTGCAATGAAAACATATTAGTGATGGATTAAAAATGGATTAGTGGACTGATTAACAAAAATTAAATGGACTAACGACTCAATTAACACCTGAACCTAATTAATCTAATGATTCTCTAATCTAAAGGATTTTAATAATTCTCTATTAAAACTCTAATAAACCTATATTAAATTCCATAAAAGAAAATCTATTAAAAGAAAACTCTATATTATTCTATTAAGAAAATGAGGAAAAAAAATATCTATTTAAATTCTATAATATCCTAAAACTGATTTAAATCTCTATTAAATCCCTAATATAACCTATACTATTTATTATAAAAGAAATCTATATTCTTCTATTTATTTATCCTATTAAAAATGAAGCCTATTTATTTCTAATGAAGCTATTTAATTTCTAACCAAATCTAAAAAGATTAAAACTATTAAAAATATTAAAAGACTAATAATATCCTAAAAATGTTCTATATTATCTTAAAATGATTTAAAAATCTAATAAAACTATTTAAAAAACTATTAAAACCTATTAATATTCTATTAAAATCCTAAAATGATTAAAAAATCTATTAAAATCCTAATAAAATCCAGAAAAAAAATCACAATAATTCCCGAAGGAACAACAATAGCACCGAACGACAAATAACACTGCGAGAGCGCCACAAAATAGCCGGTAAAAATAAACGGGCACCGAAATATCCCAAAAATATGATTCTACTTATCTAAACTGATTAAAAACACCTGAGACGCGAGACGAGAGCTGTGATCCCGATAAAATCAATACAAATGAAAAATGCACTGTATGCGATATGCAGATGCGAATGCGGTCATGCGTCGAAACATCGAGCCAGATACGGGACCCGGTTGGTCAAATTTTGGGGTGCAACAATTCCCTTCTTTTTTCTATAGATTCCTAATTCAATTTAGAATTTTATAGTGCAAAAATATTGAATTGATCATGCATTTTCATTTTTATTTGCATTTTTTGTATTTTAATTGGTATTGAATAATTGGTTTGTGATGTGTCTGCCTTGTTGATTTTAGTTCTCTTGCTTGATATTGAATTTTGCTTTAGTTTTTTAGTATGTTGTACTAGACTAATGCATGCTCCCCATAGATTTTTCATAGATTTTTTAGAAATTGATTGATGTTGTTTTAGGGTTAGAGAGTAGAGACCTCATAACTTGCTGGTTAACCCCTGACCATTCAATGTTAGGGATTGTTTAGTAGCCTTAGAAGTTGACTTAGGCTTTGAGATTTGATTTTGGGATCATAGAAGCATGTAGGTTTCCCCTAGATTTTTGGTAGATTTTTATAGAATGTTCCGTTATTTTTGCTTGAGCTTGAGAATAGGAGAAGTCTTGAGGGCTTCTGACTTTGAAGTTCAACTGTGGTTGAAATTTAGAGATAGTTTCTTTTGGTTTGAGGGCCTGTGGTTTCTTCTTGAAGATGGAGGCTGGATGAAGTCTTGTTGGAGCTTGCAAGGATGCATGGATTGAGGTCCTAGTCTAGGAGCTTGCTCTCTTTCTGTGAGGTTTGAGATCCTGAAGTTTGAGGGAAATTTATGGTACTTTCCTGAGGAGGGCACTGTAGATGGCTTTCATTTTTTCTTCTCACCTCTTTCTCAAGTATCCAATGATGTTGGAGCCTTCATGTGAGTTTAGTTTCTCCTGAGGAGGAATGTAAACCGTTCACAGTTGTTGAGCCACATGGGATATGATTCCTAAGTGGAAGCCCCCTAGTACTTTCCTGAGGAAGGCACTATGGGTCTGTTCACTTAGTTCCCTTAGTTCATGTAGGATTTCTTAAGTATCCAATGATGTTGGAGCCTTCATGTGAGTTTAGTTTCTCCTGAGGAGGAATGTAAACCGTTCACAGTTGTTGAGCCACATGGGATATGATTCCTAAGTGGAAGCCCCCTAGTACTTTCCTGAGGAAGGCACTATGGGTCTGTTCACTTAGTTCCCTTAGTTCATGTAGGATTTCTCAAGTATCCAATGATGTCGAAGCCTTCATGTGAGTTTAGTTTCTCCTGAGGAGGAATGTAAACCGTTCATAGTTGTTGAGCCGCATGGGATATGATTCCTAAGTAGGAGCCTCCTAGTACTTTCCTGAGGAAGGCACTATGAGTCTGCCTACTTAGCTCCCTTTCTTTGGTAAGCTTATCTTGAAGCTTGAAGACTGGGGTTGATTTCTCTTGTGTAGGGTTTTGCTTTAGGGCTTTGCTTAGAGATTTGATTAGGGTTTTGCTTTAGGGCTTTTCTTAGAGATTTGATTAGGGTTTTGCATAGGGCTTTGCTCAGAGGTAGATTAGGGTTTTGTTTTAGGGTTGTTTAGGGTCTTGCTCAGGGGTAGTTTCTGGATTTTGGATAGGAGTTTGCCTGGCTGGTTAGCCTTCTCCTTGTGTTGTTTGACTTGTGTGGTGCTGTGCTGCATTAGTCTTAGGGGTTCATCTAGATATTTCTGAGATAGGTGCATCTTAGAAATAGGCTTTGTGTGCATGAGAAGTTGAGGTGGTCCTCCTTCTACTTGATTGTTATTGAGTGGCTTTGCTTGTTGGTATTTGGTAGAGCTGAGCTCCCTTGCCACTTTGCTTGTTTGGTTGTTGCATTCATGCATATTTCCAGTATTTCTTTACTTTGCAGTGATTCCTGTTTGCTGTTTAGTGTTGTTGCCATGATCCCTTAGGAGCTCTAACTTCTCCGCTGTGGAGGAGTTATGATAGACATTAGGTTGGTCAACCAGGCATGATAACATTAGGTAGATTCCCCTTTTCAACCATAGTTTTAGGGTGTCTCTTTCCTTTCTCAAAACAACAGAAAAACACTTAATAAAGGATAAAACAAAAGTGAATTCATTTCTTCCGTTAAAAGATTTGAACAAACATCAAAACTTTTTGTCCTCCTGGACTGTGAAAACCCTTGGTTAAGGTGCATTTTCCCATAAAAAACACTTGAACAGCTTGTGTCGTGCGTAGCCCGAACTACGTTTACTCTGATCTTCCATGTCGTGTGGAAGTACGTAGGCACAGGACGCGATGTCCTGGCGGGCAACCTTCCCCCCGGCTAGACGTAGGTAGTCGAACTACGTTGACTCTGACTTTCCCATTGCACGAGGGAGTACGTAGGCCCAGAACAGCGTATGTTCTGTCGAGTCCTGTCCTTTTTCTTTTCTTTTCAGACTGACCACTAGCGTAGATAGATAAACACCTCCTTTTCCTTATAAACACCAAGCGTGGATCCCGTCGAGTACGACGGACGTGAGGGGTGCTAATACCTTCCCCTTGCGTAACCGACTCCCGGATCCAAGTTTTGGTTGCGATGACCATACCTTTTCCCGCTTTTTGCGAGGTTTACTTCGAGCGTTTCCTTTCCCTCCGTTGGGATAAATAACGCACGGTGGCGACTCTTCTGTCAGCCGACGCCGATTTTCGCAGTAGCGACACTGCTCTCAACAATCCAACAGTCCATACAAGACCTCATTAACACAAATCTGGATTCATCCTACTCAAACTTCTTTTCATGAAAACACAACCTAGCAACAGCTGAAACAGTCATGGATATTGTTTGAATCCCAGCTCCAACCATCAAACTAAGCTTAAAGTCACAACTCTAAACTAAAGCTAAACACATACAGGAGCTTGACATTACAATGCCTAGGAAGCTAAATGCAAAAAGCCAACCACCCTAAGTATCTCATCATGGATTGATAAATCCAACTTCACGTAAATGCTAACAGCAACCCTAGTGCAAGATCCCAATGACAGTCCTATGCACACTTATTAAAATTCTAGATTAATTCAAGTATCCACTAAGTAACATAAACCACAAGCATGTATAGGAATTGAACCAACCAGATCTAGGCCTAAACAGAATTATGAGTTTGACAGTTTTAGACTTAAAAACAAACCTTGATAAAACAAAATGAATCTTACCATGACAATGTTTAGATTAATTAACCATCAATCCACAACTCTATCCACACAGGCAAACTTGCAAGCCTTGTGGCAGTAGGCATTTTACAGCATAAATGTAACATTCTTGGCATATCAATACCCAAACAGTCTAAACAACAGCCCCTCTAATGCTCTAATGACAGTAACAAATCACATAGATCTTTTCAAGCACAACGTTTAAAATTCACAAATGAAAGTGACAACTTGATCATTACAATTCCAAATACCAAAGCCTTATAACAGTTACACCTTTAAAATGCCAACTACTAACATAACAATGTTCAAAGAGAAATCAGAGCATCTAACCTAGATCTCTTCATGTTGACAGTTTTTAAATTCCAAAACAGTTTTGGTGAAATCTACATAACAATGTCAAGCCCAAACTGACCATGTATTTTAACAACATACTTTCACAAAAGTAACAACTAATGTATACTAATCATGGCAGATTCATACATGAGCTGCACTTATATTTAAAACACATTGTAACAACTAATGTACAATAATCACGTTCATGACAGTTTAAAAAAGGATAGTAACTACCAACCTCTTGTAGACTTCCAAGCAAGCTAATATAGAAGGCAAAACCTTGAAGACTCCCCAGATGTGCTCCAACCAATGCCTTGGTGAAAATGCAGCCTTTCTTGCACTTGAAGCAAACATGTGAATCTTGGACCAGAACTTGAAACAAGTGATGATGATGGTATTTTAGGTTATGGACAGTTGGTACATCATAAACCTAAGGTGTTTGGAGGTTTACAATGATCGAAACAGGTCCGAGCAGTGATTTGGCAGATTTTGTGTGTGAAGTCAAACTTTGCTTGGTTGAAAGTTGACTTTTGGGAAAATGAGGGTTTTGACTGGTTTAAGAGTTTGAACACATTCCACACATCATTTGTGGATTGTATAGATGGTTTGTGGTGATTTTGAGTGGGTGAAAATGGTTTTGGAATGTGTTTTGATCAAGGCAGTTTTTTGAAGGTTTTGGAATGGTTTTCTTCACTTGTGATAAAATGCAAGATAGGAGGAGAGCAATGGTTTTCTCTTGGGTTTTAGAGTGCTCTGGTGTACCTTTCAACATAGAGGAAACCTCTATTTATAGGCAAGGAAAGTCTTTGGGCAGATTGTTACTTTGGCACTTTTGGAGGGAGTTTTGAAAAATCAATCTATCCAAGATTGTATGGCAGCTGAGCACATCATTCCCTTGGTTTAATTCAGGAAAAACTCAAGTGAAATGAGGGACATGAAGTGATTGAAGAGAGCATAGAGGGTAGGGAAGCAACTGCTGCAGATTTCATGGAAAGTTTCTCTTTCCTCTTTGATTTCTTTGAATATAATATTGCAACCTTCCTTGCAACTTGCCATACCTTTTAAATCCTTCACTTCTTATGCATTTTCATTCATCATACTCTCTAACTATCAGATAGAAACATGATCCAAGGGCTGAGAATAGCTCAAGTGATCAAAAGGTGAGTTTGTGAAAAAGTGAAAATGTTGGACTTAAGTGTTGAAACCTCATCTTGTTGGATCCATAACTCTCAACTCATAAGGGCTATGGAGGAGTTCTAGTAAATTTTGGAAAACCCTCATGAAGATCTACAACTTTCATGTTTTCATGATCTTCATATTCCCAATGAAACTAGGTTAAATATCCACTCAAAGTTGCTAAAAACATGCCTAAAAAGGCCAATAACTTAGAATTTTTCTAAGTTATTTCCCCCTCTTGTAATGACTTTGGCCATAACTCCAAATCTATGCATTTTATGCTCATGGACCACTGTGGGACATTTGTATTACTTGTCAAGATCTTTCCAATGAGCTTTGAACCAACTCAATTGGATGTGTGGTTAGGGAGTTATGGTCTTGCCCCTTTCAAAACCCTAATTTCCCGATTTTTCGATTACTCCTCAATCCTTGATCCAATGGTCATGAAACTTCATTTACAGGTGTAATATGTTACTAGGAACATTTTTGCTTCATACGTTGAGGTCAAATTCCTTATGATTGAAGAGTTGACTTTTCGGTCAACCGAACGATCGATCGATGACTACCGAGTCGGTTGTTGATGTTTCGGGTCTTTTGAGGCCTTGAAACTTCTTGAGTATACTTCACTAATCCATACGAGCTTTATGGACCATGATCCCACCATTGGAACACCATTTAAAACAAAGGTCAAACTACAGTTGACTTTTCCTAATCGAAAACCCTAATCGGGTATCCTAAACTGCATTGTTCTTGATCCTTGGGTGACAACCTCAAATTAGATTCATACTTGACCAAATGGAGTATATTTGATGATGTGGAGACTTATTTCATGGAGAACCAATCCAATACATTGACTGATTAAACCGTCGAAACCTCGATTCTCGGCTGTACGGAATCCTAATTCCTATATCTTAACAAAGACCAACTTGAAATATGTTAAGGTTAGATAATCAAATGAATATGATCTTAAAATGATGATGAGGATCAAAGGGGTCAAAATTTGGGGTGCAACAGTTGCCCCTATTTAAATATTTTCACTAGATGGCGATGAGAGATGATGATCCTCATAGAATCGTAGTGAAAGGTATTTAAATATAGCAAACCAGAAATTTTGTCCCTTAGATCCTATGGTATGCAAAAGGACAAATGCGAATATGCCATGAATCTAAATGATGCTTGAATGCAAGACAGGTGCAGACACACGAGCAAGAATAAAAGAACGACAAGACAACGAGTAACCACTCACGGGGGACCCAACATACTGGGGAAAGATCCAAGGCAAAACAAGCAAAATAGTTCAATCATGACTAAAGATGCTGTTCAAGGGAAATCTTTCACACAGGGGACGCAAATTCCACCGGGGAAGACAAATCTTCACTGGGGGGAAAAGGAGACACACACACCATTGAGGAAGAAGGCAATTCTCCACCGAGGAAACGAAAGATTAGAGACGTAAGCCTCACTGGTGATAACCAAATGAGGAATTTCCTATAACGAAGAGTTCGAACGGGATCTTCAAGAAAAGAACAGAAACAAGGCCAGACGCACCGGGAATGCTAGTATCCACTAGATCTCCGAGACTCGAATGGGAAAGCAACGACTTTGCTGGGAACATTAGTGACAACCAGAACAACAAACAGTTTCAAGCAGTGCTAGTTTCTACTAGACTTACTGGGGGTGATGGTGACGACCAAACCAAAAGTTACAATCAATTGGGAATTCCGAATAGCATTGGTAAAAAACAGGACTTCGGCTGGGGAAGTTGGTAACAACCAAATCACGGTACTAATAACGATTAGCTTTCAAGAAGGAAGTACATATATATCCCTCAAAACCTTAGGAACAAAAGTCAAATATCCTCAAATCATTAGGATACATCAAAGATTTCATACAAATGCAACATTCGAGTCTCTGGAAATTCCTGAACTCGGAACCCGAAGTATACATCTCCAAAGGTACAAAACCTGAGCTTGGGATGGAAACAAACACTTCCACAGGTAAACAACCTGATCTTGGAGGCAAACATATCCAAAGGTACTAAACCTGAGCTTGGGGGCGAACATATCCAAAGGTACGAAACCTGAGCTTGGGAGCGAACATATCCAAAGGTACGAAACCTGAGCTTGAAGCGAACATATCCAAAGGTACGAAACCTGAGCTTGGAGCGAACATATCCAAAGGTACGAAACCTGAGCTTGGAGCGAACATATCCAAAGGTGCTAAACCTGATCTTGGAGCGAACATATCCAAAGGTACGAAACCTGAGCTTGGAGCGAACATATCCAAAGGTACGAAACCTGAGCTTGGAAGCAAACATAGCGTGACTTCACTTGGAATGATACACAACTAAATCGTCAGTACCTGTTATCCATGGATTTTTCCAATTCCAATTACCAACTGGCCTTTCTCGAAATATGATTGGTCACCACCAAATTAACTATACCAGTATCCACTGGATTTTTCAAACAATGCTGGTCACAACCGGTCCTTAACATTCCTAAGATAAGCTTCTTAAATGAGACAGCCACTTATCTGAAAAGATAACGATGATAAGCCTCTCATGGGAGACTTCCACTTATATGGGGATACGGATAAACTGATAAGCTTCTCTGGAGAGACTGCCACCTATCTGGAAGACATACTGGAAACAAGCTTCTCGAGGGAGATGGCCACTTGTTGCTGGATATAATGAAACAGGATAAGCTTCTCAGGCGAGACTGCCACTTATCTGTAGGTGAATAAGCTTCTCTATAGAGATTGCCAATTATGGATAAGCTTCTCTACAGAGATTGCCACTTATGGATAAGCTTCTCTACCGAGACTTCCACTTATCGTTGAACTGAATAAGCTTCTCTACAGAGACTGCCACTTATGGATAAGCTTCTCTACAGAGACTTCCACTTATCGTTGAACTGAATAAGCTTCTCTACAGAGACTGCCACTTATGGATAAGCTTCTCTACAGAGACTGCCACTTATCGTTGAACTGAATAAGCTTCTCTACAGAGACTGCCACTTATGGATAAGCTTCTCTATAGAGACTACCACTTATTGTTGTAGGTAACACGAAGTGTTGTTCTTGATAGATAGTGCAAAATAAATGAACATCCAGGTAGGTTCGGCGACCGACAGTGACCGAAGTTCAATCTAGAACTAAGCTATAAAGAAACTGTCAAACAAGACTCCAACCATTGAGAAATGAACTCGAACGGGGACACTCTTATCCAATCATGGAAAAAGATAACTGAAGCAACCATCACCCACGAGGATTAAACTCTGTGGGGAATTGAGAAAGGATGGACATTTTTTGCTTAAGGGCTGACAACTCTATTGGAGAGAGACAACACACCCAGTCACTTGGTGAAAAATACCAAAGTGAAACAGGAACAAGTAATAACCAGAGATAGCAGAAATGCACGGATGCTATGCATATGCTTTATGCCATGCTTATGTTTATGCTGACAAAACAGACAAAACAAAACAGGAGATGAAATAAACATCTCGACACAGGTATCAAGCCAACTTCACCAAAATTGGACATCAACGGGGATGATCATAAAGATCAACAGTTCCACTTCAAAGTTACAACCTTCTCTGGGAGAGAGTAATCTACTTAGGACACAACATCATGACTTCACTCGGATTGCCATCATGAGCTTGAATTCTTTGAAGGAAAAATCACCAAGGGAAGTTCCAAGATCAAACCGATGTAACAACTTAATCGAAAAGCTGATAAAAAGGTATCATGAGAACAAAACACCTCTGCCCCTCGACAGTATATCAATCCTCTTCAAGTGAGCAACGACTCTTGCAACAAACAGTCTTCAAACTTTTCTGCCCCAGATTACATGGTCTGTGGGAAGAAACCATCAAGAGATTTTTATAAAAGAATCGACACAAAGATGCTTCAATGTCTTCAAACTCTTATAGATAGAGATTTACAAATCTCGACGTGATTGCCCCAGTTTAACGGTGCTTGCATAACAAAGTCTCGGACTGTAGAAGTAACGACTAGGGAACAAACTTTCCCCTACTAGCTGTTAACTGCAACAGAGTTGCCCCAGACTAAACTGTTCTTTGATAGATTCAACTGATCTTGACCTGGTCGGCTCTGATTAGCTGAACGTTATGACAAATGATTAACAAATCCTTCAGATTAGTTGCCCCAGGCTGAGCTTCCTTTATCAAATCAAACTCCCTAGCTAGCAGCTTTTGTTGGGATTCCTCTGACATTGGATCGTCTAGCACGCAATGTTGTTCATTAAAAATTGGCAATTTTCAATGTAAAATTCATGCAATCTTTTGAAAACATTTTTTGATGAAACACACACGGCGGAGTGATCAAAGTGAAAGTGATCCAATCATTTAAAAATGATGGATAAAGTGATTAACACACACACAAACATCAAAGATCATTAGGAGTCAGGTTATCCAACCTTGTTGTAATATGCTTTCAAAACAACCTTACCTCAATTAGGTCTTTTAAGGGTTGTAACATGGTCTAGTTCACGATTCATGAAACAAAGGATTAAAGGCTCAAAGTTATTTGTCCCACCCAATCTCCATGATGAACTCCAATCCTACGCTCGGTTAACTCAAACTATACATTCAGGTTCTTACAGATTTAAGAATTGAACTGATGATAGTTGGTGATGATTCACAAATCTAGGGTAGTCACAACTCCCTTACAGTATTTGATAGCTTTTTGCTATTTGAGGATTTTTAAAAGTGATAACTCTTATAAAATTCCTCTCTTTTGTTATCCCTGACTTTTGTCTAAACTGTTTTGTTCGAATATACAGTCAATGGGATGCTCCATTTTTGCCCAAGTCTCCTTCATAGGTTTTGACTTAGCGGGCTTTTCAATTTTCTTTTTTTTCCTCCTTCTCTCTTTTTTTTAGAAAGGAGGTGACTACCTAGTTTAATGGCTACGGTGAACCATCATCGTCCTTTAAACTTCGACACTTGCTTGTTGTGTACGAAGGAAAAACCTGAATGTACCACTTTTATATGAAAAGTGTCTTGTATGCATGTATCTTCAAGTTAACCGAGAACTACCCTCCCCAGGTTTGAGATTTAAGGTTTTTTTGCAAAGAAAGAAAACTCCTACTTTTAGGCTCGAAGGGGTTAACGAGGGATTATCTTCCTTATTTCTCCAGTGTTTAAGGGTTGAAACAATGCCTTACATCATCGGCAAAGTTAAATTGAAAGCATATCAACAGCAGTTATGGATATAGTTTTCATCATCCTCCCCAATCTTTGCTTTAAACAACAGTTTAGTAAAGAAAAGAAATTTTTGCATTTTTTCGTTTTCTTATAACAATGTACGGAAAGAGAAAGAGTGAAATGAATGGACTTAATCAAAAGATGCACAAACATTTCATTAATCTTGCCAATTCAAAATGAACAACAGCTTACAAGCAATTCAAATGTAAAGAAAACACAACAAAATGCTGAGACAGTCTACAGCTGCCAGCCTTAGGGAATTAAAATTGACAAAACAAAATTTCAAATTTTAGGCCCATGTGGGGAAACACCTTCAACCACCACTTGCACCTTGTGATATAGAATTATGAGGGGTCTCACGGGTCCTTTGCCTTTGGATTTAGGAATCGCAGCACTGTCATTTGATTTATCCTCCTGAGGTTTCAACAACTCTCGCAGTCTTAGTTTAAAACCTTCACACTCTTCAACTAGGTGCCCTGTTGTCCCAGTATGATATCCGCATTCTACTTCTGGGTAGTCTTCTTCGAAGATCAAGTGCTTGTCAATGATCAGCTCTTGTACAAGATATCCTAATGCTATACATGCATCTAAGTTGTGTCCTTCAGCTCCTTTGTGAAATTCACAGTTCAGGTTCACATTATGCCATGGTCCTGGCACAGGATTGGATAATCGCAGAGTCACTAGCGAATTCTGAATCAGTAGCGGGTAAAGTTTGCTTAACGGTACTGGAGTTTGTTTACCGCAAGCCTTATTTTTCCTGACATGGTCCTTCTTGTTCAATCTCCGGCTGTGAGAAGTTTGAGGAGGAACAAACACCGACTGGTGAGAGTCTTTTCTGGTAATCGTCTGATATTTGACCGTTTGATCAGATACTGACTTGTGTGAAATTTCTCCGAGTGCTTGCTTTTGCTGCGGAGGAGACATGAGAGGTGGTGAAGTTTTGCTGACTTGAACACCTTGAGGCGTGAAAGAGATCATTGTGGAGTCGAGAAAATCTTTAACCTCGTTTTTTAATGCTTTACAGTCTTCAGTTGAATGCCCCGATGCCCCATTATGATAGTCGCATCTGGCGTTGGCATCGAAGGCCAGGGGGTAAGGAAGAATCACCGGTTTCAACTCCTTTGGTATTGTCAATCCACCTTGGATTAAGTCTGGCAGCATCTAACTGTATGACATTGGAAACGAACTCTCTGGTTTCCTTGGTCTTTGTTGGGCGTGCAGACGCGATTGAAGGTTATCTGATTGTTGATACCGAGAATGTCCTTGAGTTGGAGGAATCATCGGAGATAATGCATCCCTAGTTTCTCTGGACGCCACATGGTCGGAGTGACCCTCTTTTTTCATCATGTTCTGCAATGTCTCTAGAACCCAATTCATCTGACACTTGAGAATTCTGATGTCCTCTTTCAGCATTTCCTGAGCTTTCAAAGGTCCCTCCATTGTTTCCATTTGTATTGGATATGTGCTAGGTATCCCCTCTCTATCTCTCTGATATCAAACGAACACCGAATGAACCAAAATACCAACACAACGAAGTATGATATGCAAAATGCTGATGCAAG
Source organism: Lathyrus sativus (assembly GCA_963859935.3). Lineage (NCBI taxonomy): Eukaryota > Viridiplantae > Streptophyta > Magnoliopsida > Fabales > Fabaceae > Lathyrus > Lathyrus sativus. The sequence continues at coordinate 318,251,876 of OZ012739.1, forward strand.
TGCAAAAAATGCAACTGGTTTTACAAAACTCAGAAGATTGATTAGGTCAAACCCTCGTTTCATTAATCGTTGGGAAAAGTTACAACTTTTAAAAATACCAGAAAACGACTGAGCTTTACAAAACCAGTTGCGACATGATATGCTTATGGTGATATGATGGGATGATGTACAAAGGCAAGTATTCACAAATACATGCACACACAAAGACCTCCTAGGCTCAAGATCAAAGCAAGGAGTCAAAGGTCTACCCATCCCCAAAGATTTGTACTATGAGCTAATTGTACCTGCCGAACGGGTTCTAACAGATTTCCCAAAGTCATAGTAAATCCTTCGGATATTGCCAACTAACGCGACTACTCACGTGAGTCAACAATATTCTCAAGATAAACTCGTTTGAGTGTAGCATCGCGTGACAACTATTGAGGGACTACTCCCTAACAGTTTCCGCGCTACGTCCTAAAAAGGCTAAGTGGGGTAAAAGTGTTACTAAAAGTCCCCAACTTCATAAACTCATATTGAAATAATTAGTGAATACACGACTACTCATGCATTACTAATCATCTCAAAGAGTCTCCACTGAGTGTGATTACATCATATGTCAAACATATTGGGACTACTCCCAATAGCCCAACTATTGATCATACCACAATCCTATCTCACGTGTCACTCAAATTCGGGTTACGATTTATCTCACCACTCAAGGCACCCAATGTTCCACACAAAGATATATTGACAAATATATATATGTAAGCAAATATTCACAAATACAATGTATTGCATACACAAAGGTTCCCTAGGCTTGAAGCCCAAGCAATGGAGTCAAAAATTTTACCCATCCCCAAGGATTTGTACTATGGGTTAACTTGTACCTGCCGAACGGGTTCTTAACAAAGTTCCCAGGGTCAACAACCCATATTTCGGATATTATCAATTTCCCAAATCACTCGGTAGTCGATAACATTCTCAAGAGAGTCTCGCCCGAGTGTAGTATCGCGTATCAACTACTTCGAAAATACTTCCTTATAGCCATCGCACTATGTCCTAATAAGGCCAAAGTGGGGGAAAATGTAATCTAAAAGTCCACAGTGTCACGGGCTCCTTTCTCGAAAGTAGTATTGTTTTCACGAATATTCGTTCAACAAAACTAACTCTCAAGAGGGCCTACACTGAGCGGTGGTTTCTCAAGTTAGCTTGGTCGGGAATCAACTCCCTATAAGCCTTCTTGAATATACCACCATTCTATCATAATTGCACTCAAGTCCGGGTATAGGACTGTCTCACCACTCAAAGTTCCCAATATCCAACATACAAACAAATATATTGACAAATATACATGTTAAGAAAATATTCACAAATATAGCATATAATCAAACAAAATAGGCTAAACCCTCAAGTTTAAGGTCCCCAGTGAAGTCGCCATTTCTAATGCAGTGAGAATCGTGATGCCAAGCTATTGATTAACTTGAATCTTAAATTCTTAAATTTACAACTGTACTTTAATTTATCCAAAGGAAAGGTCTAAAGAAAGAAAAAACCTTTTGCCTGATGTAACAACAACACTAAGAGATTCAGGGATCGGGGGTTGGTTATGCCTAGGGTAGGTGTCTCACATCCTAAACATTTGTAATACTCTACAGGAACCTTTTGTTTGTTTGTATGCTAAGTTTGCTAAATGTTTGCTATGGATTGGGATTGGGTGAAAGGTGTAGGTTAAGACCTAAAGATAGTTTCTAAGTTTGCTCGCAAAGACATCGCTTCCTCTGCCTACGTATCCTAACTAGGATAGAATCAGAGCAATCATAGTTCACCTCACTAGGGTTAAGGAACACTTGATTATGATCAAGGTTCAAAGGGGAACAAACATTACAATACTTGTGTAGAGTTTAAGAAAACTCTCTAGATCTACATTGTACACTCAAGAAAGGGGAGTAAGTAATCATTTCCATGATTCTTACATAGAGTTAACCAAACTATACCTAACTCTATGTTGTAAGACCAATTATTTCTATCCATACCAAAAGGAAGAAGAAGGGGGGAAGGTTGCTCGTCAAGATATCGCATCTTGTGCCTACGTATTCTCATTGTCCAATGAGAAATCAGAGCGGTCGTAGTTCAGACACGAACTACAGAATAAGGATCAATTGGTTCTTTCCAGACCAAAAGGAGGGGGAGGGTTCTATCCAGACCTATGAGTTAAAATCCTATTGGTTCTATCCAGACCAAAAGGGGAGAAGGTTCTATCCAGACCTATGAGTTAAAATCCTATTGGTTCTATCCAGACCAAAAAGGGAGAAGGTTCTATCCAAACCTATGAGTTAAAATCCTATTGGTTATATCCAGACCAAAAGGGGAGAAGGTTCTATCCAGACCTATGATTTAAAATCCTATTGGTTCTATCCAGACTAAAAGGGGAGAAGGTTCTATCCAGACCTATGAGTAAAAATCCTATTGGTTCTATCCAGACCAAAAGGGGGGAAGGTTCTATCCAGACCTATGAGGTTATATCCTATTGGTTCTATCCATACCAAAAGGGGGAAGGTTCTATCCAGAACTATGAGGTTATATCCTATTGGTTCTATCCATACCAAAAGGGGGAAGGTTCTATCCAGAACTATGAGTTTATCGAGCTATCTATGACCCAAGGGTCAATAGAGAGACTTTCCTTTGGAAGGGAAAAGAGGAGGCAGCTGGGATGAGAACTAAAGAGTTCCATCACTTTGGGAAGATAAAATTAACAAAGCAAGCATACACACATGATGAATATAAGGGACATGGTTACAACCAAGAACAGACAAGCATATTACAATAGGCCAAGATTACAATCAAGAGGAATGGTTATAACCAAAGCAAGGTACAAGGATATCATAATATCAATGATTTCGAACAAGATAGATGGTCACAACCAAAGCATGCAAGCATATCACAATATAAAGCAAGGATTATAATCAAGATAGATGGTCACAACCAAGAACATGCAAGTATAGCATCAAGATATTACAATATCATGAAAAGGGGAAAGTTCTTACAAGACTAAATGAAAGGTGAAAACCAAAGCATATCCTAACGAAGAATGGGGTACATCTTAATAAAGATGGAAGGGGATCTTAACAAAGATGGGGTTTCAATAGGGCTTACAAGATGACATGTATACTTATAGGAATCATGGCTACATCAAATAATGTCACAACAAAAGTTCAAAAACTTCAACGGGGATTTTAAATGGAAATCAAATGAAACAATCATGATGCTTACAAGCAAAAGTAATTATAATCACATACACAAAAGGGTTGACAAACAAATGCTCTCATCAAGTGCAAAATTAAACTCAGAAGAATCAACAACTTGAAATGTAAAGGAGGGTAAAAACCCTAACAAAGAAACATGACAATTTTCAATGCAAAGTGTTTTCAAAAATGAAAATTCTAGGATTTTTAAATGCCATATGAAAATATGCAAAAATACAAGATAATTGCAAAAAGAATCATTCACAAATGATAAAAAAAAATGGTGAAGTTATGTTATTTTGAATTTTAAAGAAAAAAAACAAACATTTAAGTCATTAAAAATAATAGGGAGTCGCTTGGTGGGTGTTGAAACCACCACCTTTGGGTTACCAGTTCAAAATTTGGCCAACTCAACTAGAGGCACACGCGTGTTATATCAAGGAAAAAGATATAGAAAATGTGAAAACATGGGAATAATGAAAAAAAAACCAAAAGGGTTGATCTCCACACAGATCGAACCCATGACATGTAGCAAGGCAAGGCAATATGAGAACAAGGCATAACCACTGAGGTGGCGATACATCCGTGTATTATGCCACCCTTAATAATACATAAACCTCAAAGTCATAATATTCTGGGCAAAAATCAAAGAGGAAAACAAGCAAGACAAGTCCAAACGGATTGATCTCAAACTTGATCAAATCTCAACCAATTTTAACAAAATTTGATTCTAACTCACTTGAATTTTAACAAGGATCACAATGGTGCTAACAGTTTTTCAAAATGAGGTGCACAAATTGAAATTCGATTACAAATGCAGGCTAAAGCTTGGAAATGCATTTTTAAAGTTGCAGACCAGATCAAGCATGTTTAAACCAAACCAAAAGCTTGCACAAACTTCAAATATATGGTTTATGAAATTCAGACAGAAGTGAGGTTTAAAAGCATGATATAACAGAAAATGACCAATCACTTGCAAGTGTGCTATGGTAAGTTCAAAACTGGCTGGCAGTAAAACCAATCACCAAAACATGATGATCCAACCAAATAACAGGCCTGCAATTGACTTTCAAATATCCACACCTGATGAGCTTTAACATAAATGAAACTCTAATGGTATAGTGTCTTATGCAGCTAGGACAAAGTGATTTCAAACCATTGTGATGTAACTAAAACATGTATGTCATCAAGACACAAACAAACAGTAATCATATGAAGCAGATCTTAGGTCAAACCAACATGAACTCATCAACAGAAATAAGACCTAAAAAATCCTAGAGATCTCAACACCTATGAGAACATTAGACAGCATGGTTGGTAAACAACACCCAACCTGCACTAGACAGAGATCTTGCACATTCAAAAATGACCTATAAGTGAATTCTAACAACAATACATCCTCACTTAAAGGTAAACACAGAACATGGTTCTAGACAACATGGCTATTACAAAAAAACCAACTCTTAAGGCAATTTCAAATTGAGGAAAACATATAGTCTAAGTTCAGTCATGACTTATAAAGGAGGGATTCAAAATATCATGACTTCACAAAGCTGAACTCTTGACAGTGGGATTAAACCAAGACTTAAACATCATTAATCAAACAAAGTGCCTTGTTTACCAATAGCAAAAGGAGCAAAACTGTCATGATCAGAAAGTTGGCTTATGGCAACTATTATTCATAGACAGTCCTGAAAGTACTATTATGAAGTTCAACATGATTATGCTAGCATCAATCATCCATTATGTACCTCAACTGTCTAACAGATTTACAAGCTAAAAAGGGTTCACTCAAGGCAAAAGGCTAATGGCTTTCTCCTATCAGAGCATACTGGAAGATCTCCTACTGATTCTATCAACCTAAACTCAAAACACTCTAGCAGCAGTCTCAACACGTCATTAATGGTCCATCATCATGAGCTCAACATAAATCATCTCCAAATTCAGACTAAACAGTTAGACAAACAAGCTGCCTTCCAAAGATCTAAACAACACATAACAACCTTAAATCCTCAAGACATCCCTCACTAGGCCAGGCCTTCCAAAAGAGAGGCACTAAACTCAACAAAATCTAGAATGCACCTCAATCAGAGAATCTAATGATGTTATCCCACTAAACTACACACTAGTGTTTAACAGCACCAAAAGACTCTCACCAGATACAAACAAACTTCTCTAAACACTCAAACCAAGAAAACCTGCTCTCAACAATCCAACAGTCCATACAAGACCTCATTAACACAAATCTGGATTCATCCTACTCAAAATGCTTTTCATGAAAACACAACCTAGAAACAGCTGAAACAGTCATGGATATTGTTTGAATCCAAGCTCCAACCATCAAACTAAGCTTAAAGTCACAACTCTAAACTAAAGCTAAACACATATAGGAGCTTGACATTACAATGCCTAGGAAGCTAAATGCAAAGAGCCAACCACCCTAAGTATCTCATCATGGATTGATAAATCCAACTTCACATAAATGCTAATAGCAACCCTAGTGCAAGATCCCAATGACAATCCTATGCACACTTATTAAAATGCTAGATTAATTCAAGTATGCACTAAGTTACATAAACCACAAGCATGAATAGGAATTGAACCAACCAGATCTAGGCCTAAACAGAATTATGAGTTTGACAGTTTTAGACTTAAAAACAAACCTTGATAAAACAAAATGAATCTTACCATGACAATGTTTAGATCAATTAACCATCAATCCACAACTCTATCCACACAGGCAAACTTGCAAGCCTAGTGGCAGTAGGCATTTTACAGCATAAATGTAACATTCTTGGCATATCAATACCCAAACAGTCTAAACAACAGCCCCTCTAATGCTCTAATGACAGTAACAAATCACATAGATCTTTTCAAGCACAAGGTTTAAAATTCACAAATGAAAGTGACAACTTGATCATTACAATTCCAAATACCAAAGCCTTATAACAGTTATACCTTCAAAATGCCAACTACTAACATAACAATGTTCAAAGAGAAATTAGAGCATCTAACCTAGATCTCTTCATGTTGACAATTTTTAAATTCCAAAACAGTTTTGGTGAAATCCACATAACAATGTCAAACCCAAACTGACCATGTATTTTAACAACATACTTTCACAAAAGTAACAACTAATGTATACTAATCATGGCAGATTCATACATGAGCTGCACTTATATTTAAAACACATTGTAACAACTAATGTACACTAATCATGTTTATGACAGTTTAAAAAGGATAGTAACTACCAACCTCTTGCAGACTTCCAAGCAAGCTAATATAGAAGGGAAAACCTTGAAGACTCCCCAAATGTGCTCCAACAAATGCCTTGGTGAAAATGCAGCCTTTCTTGCACTTGAAGTAAACAAGTGAAACTTGGACCAGAACTTGAAACAAGTGATGATGATGGTAATTTAGGTTATGGAGAGTTGGTACATCATAAACCTAAGGTGTTTGGAGGTTTACAATGATCAAAACAGGCATGAGCAGTGATTTGGTAGATTTTGTGTGTGAAGTCAAACTTTGCTTGGTTGAAAGTTGACTTTTGGGAAAATGAGGGTTTTGACTGGTTTAAGAGTTTGAACACCTCCCACACATCATTTGTGGATTGTATAGATGGTTTGTGGTGATTTTGAGTGGGTGAAAATGGTTTTGGAATGTGTTTTGCTCAAGGCAGATTTTTGAAGGTTTTGGAATGGTTTTCTTCACTTGTAAGAAAATGCAAGATAGGATGAGAGCAATGGTTTTCTCTTGGGTTTTAGAGTGCTCTTGTGTATCTTTAAACATAGAGGAAACATATATTTATAGGCAAGGAAAGGCTTGGGGCAGATTGGTACTTTGGCACTTTTGGAGGGAGTTTTGAAAAAATAATCTATCCAAGATTGTATGGCAGCTGAGCACATCATTCCCTTGGTTCAATGCAGGAAAAAACTCAAGTGAAATGAGGGACATGAAGTGATTGAAGAGAGCATAGAGGGTAGGGAAGCAGCTGCTGCAGATTTCATGGAAAGTTTCTCTTTCCTCTTTGATTTCTTTGAATATAATATTGCAACCTTCCTTGCAACTTGCTATACCTTTCAAATCCTTCATTTCTTCTGCATTTTCATTCATCATACTCTCTAACTATCAGATAGAAACATGATCCAAGGGCTGAGAATAGCTCAAGTGATCAAAAGGTGAGTTTGTGAAAAAGTGAAAATGTTGGACTTAAGTGTTGAAACCTCATCTTGTTGGATCCATAACTCTCAACTCATAAGGGCTATGGAGGAGTTCTAGTACATTTTGGAAAGCCCTCATGAAGCTTTACAACTTTCATGTTTTCATGATCTTCAGATTCCCAATGGAACTAGGTCAAATATCCACTCAAAGTTGCTAAAAACATGCCTAAAAAGGCCAATAACTTAGAATTTTTTCGAAGTTATTTTTCCCTCTTGTAATGACTTTGGCCATAACTCCAAATCTATGCATTTTCTGCTCATGGACCACTGTGGGACTTTTGTAGGACTTGTCAAGAGCTTTCCAATGAGCTTTGAACCAACTCAATTGGATGTGTGGTTAGGGAGTTATGGTCTTGCCCCTTTCAAAACCCTAATTTCCTGATTTTTCGATTACTCCTCAATCCTTGATCCAATGGTCATGAAACTTCATGGACAGGTGTAATATGTTACTAGGAACAATTTTTCTTCATACTTTGAGGTCAAATTCCTTATGATTGAAGAGTTGGCTTTTCGGTCAACCGAACGATCGATCAATGACTACCGAGTCGATTGTTGATGTTCCGTGTATTTTGAGGCCTTGAAACTTCTTGAGTAGACTTCACTAAGTCATATGAACTTTATGGACCATGATCCCACCATTGGAACACCATTTAAAATAAAGGTCAAACTACAGTTGACTTTTCCTGATCGAAAATCCTAATCGGGTATCCTGAACTGCACTATTCTTGATCCTTGGGTGACAACCTCAAATTGGATTCATACTTGATCCAATGGAATATATTTGATGACGTCGAGACTTATTTCATGGAGAACCAATCCAATACGTCGACTGATTAAACCGTCGAAACCTCGATTCTCGGCTGTACGGAACCCTAATTCCTGTATCTTAACAAAGACCAACTTGAATTATGTTAAGGTTAGATAATCAAATGAATATGATCTTAAAATATGATGAGGATCTAAGGGGTAAAAATTTGGGGTGCAATAGGTGCGAAGGTTTTTCTATCCATAGTTGATGATTACTCCAGAAAGTTATGGGTATTCATCCAGAAGGCTAAGGATGAAACTTTTGAAAAGTTCAAAAGTTTTCGAAAACCGAATTGGCAGGAAGGTCAAAACGTTGAGGACTAATAATGGTTTTTAATTTTGAAATGAGGCTTTCGACAACTATTGGGATACGTATGTTATTGTAAGGAACAAATCTACTGCAGGGACTCCCCAACAAAATGGCTTGGCTGAAAGGTTTAATCGAACCATTCTGGAAAGGATGGGGTGCATGTTGGTAAGTGCATGATTAAAGAAGGTGTTTTAGCTAGAAGTTGTTGCTAATGCAACATACATGATAAATAGGTGTCCCTCGACAACCTTGGGAATGAAGACATCTGAAAAAGTCTGGTCAAGACATCCACCTAGTCTCGACAGACTTAGAGTATTTGGTTGTTTAGCCTATACTCATATTAGGCTAGACAAGGTCGAACCTAGAGCTCTGAGATGTATGTTCCTTGGATACCCTGAAAGAGTCAAAGCTTATAGGTTGTGGTGCCTAGAGCCAGGTCACAAGAGGTGTATCATAAGTTAAGATGTAGTTTTCAATGAAGCTGAGATGGATTTTAAGAAAACAAACGGGATTGGTCAGAGTTCAAAGATCTTTGAAGAAGAGCTGGAACAAGAATAGATTTCTATTGAGGTGGAGTATAATGATGTTGAATTGCATGACCTAGGTGAAGTCAAAGAAGAAGCAGAAGTTGTTGTCAAATATGAGGAGACTGATAATGACAACCTACTAGCAAGAAACAAGTCGAGAAGATTCATTTATCCACCTCAGAGACTTGGTTATATAGATCTCATAGCTTATGCCTTAATCTTTGCAAGTGAGGTTCTTGACGAAGAACCTAGAGACAATAACGAAGTTATGAGGAGTCGAGATGAGACTGAATGGATGAAAGCCATGGATGATGAGATGAAATCTCTCCATGATAATAAAACTTGGGAGATGATTGAGAAACATGCAAGAGCCTAGTTAGTCATCCGTAAGTGGATTTTCAAGGTTAAGGAAGGAATCAAATGAGTGATGTTGAAGTGCTTTAAGGAAAGATTGGTTGCTAGGGAATTCACTCAAAAATAAGGTGTTGACTTTAATGATGTGTTCTCACCTGTTGTAAAGCATAGATCTATTATAATGTTGTTAGCCATGGTGGCAATGTTTGACCTAGAACTTGAACAGATGAATGTGAAGGGAAAAGATCTCGATAAAATGATCTCGATGAGGCAACCTGAAGGGTATGCATAAAAGGGAAAGGAAGATTATGTGTGCGGGCTGAATAGGTCTTTGTGTGGACTGAAACAATATCCTTGACGATGGAATAAGAGATTTGATAAGTTCATGACACACATTGGTTTCACTAGGAGCCATTTTGACCACTGTGTCTACTTCAGATTTCAACCTGGAAATTCACTTGTTATTTTGTTGCTTTATATGGATGACATCCTCATAGCAAGCAACAATGTCGAAGATATCATGAAGGTAAAGGCTGAACTCAATAAGGAGTTCAACATAAAGTATTTGGGAGCTTCCTCTATAATTCTTGGGATTGACATCTGAAGAGATTGAAAGCAGTCGATATTATGCTTATTTCAAGAGGCATACCTGAAGGAGATTCTTGACGGATTTGGTATGTTGAATTCAAAGCTTATTCTAACACCGACTAGTCCTTAGTACAAGATGAGCACGACTCAAAGTCCTAGTACTGAAGTCGAAAGAACCTATATGAATAGAATTCCATATGCTAGCATAATAGGTTCTTTGATGTATGCTATAGTATGTACTAGGCCAGACATAGAGTACGAAGTGAGCCTTACAAGCAGGTATATGGCCAACCCTAGAAAGGCATACTGAAAAGCATTAAAGTGGATTCTTAGGTGCATCAATGGGTTTCTAAGCAAAATCCTGATTTATGGTGGAGCCTATGGTGATGACAGAGAAGTCGAAATCAAAGGATTTGTCGACTCTTATTATGCAGGTTATATGGATTCTAGAAAATCTAATTTTGGATATGTATTCACTATGTTTGACATGACAATTAGTTGTAAAGTAACACTTCAAAAGGTTGTTTCCTTATTAACCATTGAAGCGGAATATATCGCCCTCATTGACGTTGTGAAAGAATCATTATGGCTTGAAAGTTTTTCTAAGGAGCTAAAACTTCAAAGTTGAGTTATCACTGTTAAATGTGATAGTCAAAGTGCAATACATCTGTCAAAGAACTCAGCCTATCATGAGTGAACCAAGTACATCAATGTGAGGCTTCACTTTGTCAAAGAGATAATCGAGCATGGAGAAGTCCAAGTGTTGAAGGTTTTGACTGATGATAGTGTTGCTGATATGATCACTAAGACATTGCCAAGTAGAAAGTTTTTCCACTGTATGAAGTTGATAAAGTTGCATGATGAATACTAGTTTTTTCCCTTGTTATAAAGTTTGTTTAAAGGTTGAGATTTGTGGTATCCAAATCAAACTCTAGTGTCGACAAGGGTATCTTCATGGTTCGACAAGAGTTGTGTATGTTACAGTTGAAGTCTATTCGAACATAATATCGAAATATATTAACTTTTAATTTATGTTAGCATGTTTAATTGGGCTTTGCTTCTAAGCACAATTGTTAAGTTAGCTTGTATCCTAAGTTAGCTTAGTAGTATATAAATAAACTAGTTCTCTCAGGTTGTTGAGAGAGGTTAATTGTTGGTATTCACTTGTAATATTTAAACCCTTATTGAGAAAGTGAATAGAAAAACATAGTTAACCAATTCGTATTCTTCTTCTTCCTTCTTCTCTCCCTTTTGTAAAATCTAATAGGGTTTCTTGTGTTTGTTCAAGAAACTCAATCTTTTTCTCATATTTTAGTTTGTTCTTGACGACATCAATTCACAAGAATATTGAACATGGTGTAGCCCAAAAACATCCTTGCAACTTTGAAACATAAAATACCATGAAATATCTCAAATATAAACAAGTATATAATGTTTGTACCCAAAACAACAATGCGACAAGAGTGGTTAAAACATAAATGCAACACTGGTTGAAACTTCTGGATGATAATTATTATGTATCTAGGTATCAAGTGTACGAGGATGAAGAAACTGTTTGAGATATATTTGGGACTCATCCTGATTTCATAAAGTTGTTAAATATATTTCTCACTATGGTTATCAAGCTGTTTTAGATTTACTCAGTAAAGGAGAAGAGAATCGTACACATGTATGCCAATAACTCATCAAAGAGTTGAAGGCACATAAAGAATCATACACATCACTATAGGGAAAAAAGAACATTTTGATGCAGTTCATGAGTCTCTTATTCTTTGTGTTAGCGGCCCAACACCAGAGAAAAAATGGATGTGCTTCTCTGAAATGGATCTTCTTACAAAAAATGCATATATTAGGGTGTGCGTATTGATCTGGCAAGATATGGGTTCTCAGAAACATTTTTCCACTACGGAGGGCCCTACCTAAAAATCCAATTGATCAAATTATGTGTATTGGGTGACTTTCTACATCACTGCATTTTGTTCAAGTTTATTTGAAATAAGGATGCTCTATACCACTAACATCACCAGAGTTGACAACTCAGTTAACAAAGGAAGTTGTAACTTGGCCGAGTCATTTTATGGATAGAATGCAAGATTTCACCAATTTAAGCAAGATTGAAAGAAAATCAAATAAACAAATGTCAAATGCGGAACCACCTATAAATATAGATTTAGACGGGGACACATGTTTTAATTCATTTTAGTTTTTCTCCAACAATGTATTTAGGTTGTTAGACATATTTTATATGTAATGTTGAATTAATATTACCAATGTCAAATGTATAAATTTTCATATATTTTAATGCATGTTTCAATTTTCTAAAATCTTCAACATTGTTGTGTTTGTATCATGCTCTGTTTCTAAAATAGGTTATGTGTGAACAGTAACATGTGAGTCTAGAAATACATTTACATACGCACCCCAATTAAAAAGAAGTATAACATAGATTTATTCAGAACTGTACATCCGAACCCACCCCATATTGTAAAAATAAAAGACAATAGGGGTTTATTCGAAAGTGCATTTTCAGACTCACCTAAATTTCACTAAACGAAGCGGGGTGTGTTCAAAAGTACGTCGCTGAAATATCCTCTAAGACAAGATTGAGTTTCTAAGGTTCATATTGATCTAAAACTTGTATAAATATGGGTGTGACTAAACTTGTCAGCACAAACACATAAAAAAAATACAAAATGTCTCATTATGCATATCTCGCTTTTATCTACTTCAACGGTGAGAGACCCCCTCTTCAATTTAGGTTATAAAATGTCATTCGTCTTGTCGATCTAAAATCAATATCAGAGAATATGTACCCATGTACCCAGACAATCGAAGAGTTGTGAAGCTCTATTATCTTTCACCCTCAATTAGCATCTATGAGAATATATAGTTTAGTGAGTTTAAGCTAAAGACATAAGAATATTTAATTATTATGTGAAGTACATTTCACTGTTACGAAATACAAGATCTGATCGAGTTGTATGCGAAGATTGTAAGATCGACTGAAGATATTTAAAAAATGATGAAATGACTTGATGATAAAATATATTTTTTGACTTACGTTAACGATTATTTATGTAATGTTTTGTTTTTATGTATGTCATAATAATTATAAATATTAATTTATTTCAATTTCTGCATCTATTTTTATTTAATAATATTTAAAAATACACTTCTAAAATTTATACGGAAATACATTTTCTTATCAATTTTTGTCATAAATTAGAAGCTAATTCACGTATAAATTGTATGTGAATTCAAGTGTCTTCCAAAGTACAGTTTCAAATTTTATAGATAACTTTGATTTTTCACTAGGAAGAAAGAATAACACTTACAACGGAAGGAGTAATTCCCAAAATGAAAGGGTAATGAGTTGGGCAAAATAAACTCTCTCAATAGAAAGCTACGAGGTTAAGTGGTTGAATTTGAGAGTTAAGGAAAAGTCATGTATATCACATCATTAACATGACAATTTAAAACAATGGTCCATTGGTCGGTGACCCACTCGACAATTTGAAAATGTTTATTAATGGGGCCATATTTGGCACCATCCAAGTTGCCAACATGCATGTGACCACACTCACTATAATTAGTGTTATACCATGTTTGAAAGGTCCAATTAACCATTAATCTAAGGTTTTTATACCTAAACTTATGGAATAAAATTAATTTAGTAGTTTTATAAAAAAAAATAAAAAATACTACTATATAACTTCTGCCTCTGTTTAGTTTACAAACTAAACTTCTACGGCTATATTAGACTTCTATTTTTTATTCGATGATATTATTTATAATAAATAAATAAATATTAATAATAATTAAAAATATATTGAAACATACGATTAGCTCCATTCTTTTTCATAAATAATTTTTAATTTTTAAATTTGTTCAATAACGATGTATTTAAATTATATATAAACCGTATATATATCAATTACTCAAAAAATTTAAAATTCAAAATTTACTAATAAAAGAAAATGGTGGGAGGACATTAATATAATTATATTATAAAAGAAATATATTTTATATGTCTACATGCGTTTTTATAATTTCAATATTATTTATCTTCATTTAGAATTGCCTCTAGCTATAAATATTAAATTTAATGAAATTTTTTCGGTATTTATTTTGGATCTGTTTGTTTGAATTTCAAAAAATTATTATTACTATTTTTTATATTTAAAAAATAAATTTTATATATATATATATATATATATATATATATATATATATATATATATATATATATATATATATATATATATATATATATATATATATATATATATATATATATATATATATATATATATATATATATATATATATATATATATATATATATATATATATATATATATATATATATATATATATATATATATATATATATATATATATATATATATATATATATATATATATATATATATATATATATATATATATATATATATATATATATATATATATATATATATATATATATATATATATATATATATATATATATATATATATATATATATATATATATATATATATATATATATATATATATATATATATATATATATATATATATATATATATATATATATATATATATATATATAATATTAAAAAAAATTTTAATTAGTTTTTTATAAATAAAAAAATTACATTTGACATCCAATTACATGTATATAATTAATTAGTCAAAATAACAAATTCTTTTTTAAAGAAAAAAATGTTTTAAAAATGATTTTTATGCAATATTCATTTAAAATAATTTTAAACTTAAGTAATTTTTTTTTGTTGAAATTTTAATATAAAAAATTCTACTAGAAAGATAAAATATTTAAAATATTATTTTAAGAAAAAAATATTTAAATAATTTTTTATTTGAAGTTTTTAAAGTTTTTACAACGAATATTTTTGTAAAAAATTTTTAAATAAAAATATGTAACATTATACAAAAAAATATTTTTAAAAAATGAAACAACTGAACTCTATATTTTCTTTAAAATGATATTCCCTTAAGAAGGAAAGGGTCATATAAGGTTTGACACTTTATTTTTATCATTAATATCGAGTTCAATTGCTTTTAATTAAGAGAAATATTGTATATTTTATTTTGAATTTGTAGAATTAATTTCGATATGATTAATTGTTTTTGAGTGAAATTAATTTACTTTTCAAAATTGTATTTATTAAAATTACTATTCATAACTTTTGAGCTTAAATATGATTTTATACTAAAATTTGCTATTAAACTTATATTTAAAAATAAATTGTACAAATATAAATTACTTTATTTTTCAACTCATTTTTAAGTTTTAATCCGAATCAAATTTTCAAAATTAATTTATTTAAAATTATATTTATTTATCCTATATACGAATATTAATTTGCATATGTTAACAGAAATTTTCGTAAGGATAGTCGGTTCGGAGTTTCGAAGTCGGAGTTTTTTTCTCCCGCGGAGACGGGGATGGAGGTAAATTTTTTTTCGATGAAACATCGGGGCGGGAACCGAGAAGTACCCTCCGTCCTACGGATTTTCAGAATCCGACCATATTATTAATTATTTTTTATATTTATAATATTATATAAAATATAATAATTATCTAACTGTACATTTTTTAATAAAAAAAATTATTATATTATTAGGAAATGAAGATTTTATTTATTAATTCTAGAAAAGTGAATGCATATACAAATTAAAATGTTAAACGTTTCTTCTTCTTCATAGAAGAGTCTTTTTTTTTTCCTAAAATTATTTGTCTTCTCCATTTCCCCTCTCATCTGTTCTGATCATCATTACAACAATCACTCTCTTTTGTTTTATTCTCAATTTCTCATCAACGCAACAATCATTACTGTGGTATTTACACTCCCTTTATCTCTTTTTCCAATTTTCGATACTCCCTTTATCTCTTTATTCAATATATTTCTAAAGTGATTATTATTTATATTCACTCCATCTATGTTATTTTTTTGACAAAGTTTATACTATTATCAAAATGTGGTTATCGTAATTGATGTCCATTAAAATTCATTTGTGATTTTTGGTATCTTGTTTGATGGATTGGAATATTGATAGAAAATTGTTAACATTAACTGTTGATATTTGTAGCACCAATGATGCTTTAATTGATCACTTTTTCGATAAGATATCATCTTATATATTTGTTTTGAATGGGGAATCATTTCATATGCGTTGATGCGCGCATATCTTAAACTTGATAGTAAAAGATGGCATGCAAGCAATTTCTGGTTCGATTGAAAAAAATCAGGGAAAGTGTTGGTTATTGGGTTACAACACCAAAAAGGGATGAGAAATTTAGAGATATTTATCACCAGTTGAACATAAATTATGCAAAGAAGCTTGCACAAGATTGCAAAACAAGGTGGAACTCTACTTATTTAATGCTTGCTTCTGCATTAGCTTATGAAGAAGTTTTTAAACGTTGTTTTAAACGTCATACTTAATATACATGCTTACCAAGTGATGAAGATTGGAAAATGGAAAGAGAAATTCGTGACAATTTGAAGTTGTTTTTTACTGTCATTGAGTTGTTCTCAGGTACTAAGTATCCAACATCAAACATTTATTTTTCCAAAATTTGTGAAATAAGGTTGGCTTTAAGAATGTGGCAAATTTCTTATAGTGCTAGCATTCGAAGAATGGCAACAAACATGGTAGTGAAGTTAATATTGGGGTTTGATTAATGGGGTGATGGAAATAGAGACTGTTTTGGATCCTAGATACAAAATATCATTATTGAATTACTTCTTTCCTCGTATATATAGAAGTGATGCTTCCAAAGAATTGGAAAGGGTGAAGAAATTATGTGAAAATTTGATAGATGAATATAAAACAAATGATAATATGGTTCATACTAGTAGTGAAACTAGTGCGTCACCATTGGAAGATGTTACTCATACTAGTGCTTCAAGTCAAACTTGGGAGCAAGGTTATTTGGACTATGTGATAAATGCTTCAACTACTACTGCAAAGTTGAAATTTGTTTCTTACTTAAAAGATGGCATCTTGCTTGACATGTAAAAAAAAGGAAATAATTGAAAATTTTGACATATTAGGATGTTTGAAACAAAATGGTTTGGAATTTCCAACTTTGCAAAAGATTGCAAAAGACTTTTTAGCAGTCCCTATCTCTACAGTTGCTTCAGAGTTTGTCTTTAGTATTAGTGGTCATATTATAACTCCACAACATAGTAGGTTGAAGGAAGACACTTTAGATGCTTTAATGTGCATCCAAGATTGGTTCCGAAAAGAAACGCAAGGTGATATAATTTATATTAAATTCATCTCTATTTATCATTGTTATAACCATAATTATTTTTTAATGTAATTTAACTATTTGTTTATTAGGCTTAAGTTATTCAAAGACACTCGCTTCATTTGAATGTGTTGATGAGGATATGGATGATGATGATGATGAGGTAATGTAAATATTATTATTAGCTAATTTCAAGTCTTAAAATTATTTGTACTTGTAGATGTGATTATGTGTTTAATTTTTGTAGGAAAAAGAAAGTAAAGCATGATTGTGGAATAGTGATGAAGACCTATCATGAAAAGTCAGAAAGATGGAGATGATACCATGTCTTTCTTGGATAATTTCTTTATGTTTTGGTTTATTTAGATTAACTTTGTCTAAAGTAACTTCAATTATAATTTATGTTGGGTGATTGCTTTGATATTTTGGATTCTCATTCAATTCTATTTTGCTATTCACTGTGGGATTTGTGAATCATAAAAAAATTAAGATTTGAAATTTTGCTACTCAATGAAATACTAATGTCACAGTTTTGATAAAAAAAATTAAGATTTAAAATTTGTGGATCTCCGTGGATACTATGGAGATCCGTGGGGATGGGGATGGGGATGGGGATGTGCGAAAATATTCCCCCGTGGCGGAAATCGGGAATGGGGATGGGGATGGGGAAAAAAAGTGGGGGACAAGGCGATGAACGGAAAAACATCCTCTGCACATTTCCTACCCCGTTTACACCCATAACCCTATAAAAAAAACATTTTAAATCTGCTCCTAGAATATAACAACAACAACAATTATTGATGAGATACTTTCATATCATTCATGTCTTACTCCTAAAACAACAACCAATTTATCACACCAATTGATTGAATGTAAAAAAAATTACAGCGAGTTAGCCATGGTCATTAAATGTTTATTAGTTTTTTATTTTTATTATAATTTATTTATAAAAGAACATTTATTGGTGATTAACTTTGTAAACAAATTTACTTTGATCGTAGATATTAATTTATCTTCGTTTGACTTGCATATTTTTCAAGTTTTTTTTCCAAAATTTATTGCACAATATAATTCATTATACATTCTTAAGAATATTCTTGGTAAGAATTTCTTATTGCACCATAGATGTTTTTAATACATCATGTGAATTTTTACATACACATCTTGATTTCGGAGATACATCTTCAGACGCACCTATTTTTGAATAAAGGTTGACATATTTCCCAGATACATCTCCGGAACCATTTTAAATATTCAAAACATGTCAGTCATACACCATTTATATTTGAATTGTTTCGAATATACAAATCCGATAATATTTCAGAGATACATCTCCGAAGTGTATCAAAACATATTTTTTTTTACTATAAGTTGTGTATTTGTTTTCAGATGAAGTATGAAGCACAATCCAAAATAAAAAAAATAGATGTACAAAATAATAAGAGACTAATACTGGATGAAGTATAACAATATATGTAGAAAATTTCATGCAATCAAGATTCAAAATGTAATACAACCGTAAAAATAAAGTTGAGAGTATAATAATACAACAAACTAATAACAGACTATTACTGTGTGTGCCCGACAACATCTCCTCTACCTCCTCTGTCTGCTCTGCCTCCTCGACCATCAATCCCCATCCTCCAAAGATGTCTCTAGTACAAAAATGCCCCATGTGCCTCCGCCATCATGACATCCAGGACTCGGTTGATAGCAGACCCTTTAGGGAAGATACCCTCGTCAATGGCTGTCTGCACAATCTCCATTATACGATGAAACTAAGGCAAGACATCATCAGTATGATCTAGCTGAGCCTGCTCCTCCTCTAGTATCTCCTGATGAGTTGGTCTCGGAGGATCTCTTAGAGTATTGTGCACCATGTACGAATGTGACACCCTGAAGAACCTCCTGATGTACCCATCGATGTAGCTCTAGTCGTTCAGTGCTATGGTATCCCGTGCCTCCTCTAGTACCAAATTACTCTCATAATCAGCAAACATCTCCTTTATTTGTCTGTGAGATAAGGCAGGAAGAGAAGATACAGTAGGGTGTCTATGGATGGTCTAAGTGTACTCGAACTTTTATATGACGCACTCGGGTAGATGAGGAGCAGTGATACGCGATCCGCAAGCCAACCATCCGTAGTATAATGTTATCTCATCAAATGGCCACGCCTGACGATGATCCACGTACCTGTTGAAGTGCATGTCCTCAGCAACCAAACAATCAAGATAAACTCTAAAAGGCTCGATCGCCTGGTTCCCTCTGAGTGGGATAAAATCACAGGCACGCAGCATGTCCCTAGTGTATTCGGCCACACTCGCCCAACAAGCGATGCGCAAAAAGTGCTGGAGGATCCAAGCCACAAATAAAAAACATTCAAGGATCAATAATCATTTGCAATGGTTTCACAAATATGAAATAAAAATGACAAAAAAAATTCAAGGATCAAGAATTATTACCACTAGTAGTGTTACACTGCCTATGACCTGCTTTGTCTTCCACCGAAATCCATCTCTCAACTTTGAATACAGAGAGGCCATGCAAGCTTCCCTCCCAATTGTACTCATGGATTCGAGTGAGATCCAAGAAGTACCAAAGGTATGCAACATTAGTATATGTAGCACTCGTGTCCGCAAATATGCAAGTGCCAACCAAAAAAGAAAATATCTCCTCAAAGTATGAGCCCTGTGTAGCAACGATCTCATCATCATATCTCTCCTTCAGAAACTCAAATCTAGCATGAGCATCCTTGGTCCTGTCCACCTCCTCCATCACCTTCCCTGGATCAGCCCTTAGATGCTCTACCATCATCTCGACTACCTCGTCTTTGGTCATCCTACCATGATCAAGAAACCTCCCCCTGATTGGCAGATATAACAAACACGAGACATTGTCCAGTGTGATAGACATCTCATCATACGAGAGATGAAAGGAAAAGGTCTCAGGATGCCATCTCTCCGCGAATGCATTAAACATCCTGTGGTTGACCAGAGTGTAACCGGTCATGCATAGGTCCTTCAGAAAAGATAAGGACAAAACTGACTGAAACCAATCCTCCTCTGGCTGAGGCAACCCGACAATCTTTTTCCCGTGGTTCAGAAAATTTTGGGGAGCATATTCCTGAAATTTGTAAGAAATAATAAATTTCAGTAATAATCAATGTCAAAAATCATCATTTTCAGCAGTTAAAATTAACGTAAAAAATAAATCAAAAATCTAACTAAGGCTATCTCTCTGTTCCAAATATGTCTGACAGTATGGTCTGGATATAGAGGAAGTAAGGAAAAATTAGATGGACCTCCTTCAAAATAACAAAACCTTCTGGCTCGGTATCCGCAGTAGCTTCACCCTCCGAAGGTGGTACTAGATTAGCAGGATCATCAGCGGGAGGTAGCACTAGATCCATAGGAGGTGACATTGGTGAATCTTGACGCCTACGGGATGATGGGGGAAGTGACGTGTCAGACGGTGAATCTTGTCTCTTACGGGAAGAAGAAGAAGAAGGTGGAGTGGCCTGAAATGGAGTGGCCTGAGATGAAGCACGATCCCCAGAAGTAGACGGCGCCCTGGAAGTCGTCGCCTCTTCCTGACCAGAGGTACCTACTAGCTCTGCTCCCGCCGAACAGATGTGTGATGGGCTACCTTGCCATTATTCCTGTAAGGTAAAGTAAGGTATATTATTAGTGCATGCAAACAAAACACACAAACAAGAAAATTTAAATAAAAAAATTGGCTGCATGAAATTCTGGAGATGTATCTCTAGAAACACTATAAAACAATAACGTTGAACAATTCAGGAAATGCATCTCCGGAAACACCATAAAACTATTAACTTTGAAGAGTTTCGAAGATGTATCTCTGGAAATTCCCAAAGTATATGAAATACTGAACTATTCCGGAGATGTATCTTTGCAATGTTCTGCAACTCAAAGGTCGCATCAATGGAAAATGTACCTCATGGAAGATGATGAAAACAAGTTCTAATCATTTTTAGCTAACAAACAAGTTATACACTAAGTCTAAACTATGTTACATGTGATTCCTACATATTTTAAACCATAATCATTGATTTATACACATTTACACTAAGTCTAAACAAGTTATACACTAAGTCTAAACTATGGTTTTAATGATTTTGAATGATGTTATTGATGACGCTTGATGTTCCTTTGATCCTTGTTTGATGAAATTTGATGTTGTTGAAATTCGGGTATGCAGGTCTCAGATGTCCCAAGAACATTGATCTCTGCTCAAAGAAGGACGAGGACAGATCATGACCAATTTAAATTTCTTTAAATTGTCCCATTGTCATGACCAATGTCATGACGTCTGTTGTAACATCAGCAGACAAACAGACTATTTATCAAACCATTCAAATTGTGCAGAATTGTAAATGCAGAAAGATAAATAACACAATGAATTGTTTACCTAGTTCGGTGCAACCTCACCTACATCTGGGGGCTACCAAGCCAGAGAGGAAATTCACTATTAGTAGAATTAATTCAGAGTCAAACAACCTGTTTGTGCTCCTCGCTTAAGACCTACCTGATGACACTTCAGCTTAGAGACCACTAGACCAGAGTTTCCCACTCACTCCCCCTCAATCACTGCAGTGATAAACAATTCAATACAAATGACAGACTTTAGAAGACACTCTTCAAAGTCACAATACTTGATTTTGCTTTACAGCTTCAATCAAGGACAATACACTCTTGCTTAAAAGCTTTGAGTGAACACTAAACAGCTCAACAATACTAAACCAATGTAATCAGACAATTGCTTGGAGTACAAGTATTCCTAAGACACAACATACACGTGAAGACCTAACTGCATAATACAAAGTTCTTCACTCACAAATAAGACCTAACAGTCTAAACATGTCTACTACAATGCATCCAAAGATACAAAGGGTGACTTACAAAGTCACACACAAGAGACTCTCAAAACCCTAAACCTTAATTTTACACTCAAGTTTTTCTTGTTGTGAGTGCTTGATTTTCCCTTGCTTCTGCGCCTCCTTTTATAGCAATACAGCCTGGGCTTGGGCTGGTCACAAGTAACAAACATTAGGTTTAACAAAGTAAAACTAGTTTCCACAATTCAAGGAGCTTTCAAATAGGTCATAGGCGTTTCATGATAAGCTCAACACTACCTAGAATCTCGTCTGAGATACCTAAGGAACCCTAACAGATTTCCTGAAATCTAGCCTAAGCTTACTCATGCATTATAACAGAAAACCAACATGCCTGCTGTGCATGTCAGCTACCTGATGTCATACGTTTGATGTCATAACATTGGTAATGACATCCAACACACTTTGTTCTTAGCTGACCAAACTCACCCTGCTGAATACTTCTACCAAATCTTCTTCACAGCAGTAAAAACAAACATATTATAGTTTCCTAAAAAGTCTCAAAGATCCTTTTTAGAACACCAATTAAATCTGCACTTTGTTCATAATACATCTCTTTGGCCTGCACATACTGATGAGGTATATCGAAAGCACTTCTGTCAAGTGATACATAACAGCAGCTTCTGCTGTACCAGACAGCGATGTCATGACATTGGTAATGACATCCTCGACAGCAGTTCTATCATCAGCTCCTGCTGCACCAGACAGTGATGTCATGACATTGGTAATGACATCCTGTTTAAAACACATGACAACAGTACTGTCATCAGCTCCTGCTAGCTCCTGCTGCACCAGACAACGATGTCATGACATTGGTAATGACATCCTGTTTAAACCACATGACAACAGTACAGTCACCACAGCAGATGGATGTCACGATATTCAGCATGACATTCACATTAAAACACACCACAGCAGTTCTGTCACCACAGCAGATGAAGATGTTATCCTGCTTAACATCACTGCAGAATCATGTTTTACCAAAATTTAGCCAATCATAGAACCATGGACAATGGAACTAACAATCTCCCCCTTTGGAAAATTTTGGCTAAAACAACCAAACAAACTTATCAGGGCAGAAACAGCAGTAGTTTTCTCAATTACATCCAGCCTCACAAACTATCAAGCTCCCTCTTAATAGTTGCATTCAGTAAGTAACAACACTACTTCTCAAGCTCCCCCTTAGCAGTTGCATTCAGCAGGTAACAACACTGCTCTTTCCATAGCAGTAGCAACAAATAGCAACACTTTACTCCCCCTTTGTTTAGCCAAAAATTGACAAAAATTACTGTTGTATGCAATTGAGAAAACTATTGTTGTTTCCATAGCAGTAGCAATAGATATCAACACTTTACTCCCCCTTTGTTTAGCCAAAAATTGACAACAATTGGAGTAAATGTACACACTCATATGCACACATATAAACCAAGACCATCATACACCATGCTTCATCATGATGAGAAACAACCTCCACATTATCAACTCCACCTGGCTTTTACCCCATTGTCATTGAATCTTGAGTTCTTGCCTTGTCTGAAGCTGCACCTTCTGAAGTGACACTTTTGATATCACTAATTAAAGGATAATCAATTAAATACTTGCCAAGTAGCAATTGATTTTAAATCCCCAATTTGAGACATAAAAGTATTATGTAGAGAAAAATAAATTCTCCCAGACAAAAACCAATGTTGTTTCCTAGGTCATTCATAACAGTCCTAGTTCAAACCAACATCAGTGGTCCAAGAACACAAGCTTGCCTGAGAACCAACAAACTTTGTACAGGGCTTCACATCAGCAGCTCCACATCTTCCCCTGTCATGCATAAACATTACTCCCCCTGAAAGAGAGAATCCAGCCATATGAAGACTTATACCAACATCTTCATATTCATACACTGGTAGCACATGCATCTCTGCACCCCTTGATTCACAACCCATGCTAGAACAAATAGAAGAGGTAGTTGCAGGATTACTATTTAGGAGATTTCTCAGGTTCCGTTTTGAAAGACTAGAAACATCTCCCAAATGTCAGGGTTAAAGTCCTTCCATATGCACAAGATCAAGGATGATGGTGTCTTGATCTTCATCTTCACCAGTCATACACGACACTTGAATAAAGGCCCAAATACCTGACTTGATCCATTGATACCCAATAACAGAGCCAAGAAAAAAAATATTGTCAAGTTCATCATGAACTAGAACAGTAACACAATGTCACAACATCTGGTATGACATTCCACCCTCCTAGAGGCATACACTCACAAACTGCTTGAATCCACAAGCAATCTTGAGACACAACTGTACCATTGCAGCAACATATCCTAGATAAAAGTATACCTCCCCATACCAAGGATAACTAGTGCTCTATTTCCAGAAGCACGTGAATGGAAAACATAAGACTCATCTTCATGTCTTCAAGAGCTCACTCCTTGTTCAACACACCTGCTGAATGCATTCACTTACTGCTTGAACCATAGGTAACTAGTACACCCATCAGACAGAAACTCTCCCCCTATCTTCTATAAAATCTGCTCTAAGATCACCACATTATATCTCAAAACCAACTCCATGCTCATACAGTGAGAAGGTACCAAACAACTCCACTTCTTTCTGCAGTAGAAGAAACCACTTCTCCACAGGTATTCTGACCTCAGCCTGAGTCAGAGAACAAGATAGACACCTCATAATCCAAGACATTATTTTCCTCATCATTCTCCCGTATGATAAGTTTAGAACACTTCTGATCCAACTAGTGACTATCATCTTCCACAATCTGAACTTCAAGTTCAGCAATCAAAGTGATGTTCTAACATCAGTTAGGACATCCTAATCACATACACCATTCATAATGGTTCTTGATAGACTAACCACTTGGACTTACTATCTGAATAGTAATCCAGTCATCAGAGAGCACCGTTCCACCAATGAGAAATATAAAGAACATAGATACAGTAAACTTTGCATACCTCTCCACAAATAAGGCACTCATCCTTCATAGGATCCAAGATATGCACAGAAGCAGAACCTCCTTTGGTCTTCAAATAACTACCCTTCTACACAAGAGTAGTTTTCTCCAAGCACACGACTAAAATAACCAAATGCCACATCTTGATTACTTAGCATCTTTCAGAGCTCTAGAAGGTCTTATGCCAAGCAACCTTGATCTTCAAGTTACATATTCTACTTGCTCCATAGCAAGGCATCTTGGAAACACCAAGGCTTGGACCTGAAGTTTCTGCTTGATGTTACAACATCTGATCAGACATCCTGCTGAAGGGGTCAGGCTTTCATTCTGCCACTTAGAATAACCTCATCACTCTATCAGAAGGAGTACATAGACTTGAGTTTGAGACAACAACCTCCATATTGCTTTATTGGACCACAACACATTGCTTGAAATGCATTTGCGTCAGGAACTCCTCTTAGGAAAAACCAAACATGCCAAGGCTTGATTCTCCAATAAGGAAGGGTCACAAAAGAAATCTACACACAAGGATTCCCGTTGTCCTTAAGTAGAGACTTCTTCAGAAATTCAAAGATAACTGCCACTTATCCTTGACCTCCAAGAGGTGCCAGGTCACATGCTCTTATGCACTTAGATTAGAAATAGATTGACCCAAGCTGAGCTATCACCAACTCCATCTTCTAGACCAGTTTCTTTCCAAGAAACTTTCTAGATAGAGATCAGATGCTTCTAGTAGAGGCAAGAACACACTAGTTGCACTCCAATAAACTGATCTAAGACGAATGTCTTCATCTTTACTTCCATCAGTACTACATTCTAGTCTTAGTTTCTTGCCAAGAAACTTCCTAGAATAAAGACAGATCCTAACAGAATTCTGTACAATCTCTGCTGATGGAATGTCTCAACATCTGGTTGAACATCAAATCCTTGAAGTAAACAAAGCAGATCAGGGTCCTGATGCTTATGCAACAACTGATGAGGCACCTTGATCATCAACTAAGGATAATCCATTAAATATTTGAGAATATCTCAAATAGCAATGAATCTTAAATCCTTATGATAAGTCCTTCTCTTCAGCAATCTTGAACTTGATGGATAACCAATTAAATATGTGTATAGTCCACAAATAGCAATTGATCTTAAATCCACACAACTTCAGGAATCCCAGGGCTGAAACATCAAGGCTGACACCCTCGACTCAACCTGCCTATGACTTCCTCTTGCTAGTAGAGCTCTTGTTTTGCCTTAAAGGTTCATGATAAAACCAAACTTTCAATCACGAGGTCAACAATAACATTTAACACCAACCAACTCTCTTCAGAACATTGCTCCCGACGATGAAATTACTAGAGATTTGATATCTTCAAGAATAATAGGACCTCCAGAGTTCTTCCATCAGAAAAATATGCAGCGGAACCACCAGAAGAACATCTTCAACATGCCCTAAACAAGATGTCAGAACATCTTATAAAACATCATATAGAAGTAGTCACTCCTCCTTTGGCAAACCATTCAGCAGATCATAGAAGCTCCTATATCAGAGGGCACAGCAGCAGATACACAGAATCCTTTGCAACCTCATCCTAAACTCCATAATCAACAGCTCAAACGTTTAGAAAGATCACCAACTCAGCTGTAGCTTCTCCTTGTTCAAACCACCAGAAAGTATCTCCCTAGATCTCATCCAGAACAGACAGGATGTCTGCTCTGATACCAATTGAAATTCTGGTATGCAGATCTCAGATGTCCCAAGAACATTGATCTCTGCTCAAACAAGGACGAGGACAGATCATGACCAATTTAAATTTCTTTAAATTGTCCCAATGTCATGACCAATGTCATGACGTCTGTTGTAACACCAGCAGACAGACAGACTATTTATCTAACAATTTAAATTGTGCGGAATTGTAAATGCAGAAAGATAAATAACACAATGAATTGTTTACCTAGTTTGGTGCAACCTCACCTACATCTGGGGGCTACCAAGCCAGGGAGGAAATTCACTATTCGTAGAATTAATTCAGAGTCAAACAACCCGTTTGCACTCCTCACTTAAGACCTACCCAATGACACTTCAGCCTAGAGACCACTATACCAGAGTTTCCCACTCACTCCCCCTCAATCACCGCAGTGATAAACAATTCAATACAAATGACAGACTTTAGAAGACACTCTTCAAAGTCACAATACTTGATTTTGCTTTACAGCTTCAATCAAGGACAATACACTCTTTCTTAAAATCTTTGAGTGAACACTAAACAGCTCAAAAGTACTAAACCAATGCAATCAGACAATTGCTTGGAGTACAAGTATTCCTAAGACACAACATACACGTGAAGACCTAACTGCATAATACAGAGTTCTTCACTCACAAATAAGACCTAACAGTCTAAACATGTCTACCACAATGCATCCAATGATACAAAAGGTGACTTACAAAGTCACACACAAGAGACTCTCAAAGCCCTAAACCTTAATTTTACACTCAAGTTTTTCTTGTTGTTAGTGCTTGACTTTCCCTTGCTTCTGCGCCTCCTTTTATAGCAATGCAGACTGGGCTTGGGCTGGTCACAAGTAACAAACATTAGGTTTAACAAAGTAAAACTAATTTCCACAATTCAAGGAGCTTTCAAATAGGTCATAGGCGTTTCATGATAAGCTTAGCACTGCCTAAAATCTCGTCTGAGATACCTAAGGAACCCTAATAGATTTCCTGAAATCTAGCCTGAGCTTACTCATGCATTATAACAGAAAACCAACATGCCTGTTGTGCATGTCAGTTACCTGATGTCATACGTTTAATGCCATAACATTGGTAATGACATCCAACACACTTTGTTCTTAGCTGACCAAACTCACCCTGCTGAACACTTCTGCAGAATTTTCTTCGCAGTAGTAGAAACAAGCATATTATAGTTTCCTAAAAAGTCTCAAAGATCCTTTTTATGAACACCAATTAAATCTGCACTTTGTTCCTAATACATCTCTTTGGCCTTCACATACTAATGAGGTATATCCAAAGCACTTCTATCAAGTGATACACAACAACAACTCCTGCTATACCAGACAGCGATGTCATGACATTGGTAATGACATCCATGACAGCAGTTCTGTCATCAGCTCCTGCTGTACCAGATAGTAATGTCATGACATTGGTAATGACATCCTATTTAAAACACATGACAGCAGTACTGTCATCAGCTCCTGCTGCACCAGACAGTGATGTCATGACATCCTATTTAAACCACATGACAACAGTACTGTCACCACAGCAGATGGATGTCACGACATTAAGCATGACATTCACATTAAAACACACCACAACAGTTCTGTCACCACAGCAGATGGATATGTTATAACACCCTGCTTAACATCACTGCAGAATCATGTTTTACCAAAATTTATCCAATCATAGAACCATGGACAATGGAACTAACAGTTGTGAAAATGAAGTGTATTGAGAAGGAGAAAAGTTGAGTTTGAGTGTATTGAAAATAAGTGTGAAATGAGGAAGGAGAAGAGTCAGATGCGACTTATGCTTTAAAATTAGAGGTGGCAAACGGGCATGCCCGCCCAGAAAAATCCTACTAAAAATGGGGTAAGACGGACGGTCATAGTTGAGGGTGTGGGCCTAAAACCTTAACCCGCATCACAGAAAAGTGTTGGCGGGGCAGGGCATGCCCGCGAACACTACACTTTTTAGGCCTAAAAATGCAAAAAATTGTGTTCATGTCCATGCCCGCAAAAGCCCGTAAAACAATGGGACGGGTTGGGACTGACACATTAAATGGTGAGAGCCTAAATCTTTAGTCCACCCCGCACTAAAGTGAAGGTAAAACGGACACGCCCAACGGGCGGATCCATTTTGCCACCCCTATCCAAAATGTTTCTGAGACATATCTCCGAAATATTTCAACGTTCACTGAACTTTTGGTGCGTCCGGAGATATATCTCAAGAATTAGGGAGCATATGTGAAATTTCACACGGTGCGGTAGAAATACATAGGATGTTATAAGAAATACTCTTCTTAGTCAAGATAGACTCTTTGGGTGTGCAATCAAGCTCATTGCACATGATCTCCAAAAAAAAAAATAGAGGTCTCAAATTAGATATTGAACCTTTTAAAAATAAAAAAAAAGAACTTATTTATATATATATATATATATATATATAATATATATATATATATATATATATATATATATATATATATATATATATATATATATATATATATATATATATATATATATATATATATATATATATATATTATTCTGGACCGGGCCAAGATCTGCCCCACAGACGGGGAGGCTCAATCCAATTCTACGTTTGGAAGGCCCAATCCACCTCTGTCGGGCACGTGCCTCAACGAGACACCTCTGTCGGACACGCGCCTCAACGAGACACCTCTGTCGGGCAGAGCATTATCTTGTCGGGGAAGCTCACGCGCTTCCCCCACAGACTTCATATACCCCCACGCGGGGACACGTTCTCGGGCAACTACTCACTTTTGAAAGAATTTTCCAACCCACCTTCCAAAGATCACAGGGCAGATTGATCTAGAGCGAAGACCACGTGCTAGTCTTCCCTACGCCAAGTAAGCCCTGGCAGTTACTTGTATTGAGTTTGACAATCTGGCCTAATGCAATGTAACCATTGGCCCTGCGCTGGAGGCACATTATATATACCCTCTTGCACTAGAGGGTCAGGTACCTTATTCACTACACCTTTTCTCTGTACTTACTCTCTCTCTCTCTCTCTAACTCTGTTACTCACTTAAGCATCAGAGTACCTTGCAGGTACACCCCCTCCTCCCCTATAACACCGGTGAATGCAATAGCTCACGACGAGTGACAAACTACTGATTCGTTTATGATCAGGTGAGATCATATATATATATATATATATATATATATATATATATATATATATATATATATATATATATATATATATATATATATATATATATATATATATATATATATATATATATATATATATATATATATATATATATATATATATATATATATATATATATATATATATATATATATATATATATATATATATATATATATATATATATATATATATATATATATATATATATATATATATATATATATATATATATATATATATATATATATATATATATATATATATATATATATATATATATATATATATATATATATATATATATATATATATATATATATATATATATATATATATATATATATATATATATATATATATATATATATATATATATATATATATATATATATATATATATATATATATATATATATATATATATATATATATATATGTTCAGAACATTTATCTGGAATATAAAAAGTCACTTTTTCACTTTTTTTTATTTCTAACTTTCTCACTTTTTCTTTTCTTCTTTTAATTCTAATTTCAAATTCTCCCCCAATATCTTTTTCTCATATTATTTCACTTTCATTTTAATTTTTCTCTCTCCATTATTTTTTTTCTATTTTATTTTTTTTATGTATAAATAACAAAATTTGAAACTCATTTTAATTTAATGAAGAAGAACACAGAAAAATATTAAATTTTTTAAACACAAAATTTATCTAAAATAAAAAACATAATCATTTTATTATTGTTATTATATATATATATATATATATATATATATATATATATATATATATATATATATATATATATATATATATATATATATATATATATATATATATATATATATATATATATATATATATATATATATATATATAAAATTCATAATTTATTTGATTATTATTCATTTTATAATTAAGTAATTCATTTGAAATTGACATGTATATCTAAATACATTTTATAATATATTAAATTTGATAGTACTCAATAACAATGCATACAATAATTTTTCATTTTACGAGTCACTATCAGGATAATATATTTTATTTTAATCAACAATTGTCTTTATTTGATAGACTAATTTTTTATTTTCAAATGTGAATTTTTTTTCTTTCTCCATCTCATAGGTCTTTTTTATATGATTATTTAATACAGTTGAGTTCATAAGATCATGGTTTATTTTCCAATTAAGTAACACATTATAAATTGATATGTATCTAAAAATATTTTATATTGTATCAAATTGAACATCACTCAATAATGATGCACACCACTAACTTTTCATTTTACGGATCAGTATCAGGATAATATTTATTTTATTTTAACCAATAAATGCCTTCAATTGCGAAAATTTTATTTTTTTCATTTCAAATTTGCATTTATATTTAAATATATTTTATATCGTATTAAATAAATTTATCCATAAGAACTTCATATATCTAACTAGTTTAAAAATAAAATACAAAAAATTATATATATATATATATATATATATATATATATATATATATATATATATATATATATATATATATATATATATATATATATATATATATATATATATATATATATATATATATATATATATATATATATATATATATATATATATATATATATATATATATATATATATATATATATAATTGGGGAGTGTGTTTTGTCTTTCTAATTCTATTGTTTATTTTTT